>JANAVB010007397.1:18717787-18722787 GCA_029216955.1 Iris pallida
CGTCTTGTACTCTAAAACTCATCTGTGGCTAAAGGCATCTACCGTAAAACTAATTAAAGATTATTTATAAAATTTTAAATTCACTATTTAAATAAAATAATAATAATAATAAAAATATTTCAAAAATTCTGGGAAGGGAGGCTACAATTCTACCCACCTTAAAAATAATTTCGTCCTCGAAATTCTAATTCGTAACTATTCTTTAAAATTTAAAGTCTACCAAACCTTAACCTCCTCAACTTAATTCCTCAATAATAATTTATAACCTTCTCTAGTTATTTCGTAACTACGAAACTTCGAGGACTTCTACCCACCTTTGGTCACACTACTCCTCAAAATACGGTCACTAAAGTCTTATGGTCGTCTAACTAGTTGTTAACAATTCTACCGGCAGATATCTAGGCATATAGCATCTATACTCCCTCATATCTATAAACAACCAAACATTCAATAATCATGCAATATTATATAATAATTTTAGAATTTTTGATGAATTCTAGACAACACGATCATTCGTCACCCCGGAATAGGAAGCGACAAGAATCAATGGTACGAAAAGCAAGGAAGTATAATCGAGAGCAAATATAGAGTTTTCAAGGATGTAGAGAATTTCTAGGAGAATTTTCAAGGCAGAGTGGATTGAGATTCCTAAGGTTTAGTCATTGTCGCAGGCTCGTACCAGTACAGTTACGTAACCGGTACGATATGCTCTGACCTGCATGGGCTACCACAAAAACTTGTCACGACCCGCACCCGCTTTTCGGACGCGAGCTCGTGAGCAAGCCAGCTACGTATCGAGCGGACTCCAGCCCGACTCGAGTACGTATAAGCTGTCAAGGTCATGGTATCATGTCTAATCTACACTATATCTCAATCCACATGAATCATATAAATAAGAATGAACAATTATGGGTCATGGTCTGCAGCCCATTAGCATATTGTCCGATTAGACTCTATGAATGATATGAGTCTATAAAACTATGCTGATAAGCAGAATATATCATAAAAGCACGAGAAAGATAGTAAATCAATAACACTAGCAAAATACCTGAATCATGCAGATGAATTCAACTACCACATGCTCAGCTAACTAACTTCGTGCAATCAGCTACCTGAAGAGATCATCAGGTCCTCAGAGGACTAGCAAGATACATAAAATATGCCTACTAATATGACAGTAAGTGCCACGACCTGCACCCTAGAGTATGGGCACGAGAAGTGGGTACGTCCAGCCTACACCGCAGTGTCGGCGGTAGAACGCTGTCCTAAGTCACAACATCTAACAATATAAAGCTAAGCAGTTTATACTCCCCAAATGGGGGTGACATAGCAGGAAATAAACACAATCACAACTAAGAAAGAAGAAGCACGATATGATATAGAACTCAAGAAAAATACATATGATCAGAAAGTCTAAGATAACATCTCAGCAATATCCAGAAATACATGGTCTCAGCTACTGAATATGAAAGAATATACAACCCAGATCTCAAAGACAGAAATAAAGTCTAACTACTAGTCTCAAGACAACATAAGTAAGATAAGCCTAACTAAGCTAGTCTAGGCAGTAGGGTAAAGTCGTCAGCTAGAGCTGTCCCGTAGAAGGTATCCATACAGGCCTCCTCCTCGTCCTCTGTAATATTTTTAACAGGTCCAGTCAGGACAGGAGCGAGCACAATACATCTCAACAGTTCATAGAAGGTTAGAAAATATAATCATGTAGTAAAGTAAGATACATGTACTGAAGAAATGCAGTATGTAAACAGAGAGAGTGAGAACTGTAATAGAAATATCTACTATAATAAAGAACTAACAGCGGCTAGTGAGTCAGAGTACAATATAGACATGTAAATGGCATAGGATGATTCTGATAAGACACTATGGAATGATTCTGATGAGATACTACTTGGGTATTATTCACATGTCCACTTCTACTCTCCCGTACCCCCAATCAATACACAAGGATCCAACCAGGTTATGTTATGATTCTATGTAACGGCCCCCGAAGGGTGGTACATAGTTGTCCCATAAATGGGGATTCTGGGAAACCTAATAAATGGAATAAGGATTCAAGGAAGACTCTGTGATCATAAGAGTATATGTCACAAGTGATCAATGAACCAATGAAGCATAGTGATACGCCATGTAAGTGAAACGCACAGAACATGTAGTACCCGATGCTCTCTGAAGGGATAACATCTCAAGAAGAGATCCATATAGTACTAATCCGTGTGACCAATGTGACAGTATCAAGTAAAGTAATTTAATGCAGAAAATTAATTCTAAGTAGGATATGAAATGATCAGAGAATGTACTCGCCTGTATCTGAGTGTTCAAGATGAAAGTACTGTCCGAGGAGTGGTGTCTGACTCCTATTCAGAATAGCACAAGTCACAACAAGTCTAAAATAATAACAAGATGCAATTCAATGCATTCTACATGAATCTAGGTCAATCTAGGTCAAAGTCAACTCTTGGTCAACCTTGGTCAACTAAGAAGTCAAACTAGGTCAACTATGGTCAAACTAGGTCCAACAAGTCTAAACTAGGTCAAACAAGCCTATACTACTCTAGTCTAGGTCTAACAAGACTACACAAGTTTGACTAGACTCTATACTGACACACAGATACACCCATAGGCTAAGAACCTAGGCCATAGGCTATTAGGCAATACCATGCCTAACCAACTTACAAATCACCCATACACATAACACATGACAATATTATATAGTAACACATATTGATATATTTATGTAATATAACATAGTAACATTTATTTATATATAGGCTACCTATATACATATTCACACAACATATTCTATATACCCAAATTAATATTATATGTTAACACACATTATATAAGATACCTTAATTGAATCTCACATACTCATATACAAGGGAAGATAGGAATGAAGAGTGCATGTGTATGTGGTGTGGGTGTCACATATATATACTAATGTGTGTGTGTGTCATGAGACATGAGAGTTGTGTGTATGTGTTAAGCTTGAGGGTGTGAGTGTGTATATTAGTGAGTCATGAGTGTTCAGTCACAAGAGAGTGTGAGGGGTGAGAGTGTCATGAATGTGTGTGATATGGATATCCTGAAAACGGTGAATAGGATACCTGTGTGCGTGAGTGAAAACCTGAAATCAGTGTGACATATAGGAAATTCAGTGAAGAAGTTAAGAAGAACAGTGGCATCATATCCTGGAATCAGGAATTCATTTACTGTGCAATGTAAACAGTGATTGAGTGGCATACATGAGTGTGTGTAAGGAAAAGAATTCAGTTCAGTATTCCCAGAATAGTAACCCCCCCATCCTCAGTTTTCAGTCCAAACAAACACCCAGTTTCTCAGTTCAGACCAATACAACAATGGTGAACTAGAAAATAAACATTCAACTCAGGTTTTCAGGAAATCGGAAACTAAATCTCAGTTATAAGCATGAAAGGGAAACCAATTCGATTTCAGTTAAAAATAGGAAGAACCAACTCTCAGGTTTCATAATTCGAAATCCACACAGCTATTACACTGAAACCAACCACAACCCAAATCCCATCCTCAAACTCTTAAGCCAATTCGAAAGTAACATTGTACTTGTCTATAGGGAAATAGGGAGTCAGCATCAGATTTTGAAGAGTAAAGGAAATCAATTTCCAGTTTTTTCTAATTCATTCAAATCCAACACAATGCTCAAATTCTCATTAACACACCAAAAGCCTAAATTCAAATGTAAAAACTGTATTAACATAACTAACAATCATGTGGGGATATTAAACAGTGTGAAACATTTCTTAAAATAGGATTTAAAAGTTTAGGAAATGGAAAAATACTGAATATCAGTAATGGTATCAGAAAACATGCAGAAATCCCAATTCGAATCCAATTACTCACATCAAACCTATTCTAACATGTAAACCTAATATAACAGAGATTATTCATTATGATTAGGATCTAAAGAACAATTAAAACACAATTTAAATCATTAAAACTGGCCCGACAGAGAGCACAAACAGTATACTGAACCAATTCCTCGTGTACGTGTTCCCAGTGCTCGTGCACAAGACACGACACGACACGACACGACACAGATCTCGTGGTCATGTTCCAGTGTCGAGTAGGACTAGGGCTAGGGCTAGGACACCCTGACATGTGTCCACGACACGCGTGCGCACGATACGGCATGCGTATCAGCGCTGGAAATCGACAGCAGTCAATTCAGTGAAAAAATCGATGCACGGCTTCGTGCGTGTCCGATACGACACGAGGACTCATGAAACTTGGGGAGCCTCGTGTCAGTGTCAGCCCCGACCCACGTATCGAATTTTTTGTGTCCACGTGGCATGTCCAGTGAGTTGTGGCCCCCGAGTAGCAGGCCAAGCAAACAGTGCCCGCGCGTGAGGTGCACCCGTGTGTTCGTGTGTCCCCCGCGACCCGACACGACACGAAAACCACATCAGGACACTAAAAACTCATAAGCGACATAAAAACCTAATTTCCTATTCAATTAGTTTCCTAAAAATCAATCGAAATGCCCATTGGGGCATTTCATCAAACACTTGCACCATAGGACTGATACGTGTCCAAATAGGACTCGAAAAGGACACGAAATCTAGGGTTAGCTAGTCCTACAGGTAGGTTAGGCCTAGGGCTTCCTAGATATGCAATAAAAACAACATTCTATGGTGAGGAATAGAATTTACCTATAGGTGTCAAAATGCAAGAAAAGCTTCCAATAGAGGGGTTCTTCCTTGCTAGCAAACTTCTTCAAATTGCCCCAAAGCTGAGGTTGAACACCACAAACAGCAAGTATACTAAAATTAGGATCTAATGCAATTTGTTTTGAGGGAAAAAGGAGATAAAATGGAATTTCTATGGTTTAATGAAGTTGAGAAAAATACCTCCTCCTAAACTTGTTCTTTCCTAAAGAGGCTTGCCCTAAATGGAGGAGAATATTTATAGGAGGGATTCCCAATGTGGGTGTGGTGGCTGGCCAAGTA
>JANAVB010007397.1:18730287-19055287 GCA_029216955.1 Iris pallida
CCGAGGAAGAGAAGAGCACCGCAAGTCAACCTGTGGCCAGGGGAGGCTTCGAAAGAGCGTCCAAAGACCAAGGAAGACCGCAATCGAAACCGCGGCTAAAGAAGCAACTTTCAACACAACCAGAATGGGCAACATCCACTCTGACAGAAAAAAGAGCCCCCAAAGCCGCAGCACCACAATTTCGATCTGTGGCTCTTCTCATATAACGGAGACGAGGCTCGAGCATCCCGATCTTTGGATGCAACAGGCACCTTCCGTCTGCCTAGGAAGCCCTCGACTCTGACTTTTGGATGTAACAGTCACTTTCAAGTGCATCAATGAAGACAATGCGTCACATTTTCACCCTAGGGAGCATCTCATCAATAGAATGCACTCGAGTAAACAAGTTCACTTCGAGAGGACGTGAGAGAACAAGAAGCAAACTCTCTCTATGCCACTATTTATAGGCCGGGCAAATCAAACACATGTGCCAAGTGGATGGCTCTCTGAATCCCGTGCAATGAATTTGTATTAAATGGATGAACCTGACGCTTCAAATTTAGCCAAGTCAAAAACGGCTATTTAAAGCACTCGAAGAACGTAACAGTCATACCAAAAGATGTGTCTAGCGGAGCGGATGCGCCGGCCAGACCGTACATCACACAGACGCGCCCCTCAGCACCAAGCGCTTCACAAGCATGCGTCCCCATGCGGCCCCATGCGCCTAGTGTAACGCCGATCGATGTGCCCACTCAATCGACCATTACCTTTCAAAAACATTAAATGCTGAAGTCTGACGGAGTTGGCAGCACGTCCCCCGAAGACTGCAGTTGACAGCTTTTTCAGAAAACGAAGCGTCACCGATGTCAGCATCATCATTACTCCCCTCCGGCGGTTACAAGCCATGTGGCCGCCCAAACCATCTTGCATGCGCCTCCGCAGCCATGCTCCCAAATCTCTGCATGTGCCTCAAAAGCCATACGCCTCAGACTTTTTTCTGATCCTTAAAGACAGAACTAAAGTCACTACTGAAGCTTCGCATGCGCCTCAAAAGCCATGCGCCCCGAATGGTTCGTGACTCCCAAAGGTTACGAGCCAAAGTCTCCTCATGCGCCCAATCCCAGGCGCATCCTACCAGATCATTCTCCACTAAATCCGAGATCTTCGAGCCATGGGCCTACGACACGTGTCCTTTGACTCGATTCATCCAAGATCTCAGCAACAGAAAGATTCTCTTCCCTGCTACGTGCCAGCCCACAACAGCAGCATAAAGAATTCAACTCCTCAATCAGGGCGCATCGTCCATGCGCCTTCATCAGCAATCACCATGTGGCATCCCCGCGTCCAGGTGCATCCTACATCTGCGCGTATGAGCAGCCAGCCTACAGACTATAAATAGAGGGATCATCTCCTTCTTCCAGATGAACATACATAGACAGACAGAGACATCGCACAACCATCGAGGCAGATACAGACACTCAACGTCTTCTTTCTCTCCGCAAACTCCAGCACCCAGAGCAACTCAGACCTT
The DNA here is from genome assembly GCA_029216955.1 of Iris pallida. Classification (NCBI taxonomy): domain Eukaryota; kingdom Viridiplantae; phylum Streptophyta; class Magnoliopsida; order Asparagales; family Iridaceae; genus Iris; species Iris pallida. Next base: position 18,731,798 of record JANAVB010007397.1, read on the forward strand.
CAGAGAATCGATAACCGTCGTCAGATCGTCAATGGAGTCAATGTATTACCACTCGCTCCATCGACACAAGGGACCCAGATAAACAAAAGTGTACTCCTAGGACAACGTCTAAGTCCTACATTGTAACACTGTTCTGTTTGTATTGAAATTTCCATCAAAAGATTTGAATGACAAATAAGCTGGCGACTCTGCTGGGGACCACTTTCGCCTCCACCGAGAAAGCTGTGTCACAATCCGACGACGTGAAGGTGGGCTCCTCCCACAAGACGCTGGTCGTATGCCTCAATCAACAGGCGTATGAGGAGTTTATCTCTGAAGGCAGTGCGAGCCCTTCGAAGCGGCTGCCGAAGCCGAAGAAGACTCGCCAAATCTGGGTGCGCAAGGTCGACGCCTCTGGCACTACCACCGAAGGGGATGAGCCGATCCAGCCTTCCCTTCCTGCTGACGTCCTCAGCAACCAAGATGCGCCCACCGGTGTAGCGCATCTCTCGGGGAAACGTGCGGCTGACCATATTCCCCAGCCATCTCCCTCTCAGGCGAGGAAGATGCATCGATAGAGAAGGGGCACAGCTAATGCCCTGCGCATCACCTCCGATGCGCCACAGATGGTCTCTGTCTTTGACAGACTCACTCGCTGTAGTGGCGAGGAGAATTTGGATTCTGAGTACTACGCACCCCAGCGGCCTAGTACGAAAAAGTCCAAGGCAGCACGAGCCATGCGCCCCAAACGTGCTATGCCAGCAGCCAACCAGAAGCATGCGCTTACAATCATGCACGCTGCTGATGGTAAGCTGTATAAGGTCGACTCAGGTGCTTCTACGCCAGAAATGAGCCGATCTTCAAAGTCCTTGTCTCACTTGGGCGCACTTGTTGCGTTTGTAACCAAGTCGAGCAGGGCAAACCCAGTGGTCTTGAACTCCCGTGCCTCCTCTGGTTGTGCGTCTGAGGTTCGTTCAAGTCACTCTAAATGTTGTTCCCCCACTACTGATCTGATCGCCTGTTTGGTGTTGGATCAGGGGGCGCAGCACTCACTTGACCACCCTGGCGCTTGGCCTTGCCATGCGCCTGAAGGGGGTGCGAAGGTGGCGCTCTCCTCCAACGATCTGCGTAACGTGATCACTCACAAACGCCGGTCAGGAGAGTCGACTGACAAGAACGATACGCCCCCCACAGGACACACTTATGCTATAGTTACCATCAACTGCTGTTGCAAGTCAGCAGTCCCACCAAGACAGTCGGTGTTCCAGCGGCTGAAATCATCGACACCCCTCCGACGTCGCCTCGGGAAGAAAGTGTCAACAAAAGAGGAGCCAGAACTAAAGGTTGCTTCATGCAATATAATCTCTAACTTCTCGTCAGTCCGTAAGGCGACTGGCAATTCCTCGTCCAAGAGCCAGCCGAGGAAAACCAAGACAACCGTCTCGTCCTCCGGAGTGTTCAAAGGCACTCGGGGGAGGAGGAAGATCTTGGAGGAAGCTGGGGGTAGTCAAGCCCTTGTTGATCCTCCTTCCGAAAATGAGGGTGTCCTCCAAAGCACAGCTGGGGTGGATCATCATCCTCAAGGCGAAGTCAGCCTCTCCGACATAGCTGGGGGTCGTCTAGCCCCTGTGGATCTGCATCTCGAAGATGAAGAAGTCCTTTAAAACAAGATTGAGGGTAATCAGGCCCTTACGGATACTTCTCCCGAAGACGAAGGCGTCCTTCAAAACTTAGCTGGGGGTAGTCTAGCCCCTGCGGATCCGAGTCTCGAAGATGAAGAAGTCCTCAGGAATATAGCTGGGGGTAGCGAAGACGAAGCTCCGGGAACAACAACTCCTCTACGGGAGAGTGAGGCTGAAAGCGAAGCTCAACCGAGCCATCCGACTCCAGCCGTGTCATGACAGTCTACATGACTGGGGGTGACACCGAGTTGGATGCGCCACCAGCGGACCTCGTCCAGCGCATGGATACCCTGGAGGGAGGACTCAAAGCCCTCTCTGCCTCCATGCAAACACTGACTCATGCAGTGTTTGAGATACGGTCAGCTTTGGCCAGGACACCTTCTACCGGTCCCGACCCAGGGGCCAATGGAGAGTCAAGTGTACCCCCTCAACGGGTATCCTTGGATACGGATCGTCGCGAAGCCCCTCGGACGTCGGAGCCCTCAAGTGCTCAACTCCAGGAGGTACCACCTTTCCTGACTCCTAGCTCCACGAAAGACGTGGTCGAGATGATCAGAGACCTGCGCGAATGCTTTGAGTCGAAGAATAGACAATAGAAGCGCCAAAAGATGCGCATCCCCCAACCTTATCCCTTCGAATGGAACAAAGTGGTTTATCCTCCTAAATATAAACCACAAACATTAACGCCATACGACGAAAAGGACTCGCCGCGTCGCTATCTGACGTACTTCCAGTCCCAAACAGGACATCTTTCGAAAGAGGACGCGCTACTCACCAACATATTTGTCGGGGCACTGAAAGGAGTGGCATACGACTGGTACTGCAGCCTCCACGATAATTCCCTATCTTCCTTCGATGACTTGACACGCCTTTTCCTCGACCGTTTCTACGACGACGGGAAGGACATGACAATGGCGTCCCTCATAGAGATACGCCAGAAGGAGAAGGAAACAGTTTGAGTATTCATCGAACGCTTTCGACAGGCCTACTTTAGAATGCCTCCGGGCATGCTAGAACACGTACTCCTTTCCTCCTGCAGCATGAACATGCTACCTGTAGTCAAACTTTTGCTCAACTCCACTCCCCCTCCCGACTGGAGTTCCTTGATCATCAAAGTCGAAGCAGCAGAGAAGAAGGCATCCAATGCTCGCCTTCTGGGAGTTAGTTTCCCTGCCTTTGAGGACAAGGGGAACCAGCCTGCAGCCAACAACCCCGGATGAGAGACGAAGGGAAAATAGGCATTGACTGTCAATACCTCAAAAGGTGCATCAGCACCTACTCAGAAGCCTCTACTTGCACCAAGGCCAAAGGAGGTGAACTCTTTCAACGATGAAGACACCCTGCAACTCTTCGAGATACTGAAGCAAGGTGACAAGATCAAGTTGCCGGACCCGAAGCATCCCGATGAGGTTGGGAAAGTGGAAAATCCGAGGTACTGTCACTACCATCGGTTTGTCGGACATCCAACCAAGGACTGCTACGTCCTCAAAAACTACATCCAGCGTATGATCAATGAGGATGTTATCTCTATCGACTACGAGGAGAAGGCGGTTTCGGCCAACGTGGTGTCACTCCAGTTCGGCACCTTGCCGCCAACTACAACACAAGATGGCGTCGTCCCCATCCCTAAGGCGACAATGGAGGTGGTTAACTTACCACCTACTCGTGACAACATGAGTGGACTCATCCCACTCACCACAGCTCGGGGAGAGATCTTATGGGTTCACCCTGATCTTGTTTTCGAGGTTACTCAACCGGAGGTACGCTCTGCCTCCAGAACCAAAGGCAAGAAGATCAAGTCTTGCCGTATGGTCTCTTCCTCTGCGGAAGAGGCACTTCCTGTATAGACGCGTTTACAACAGAGCGCCCAACCTGACGAAGCTGCCGTCGAGGTGGTGCCTCCTTTCACCGTCCCTGCTGTCCAGGAAGAGGGCCCATCTAAGCCCCCAGCAGCCAATAAGCAGAAGAATGTAGAGGCTCGTTTCGACAGGCCTCTGCGAAAGGAGAATGCTTCGGGACTGGCCAAGCCCCACAACTTCGACATACTGGCACAACTTGCCAGTACTCCTGTCCGCCTTTCTCTGTTTGAGCTCCTTCGTCTTTCCAAGGACACTCGCGAAGCCCTCTGTGAAGACATGAAGGATGTCGAGTCCTTCATCAATTAGGTCAAGCAGCCTGAAGATCTCCCAACTACTTATGCGCACTGTCATTGTGCGGATGAGGTTATCACCAATATAACCTTCACCCAACAAGACATGATGCTCAAGTACAACCAACACAATAGGCCACTGTATTATACAAGGTATATTGGTTCTGTCATGGTGAAGCAGATTCAGATCGATCCGGGATCTTCCCTCAGCATCATTCCGAAGATGCTGCTCTCAACACTGGGGATCCCAATGTACCGACTGGCGCCATCCAACAAAACAATCAGTGGCTTCAACGCTAGCAAAAACGAGCCACTGGACAAGATACGACTAAAGTGCCATATCAGTAACCTCAGAATCGAGGTGACTTGTTATGTCGTAGATGCCGACGTCAACTACAACCTCCTGTTGGGTCGTCCATGGCTGCATAAATATATGGTGGTGCCATCCACACTCCACCAATGTATGAAGTACGTGTCCACCAACGACGTCATCCGGACGGAGTTCGCGAATATTGACCCTTTCAAAGGGGTTGAAGCCTACTTTAATGATTCCAACTTGTACAAATCACCTGACGAGGAGGAAGCCAATGATGCTGACGATGAAGCAGAAACGGCAACAGAGCCCGACATGGAGCCAGAGACGATTCCTGTCGCTCCTCTAAAAATTCGACTCAAAGGAAAGCCGCCTCAGACGTTGCCTCCCATGAGCATCAAGCTACCTAGAAAAGCACCAACTGCTCCAGGTAGAATACCTACTGAAGCTACCTTGAAGATACGGCTCAAGGGAAAGCTGCCTCAAACATCGGCTCCCCTTGTGGGAAAACTACAGGGGAGGGCACCAATTACTGAAGGCACAGTAGAGGCACCCCTGAAGGTGCGTCTCAAGGGCAAGCTACCGCAACCATCTGTCTCATCCAAACTGCCGGAGAAGGCCCACATAGTCCTCTCGGACCCCAGGATCAAAGCTGTGGTGGACTCTCCAGATCCAATCCCAGTACTCACAGATGAAGAGCTAGGGGAATATATCTCTGCTGATGTAGATGCACCCTCTCTGGACAATGTAATCCCGCGGGATAAAATCTCGTGTTTCATCAATAATAGAGTGTCTTTTAATTATTCTAGTCTTCCACATTGGAATGCTATATACATTAGATAACGCTATACGGTTATTGTAAACACAAATAACGACCGTCCATCATGTAAATCAAGTAGTCCCGTCCCAAGGGGTCTGTTTTGTAGTCCCGTCGCGAAGTCGAGACGAAGAATCCATCATCTTCGGCAAAGTTGAACGTCATCAAGACCACCTGCCACTCGAGCCAAAACCAGATACCGGTAGAATACAAGTCTATCAGTTCACGGATAAGGAAAAGAACCTCATCCAAAAGATAGGTTACGACCTAAAAAGCAACAAAGGACTGAACTACGGCAAGGGTCGACGTCTTCCTCTCCGGCTTCCAACACCTAAAGGAAAGACGCTGGACTACTATCATCGAACTCGATGGGGGGTAGGCTATGTCACGCCACCGTCAACGCCAAAGAGTTCGAAGGCAGAAAAAACAGAATATTCTCACTCATCCGAAGCATCAAACTGGGATAACGATACCAGTATCGGCTCAGTCTTCAAGAGAGTGCTATCAGCCAATATGACATCTGCACAATTTCAAGAAGATGAAGGCGAAAACCAAATGCCAGAATTCTTCGAAGAAGAACCCTGGGCTCAATGCCTAGAAGAACAATGGGCGTCTCATTTTGAATTACGTGAACCCCCTACCGAAGACGAAGTCGAGCAGATCGACCTTGGGGATGGATCTTCTTCCAAACCTATCTTCATCAGCAAAAGCCTAGAAGGAGAAGACCGAGAATCTTTAATCCAGCTGGCTAAAGAGTATATCGATGTCTTCGCCTGCAGCTACAAAGATATGTCGGGACTTGATCCCCAGATCGCGATACATAGGCTTAACATCTTACCTGATGCCAAGCCTATCAAACAACAAGAGCGACGCTTTCGTCCTGACATCATGAATGCCATTGATCAGGAGGTGGACAAACTCTTGACCAGCGACTTCATCCGTGAAGAACAACACCCGGATTGGGTGGCCAACGTTGTCCCTATCACCAAGAAGAATAGGAAGATACGAGCCTGCATCGACTTCAGGGATCTCAACTTCACTTGCCCGAAGGACGAATTCCCGTTTCCAATCACCGACGTGATGATCGACAACACATGTGGCTTCGAACGCATGTCTTTCATGGACGGATATTCGGGCTACAACCAGATCAAGATGTTTCTCGATGACGCAAAACATACGTCATTCAGGACTCCAAAGGGCATTTTCTGCTACACAGTGATGCCCTTCGGCTTGAAGAATGCTGGTACGATATACCAACGAGCTATGAGCACTATTTTCTGTCAGCATCTTCGCAAGACAGTCGAATGCTATGTTGACGACATCGCAGTCAAGAGCCGTCTCAAAAAAGATCACCTACAAGACCTGAAGACAGTCTTCGATCTCATGCGAGCGCATCAACTCAAGATGAAACCCGCTAAATCATTCTTAGGGGTTTCTAGCGAAAAGTTCTTGGGCTTCATTATCACGGCGAAAGGCATTCATGTCGATCCCGAGAAGACCAAAGCCATCCTGGACATGGATCCTCCGAAGAACCTCCGAGAACTTCGAGGCCTGTAGGGACGTCTGGCATATATTCGGAGGTTCATAGCAAACCTCTTCGAAAAGTGTCAACCCTTCACTCAGCTCATGAAGAAAGGAGTCTCTTACGTCTGGACAGAGGAATGCCAAAAAGCTTTTGATGACATCAAGGCTTACTTGACGAGCCTGCCAGTCCTGGTGGCACCCGTCGCCGGCAAACTATTTCTCCTCTACGTTCGTGCCATGGATCATTCCCTTGGCGCTCTGCTGGCTCAGAACAGTGATATAGGCTATGAGCAAGCTATCTACTACCTCAGTAGAACACTGATCGGGGCCGAACACCGGTACAACCCCATCGAAAAAAGAGTGCTTGGCATTGGTATTTGCCATCCAGAAGATTCGCCATTATGTCTCAGGCCAGACAATTCATGTCATCTTCCGAGTCAATCCACTCAGAGTTCTCATGACGAAGCCAGGCTCATTGAACTCCCGGCTAGCTACATGGGCGATCCTGCTAAGGCCATACAATATGGTGTTCGTTCCGCAAAAAGCTGTCAAGGGTCAGGCTCTAGCCGACTTTTTAGCTGCACACCCCATCCCAGAGTCCTCAAGACTCTATGAAGACAACCCGGATGAGGTCCAAGAATCAAACGTCACTGAAGAAAGCTCCGTCTGGCAGATGTTTTTCGATGGCGCTTCAAGAACAGGCCCCGAAGGCCAAATTATTGCAGGAGAGGGGGTAGTCTTAGTCTCTCCCGATCAGCTGGTCATACAACGTGCCTACTTTCTTTCGAAGCCGTGCTCTAACAATGTTGTCGAGTACAATACGCTCATTATGGGGACTCCAGCTGGCGCAACAACTAGAGGTGAATCATCTGGAACCCTACGGTGACTCAAAACTCGTCGTAAACCAGATCAGAGGGCAACACGAGGTTCGCCATGAAGACCTGATCCCTTACCACGAAGTTGTGTTGAACATCATTTCAACCTTCGCCGAGTTCTTCATCGAACATGTACCTCGTTTATAAAATCTGGAGGCTGACGCTCTAGCTGGCCTCGCAGCCTCATTAGCAGCACCCTTCGGGACTCAACACTACGTCACGGTAGTTGGTCGAGACTTGGTCTGTCCTAAAAACAACCTGTGCTCACGAGTGGCATGTGCCATGTCAAAAAGTGCTGGTGTTAATATCCGAGACTGGAGGCTCCCGTTCATCGACTTTGCTGTCTATGGAATTCTTCCAGAAGACCCGAAAGAAGTCGTCTCAGTCAGGAGGCGCTCCCTTCGATTCTACTACGATACAGCTACTAAAATGCTGTACCGACGCTCCTACGATGGACTTCTCCTACGATGTCTGTCCAACGAAGAAGCAGCCGAAGCCCTTCGAGAAGCTCACGATGGAACCTGCAGAGCCCATCAACCTGGCCCTAAGTTGCAGGATCGACTGCGACGCATGGGCTACTACTGGCCAACCATGGCCGCTGACACTGTCGACTATGCTAAAAAGTGCCATACGTGCCAGCTTCACGCAGACTTCATCCATACACCGTCAGAACCACTACATTCTACAGTCGTCGCTTGGTCCTTTGAAGCTTGGGGCATGGATATTGTAGGACCGATCACCCCTCCGTCATAGAGGGGACACCACTTTATCCTAGCCATCACCGACTACTTCTCCAAATAGGCAGAAGCAGTTCCACTGGCGGAAGTGAAGAGCTCTAGGGTGATCAGCTTCATCAAGCACCATGTCATCTACCATTTCGGGGTACCCCGGAGGATTATCCACGATAACGGTCCTCAGTTCATTAGCCATGTTTTCAGTAGATTCTGTGACAAGAATCGTATTCAAAACGTGGACTCAACCGCCTACAATTCGGCAGCAAACGGATTAGCCGAGGCGTTCAACAAGACTATCGTCAGGCTACTCAAAAAAGTCATCTCATCCAATAAATGCGACTGGGACGAAAATCTCGGCGAATGCCTTTGGGCCTACCGCACAACGGTACGGACCCCGACAGAAAACACCGCATTCTCCCTGGTCTACGAGAGCGAAGCGGTACTACCTATCGAGATCCAGATACCCTCCCTCTGCGTAGCAATCACAAACCAACTCACAGAAGAGGACAATCAACGTCACCGTCTGCGAGAACTGGAGGCACTTGACGAAAAGCGTCTCCTAGCTCAACAACGTATTGAACTCTACCAAGCCCGTATATCACAGGCTTTCAACAAGAAGGTCAAGCAAAGGACTTTCCAAGTAGGCGACCTGGTTCTGGCAGTCAGGAGACCGATAGTGTTGACTCACAAGACACCAGGAAAGTTCGAGCCCAAGTGGGAAGGACCTTTCATCATAGAGACGGTATACTCAAACGGTGCTTACCGCCTCGCTAAACCTAATGGAAACTTGTTCATGATGCCCATCAACGACATGTTCCTAAAGAAGTACCACTCTTGACATCTTTTCAGACATGTACTTCCACAAAGGATCAGTGGACCCAGGGCTCACATACAATTCCCTTCTACAGAATCATATGCTTCTGAAACGCAGCTGTTCCGTGGCATCCTCCAGTAGAAGGACAACCACGTCCACATCACCTCTGAGTTGTCCTCCTACGCCCTACAAAGCAGAATCTTACACTCTGTAAGACTACGCTACCCATCATGTTTACCACGTCCACATTACCTCTGAGTAAACATCCCGTACAGACAACCCTTGTATTGTCGTACATTGATCACAGAACTTCTGCGTCCATATTACCTCTGAGTAGTTCCGCGTATCCCCCAGAATCATTCCTACCACGTCCATAACACCTCTGAGTAGGAAGATTCTGTCATTTGAATCTCATATTTGCCACGTCCACATTACCTCTGAGCAAACATGTTGGTTCTCTTAAACTTATTATCTGTACATAAAAACCAAGGTGCGCAAAAGATAACAGGTCAACACAAATCATCAAGTTCATGACAGCAAAAATGAACACACCACAAAAAAACTATGTATTCTTTATTTTTTTCAAAAAAGAGAGTAAAGGATTACACCCCCAGCAAAGAGTTGCAAAAACACAAAAAGAAGAGACTATAATCCCTAAACATCCCTGGGTTTAGCCGAAAGCTCTTCAATCTAGCGCCTCAAGTCTGTTGCCCGAGTCTCCACAATCGCCAGGACCAGGCGTTCAGCTTCTTGACACATAGCCTCTATGGCCTCAGGAGAAGTGTCATCCTCATGCTTCTCATCCAGCTGCTGCCGCTGCTGATCCAGAGTAAGAGCTCGGTAGGTGAAAGTTGCTTTCTCCTTCTTGAATGCTACATGTTCAGCCTGGACACGCTCGGCATCTAATCGGAGTCGGGCCCGCTGGTCCTCAAGGCGGCGAATCTGGGCATCAACCTCCGCGACACTAGCGTCCAACGCAGCTCGCAACTCCACCTTCTCCTGCGTGGACTGAGACAACAGCTCTACTGCAGCTTCAGTCTCAGCCACTTCACGTTCCCAGACGTTCACGGTGGCCTGATAAGAGGACTCAGTCTCAGGGATAAACTTTTCCTTTTTCGCGTCTATCAGGGCGGAGAGATCGTTTCGCTGGATATACTGAAACTCGGAAAGCCGCTGGTCCAGCTCGGCCACCGAGGCCTCCAGAATGTCGAGCATATGATCATGGCCCTTGTGGAGACGGATCAGGTTGATGTGAGGCAGTGCCAGAGTTTTTGTCGTTACAAAGCTCCCATTGGCATCCATCACCGCCGATACGCCCCTCTACAGCATCTTATACACCGCCTCTATGATGAACTTCACATATTCATCTACATCCGCTAACACCTGCGACGTCATAGCAGGAGTCGGAGGAGCTACTCTAGACAACGGACCGAAAAAGGCCCGCCTGCCTCAACCTGTAAGGCTGGAACCTCGGCATCAACAGGCTCTTCATCAACAGGGGCTTGACTACTAGCCCGAGGAGCCAAAAGAGCAGAAGGAGCCGAGAGAGGCGTCGATATAGTACCCCAAGTAGAAGGAGCAACAGAGGGTTCCACCAAACCCTTATCCTTCTCAAGCTCGAAGGAACCACCGACGTCAGCGGCTACCTTATCAGTCCCCAACGTACTATCAGCAGGCAGTACGGGACATTCTCTCCCCAAGCAGAACAGTGAGATCAACACTTGTCTCCTGACTCGACCCCCTCGAAGTCAGGATCGGCGGACGAGTCTCATTGTCACCATCAAATCCCTCTACAGGGACGGGATCTGTCGCCACCTCCGGGTCAGCAGCCACCTCAGCCTCCGCTACTGAGTCTGGGGTAGGGCTCGGCAACGCTGCAGCCGACCTCCCCTCATCATGACAGGGAGGGGAATCAACCCTCTCCTCTGTTCCAATCACGTCTGTTGCCCCCGTAACAGACTCATGCAACTCTGGAGGAACGTCATCTGAAGACAAAAAACTCCACCCCACTTCATCATCAGGAGGCCCCGTGTCTGCTGGACCATCAGTGTCCAAGGCCCCCACGGCAGCTTGTACTATCCCGGAAGCTGCTGCATCCTCAGCCACCCTCCTAACATAATCTGGAGATGTCGGAGTCTCCACAACAACGACATCATCTGGATTCTCCTCCATGGGAGACATCATAATCGGCGGAATACGCTCTTCAGATGAGCCCGCCATCGCCTTTGGCCTGCTGCCACCAAACTTTGGAGTACGGGTTCTCCTTTTGAGCGGCTCCTACAAAAAGAAAGCATATGTCACACGAAACGTGGAACCTGAATTGGACTATATAGGACATCCTTACCTCCGTAGGTGCTGAGTCCGATGACACAGTCGATGACGATGACTTCTTCTGCCTCTTTGACGCAGAAGAGCCAGCCTCTGAATCTGCACGTCTTTTCGGTTGATCAACCGAGGTTTCTGCTTGACCCCCTGTAGATACGGCAGGGGCACCTCGATAACCCACCTCTGGCGGACGGTACGATCGAGCCCTCGCCAATATGTTCCCGGTCACCGCTAACGGGGTACCTACAACAAGACTGGTATCCCTATCATATCCGGGAGGCATGGCAGCCATAATACAGTAAAATTTGGCGGTCGAGAAAAGAATCGGCGATCGCAGATTCTGGACGGGCAGCGTAAAGCGAACTCCGGTACATCCGGTATTGTAGTAATGCCAAGCTTGTGCACCATCCAACAAGCTTACAGTATACCCCAGGTTGATACTGGGATTATCTAACATCAACTGAGCATAACCAAATTGCCGTGCAAAACGTATCGATAAATACGGTTCCAAGTAACACTGGTTCCTGTTCCGGTACACCAGATGGGACGGTCGGATACTTTGTAACCAGCGGAATCCCCATGGAGGCAGAGTGGTGGCATCTTCACCCGAATCCATTAAGTCTTCATTGGCCTCAAAACCCAAAAAGACAGGAACCTACTTTGGTGATCTCCCACCCCTAAAGGCGGGATAAAACCTTCCTACAAACAGGAACGCCAGAATACAACCAGCTTCTCTGGTGGAAACGACGGAGGAATACATCTCCGACCCTATGATCTTCTTCCAAGCCCGGACATATTATATTTGGATGGTGTAAAATTAACCACCCCATCAAATAGTAAAATGGTAGTTCGGTACGTGGGAAGTTGTCATTTCTAACGCGATCATGAACCACGTTTCCCGCAAACTCCCGTAAACCTCGCAGCAGGTTACACACCATCGCGGGGAGTAGAGCCAGGCGTCGGCCGAAAACCAACTTCACTGCTGGCAGGATTAGGTTCCGGGTTACCCTCGCTACAGAGCCTGACCCGCCTGAGAAGACGTAATCCCGAAGCCAAACCATCAGATATGCAGCTAACGCTGCTTTCGACGACATCCAGTGAGTAAGGTGCCAGAAACAGCTATAGGAGCGTAAATCCAACTCCCGATCCTCGTTTTCTCGTGGATTCTTCTCACCTAACATGCTCATTTCGGAGAGAACTTCGCTACGGGAAAGCGCTGGCTGAGTGCTAAATTGAGAGGGATCCTTCTTGTCTTGCTTGAAGACGTAATCCCTCCAGGCGGTCACATGAGGTTGCGACCCTCTCTTATCCCTCTCCTGCATACAGTGTAATACCTGTGGTTCGTATTACGTATTTTTGGAATACGTGTACGTATTTATTCTTGTATTGCATGATTCCTTGTTTAGTTTTCTTCATGGCTTAGCTTGGTTTATTCTTGGCCCGGGTTGGCTTGGTTCGGTTGGGATTATTTTGGTTCATCATGAACCATGGATAAACCCCCTACCTACCACCACCTTTGATATTTATTGCCATTTCTTCTTTCTCTCTCTTCATTACTCATCTTCTTCTTCCTCATTTACTCCCTTCACCTACCAGAGAGAGAAGAGAGAGGTCTAGGCAAGTGCAATCTTGCTTCATGATGGATCTCATGTTTTATTGTTCCATTCTCTTCCTTACTAGATTCTAAACCTCTTTAGAACTGAAAGTTTTCGGTTTTGATGGTTATATTTTTGTAGATCTAAGTTTTAAATTCCTTCTTGTTTAGTTTTCTTGGTTTTGATTTCTAAAAAACTTGGTATTTCCAAAAACTAGTGGTTCCATGTTGTAGAGAATTTAATTTCATGCAGTTTTGGCTTTTGTTTCGCTTGATTTCGACTCCGGATGAGGAAGTTATGGCCATTACAAGTTTTCAGAACTTTCATGGCTGAACTTGCTGTTTGGGGACGATGAACCTCATGCGCCGGGAGGCCATGCGTCGTGAAGTCCCGACAACGCATCCCTTAACTCCGAGCGTGTCATGCGCATAGGTTTCCTACGCGCATGTACTGAAGACGCAACGTGAGTTTCTCATGCGCCGATTGCGCAGGAATCTCATGCGCCGATTTGCGCAGGAATCCCATGAGCCGATTCATGCAGGAATCTCATGCGCCGATTCGTGCAGGAATCTCATGCGCCGATTCGTGCAGGAATCCTATGCGCCGATTCATGCAGGAATCTCATGCACCGATTCGTGCAGAAATCTCATGCGCCGATTCGTGTAGGAATCTCATGCGCCGATTCGTGTAGGAATCTCATGCGCCGATTCATGCAGGAATCCCATGCGCCGGAATTGCTCTATTTCGCTGTTTTGCATGTTTAAGTCGTTTTGTAGCTAGAATCTTGAAAAACTCAAAACATGAAAGTTGTAGATATTTTTCTTGGCTTCAAGAACATGTTACTAGTTATTCTATGCAAGTTTCTCTCATTCATGATAATATAAGTATAGAACACGATAGTGGCCTGTTAAGGCGCACTCTTGACAAGTACCAAGTGGACATGACATGACCTGATAGTAGTCCGCCGTGGCGCACTTCTGACAAGAAAACCTGATATGATATACCCTGATATGCTGTTGCGATGGCTACCTGACATGACATGACCTGTTTAATTAATCATGACACCGTGGGCGATTGTGCTTGTACAAATAATCCAGTCCTGTCTTGCATCATGTCTAGGAGGGGGCTCCTGAGTACCACGGTCAGGAGTACCTACTGAAATGGACTAAGGTTAATAATTAGTATAATTCACTAGTCATGAAGAGATGTTCCCCAGTTACAGGCGATCCCGTTATCCCGACCGCTAATGCTTGGACTTGTAGCCTGCCGACGAGTAGGGCCCATTTCCAGCCCACTGTTATGTGGGGCACTCTTGATTGTCACTTTAAATGATTGAACTCTATTGTCACTCTAATGTATTGTACTCTCTGAATTGTCGCTATAATGATTGCCTGGATAACCTGGATAGCTGCAGGGCCTGTGACTACTTGGAGCATCTCATTACATCTTGCTAGTAACTAGGATTGTGATAACCCTAGTTAGTTAATGTAGAAAGCCGTAGGCAATGATTGGCCGTGATTGATTGGATGGAGTCTAGTCCAGTATGGTATTGTCTAGAATTGATTGATTGCAAGATTGTACCAGAATGATTGAATGATTGTCACTGCAGATTGTCACTATAATGATTGTCACTCCAGATTGTTACTTGACCTGATTTTTTATATTTATCTTGCCGATAAATGGTGAGAGGAACCAAGTTCCGTTCAGACGAAGGGTTACAACCCCGGTCCTTGTTTGGTTTACGGGTTGTAACCTAGCTATCTGAATAGTCCCATGGTTATCTCATCGTATATCATCCTGGCATGCTTTTCCATATGTCCTGTCTTTTAGTGATTCTATGCAAGATTGTCTTTTATAATTACCTAGCATGCTTTTTCTTAAATTACTGTCTCTTATTATGTAATTATGTTATTGTGCTAATTTGCTGGCTTTAGTTCTTAAGTGAAGCCTCCTTGTGGCACTTGCTCTTTCTGGGGTCTGACCCAGCTGGTTTTGTATGGCCAGATACCGGAGCAGCACCAAAGGATCTTCCTGCTTTTCAGCCCGATGGTGGTCACCAGGCGTAACCAGGGCTTCGAGTGGGTTTCTTTTGTTCTTCCACTGTAATATTGTAAATTATTCTTTTAAGGCGTTTAGCCGACGAGCAAGTGTTAGCTTGATTGTACTTACTTACTGTCTGCCTACGGGCTGTAGCATGATTGACAAGCACCGGGGGTTGATCATGTATGACTGAACTTTTGCTAGTCCTCACATTTTGTAACGACTAGCTTCATGATCATCTGGATATGTAATGTTTGGGACGCCTTACAATTGTATATTTGGAGATCTGATATCTTGTGATTATTATTAGTTGGTTGAGATTGAGACAATAGGCTATTTTATGACCTTAAGAGACTGATGGATTGTAGTGAAACCCTCACATATCTAGACAGCCGTGACCGTATAGCGGTGTGGATCCCATTCCGTTATACGTAGCTGGCTATGTCTGCCCCCGCTCTCCAGTATTCTGGTTCTGGGGCGTGACATGGTTTAAGTGGTGGCCCATGCAGGTCTTGTTAATCAAGATGTGTGAGGGTTTACCGAATAGATGTCTCAATCAGTACTCGTCCTTGATCTCTGTTCGTATTCTCTTGATTCCTGAAATTCTTGTCCTGATCATATGCTTGTAATCGTTGATCTGTCCTGGTCCTTCCTTATCGTTCCCATGTCATCTTCTTCAGCGGCATTGAACCTGGACCTGCTGATCAGCAAGGCGGATCACCTCCCATAGACCAGCAGCAACCAGAAGATCAGGCCCAGCACTCAGCAGCAGCCTCCCGATCCGTACCTCCTGGAGAACCAGTACCGCCAGTTCAGTCCGTCCAGCCAGCAGGGTCAAAGGATGGAGGATTGGTAGGACTCATTCGTGAGTTGCTCGCGTCCCAAGATCGTCAGAGAGATGCCCTGCACCAAGCAGTACAAGATGCTCTGAATAGAAGTGGTCCTCGAGGGAACAGTACGGTCAATAGTTTCAAGCGCCTGAACCCTCCATTCTTCGATGGCAGCGAGGATGCCATTACTGCCGATGCTTGGCTACAAGATATAGAGGTGATTCTCGAAGCCGCGAAGACTCCAGAAGACGAAAAGGTGGCTGTGGTGCGCCTACAGTTATTGGATCTAGCCCGCAGTTGGTGGGCCGCACAAGCAGTGGGATTGACAACACCTGTCTCCTGGGCAGTGTTCAGCGAGAAGTTCCAGACCAAGTATTATGATGCAGTGGCTCGATATGACTTGCAGACCAGGTTCAGTAATCTTAAGCAGATGGGGAGGACGGTCGACGGATATGCGGTCGAGTTTTCCAGACTCAGTCGGTTTGCTCCCACCTTGGTGGCAACCGAGTTTGACAGAGCGCAGAGGTTCCAGCAGGGACTTCACCTGGAGATTATATTGGCAGTAGAACAGTTCGAGCATCAGACCTATGATGCGGTGTTGCGAGCAGCAAGGAGGCACGAGTATACCTCTCCGAGAATAGTGGACAGGACCGGAGGTCGGAAGCGGTCCCATAGTCAGATGAATCAGTCTTCAGCACCAGTCCCGGCAGATAGGGCTTTGACTATTGGAACTGCGAGACAAGCAACCTCAGTTACGTCGGTTTAGCACTCAACCCCGACGTACCCTCAGCAGAAACAGAAGCAAGCACAGTCTTCCGCCGTAGGCTGTTCTTATTGTGGGAAGCCTGGACACGTGGTAGCAGAGTATCGCAAGGCGTTGGGATTGTGTTTATTGTGTGGAGCACCGGACCATAGGGTGGGGTCCTGCCCATTCAGAGTTGATTCAACATCGAAAGTATCTAGTCCCTCGGTTAGGGGACCGGCACCAGCACCAGCACCAGCACCAGTACCAGCTCCAGTTCACCAGCAACAGCAGTTCCCGTTCCCGAGGCCATTGCCGACTCAGGCCCAGACTTTCCAGCAACAGAACCCGCGGCAGTTTGCTTTAGCCTAGGCTCAGGTTCTGAATCGGCCGAGAGGTATATGTGTCCTCTTATCTTACTTTTCTACCGTTATTATGAGGGGTGCATGACATATTTCAGGTATCCTAATTACAACGGTACATCTCGGACCCGAGCCATATCTAGGTCATTCGAAACTGGTTATTGGTACCAACCTTTTCGTATGAGGATAGGCCCATGTCCATGTTTGACCAAAGAGAGAGACCTCAAGCGCAAGACTATCTGTTTAGTTCGTGTTGCTTGAGTTCATCGCTCTTTGGGTGAGTCAACGTGGGAGCGTGAGGATGATATCCGATCGCGATATCCTGACTTGTTTGACTCGTGAGGTATAATGTCCTTCTTCTGCCTCATGCCTTCGATTCCTTGCTTGCATGATTGATTGCTTGATTGATTGTCTAGTATAGCTTGCCTGTGATTAATGTAGCTTGTCATTGCTTCTCTAGCCTCTTGATTAAATTTCGAGGACGGAATTCTTTTAAGGTGGGTAGAGTTGTAATACCTGTGGTTCGTATTACGTATTTCTGGAATACGTGTACGTATTTATTCTTGTATTGCATGATTCCTTGTTTAGTTTTCTTCATGGCTTAGCTTGGTTTATTCTTGGCCCGGGTTGGCTTGGTTCGGTTGGGATTATTTTGGTTCATCATGAACCATGGATAAACCTCCTACCTACCACCACCTTTGATATTTATTGCCATTTCTTCTTTCTCTCTCTTCATTACTCATCTTCTTCTTCCTCATTTACTCCCTTCACCTACCAGAGAGAGAAGAGAGAGGTCTAGGCAAGTGCAATCTTGCTTCATGATGGATCTCATGTTTTATTATTCCATTCTCTTCCTTACTAGATTCTAAGCCTCTTTAGAAATGGAAGTTTTCGGTTTTGATGGTTATATTTTTGTAGATCTAAGTTTTAAATTCCTTCTTGTTTAGTTTTCTTAGTTTTGATTTCTAAAAAACTTGGTATTTCCAAAAACTAGTGGTTCCATGTTGTAGAGAATTTGATTTTATGCAGTTTTGGCTTTTGTTTCGCTTGATTTCGACTCCGGATGAGGAAGTTATGGCCATTACAAGTTTTCAGAACTTTCATGGCTGAACTTGCTGTTTGGGGACGATGAACCTCATGCGTCGGGAGGCCATGCGCCGTGAAGTCCCGGCAACGCATCCCTTAACTCCGAGCGTGTCATGCGCATAGGTTTCCTACGCGCATGTACTGAAGACGCAACGTGAGTTTCTCATGCGCCGATTGCGCAGGAATCTCATGCGTCGATTTGCGCAGGAATCCCATGCACCGATTCGTGCAGGAATCTCATGCGCCGATTCGTGCAGGAATCTCATGCGTCGATTCGTGCAGGAATCCCATGCGCCAATTCGTGCAGGAATTTCATGCGCCGATTCGTGCAGAGCGTGTCATGCGCATAGGTTTCCTACGCGCATGTACTGAAGACGCAACGTGAGTTTCTCATGCGCCGATTGCGCAGGAATCTCATGCGTTGATTTGCGCAGGAATCCCATGCACCGATTCGTGCAGGAATCTCATGCGCCGATTCGTGCAGGAATCTCATGCGCCAATTCGTGCAGGAATCTCATGCGCCGATTCGTGCAGGAATCTCATGCGCCGATTCGTGCAGGAATCTTATGCGCCGATTCGTGCAGAAATCTCATGCGCCGATTCGTGCAGGAATCCCATACGCCGGAATTGCTCTATTTCGCTGTTTTGCATGTTTAAGTCGTTTTGTAGCTAGAATCTTGAAAAACTCAAAACATGAAAGTTGTAGATCTTTTCCTTGGCTTCAAGAACATGTCACTAGTTATTCTATGCAAGTTTCTCTCATTCATGATAATATAAGGATAGAACACGATAGTGGCCTGTTACGGCGCACTCTTGACAAGTACCAAGTGGACGTGACATGACCTGATAGTAGCCCGCCGTGGCGCACTCCTGACAAGAAAACCTGATATGATATACCCTGATATGCTGTTGCGACGGCTACCTGACATGACATGACCTGTTTAATTAATCATGACATCGTGGGCGATTGTGCTTGTACAAATAATCCAGTCCTGTCTTGCATCATGTCTAGGAGGGGGCTCCTGAGTACCACGGTCAGGAGTACCTACTGAAATGGACTAAGGTTAATAATTAGTATAATTCACTAGTTATGAAAAGATATTCCCCAGTTACAGGCGATCCCGTTATCCCGACCGCTAATGCTTGGACTTGTAGCCTGCCGACGAGTAGGGCCCATTTCCAGCCCACTGTTATGTGGGGCACTCTTGATTGTCACTTTAAATGATTGAACTCTATTGTCACTCTAATGTATTGTACTCTCTGAATTGTCGCTATAATGATTGCCTGGATAACCTGGATAGCTGCAGGGCCTGTGACTACTTGGAGCATCTCATTGCATCTTGCTAGTAACTAGGATTGTGATAACCCTAGTTAGTTAATGTAGAAAGCCGTAGGCAATGATTGGCCGTGATTGATTGGATGGAGTCTAGTCTAGTATGGTATTATCTAGAATTGATTGATTGCAAGATTGTACCAGAATGATTGAATGATTGTCACTGCAGATTGTCACTATAATGATTGTCACTCCAGATTGTTACTTGACCTGATTTCTTATATTTATCTTGCCGATAAATGGTGAGAGGAACCAAGTTCCATTCAGACGAAGGGTTACAACCCCGGTCCTTGTTTGGTTTACGGGTTGTAACCTAGCTATCTGAATAGTCCCATGGTTATCTCATCGTATATCATCCTGGCATGCTTTTCCATATGTCCTGTCTTTTAGTGATTCTATGCAAGATTGTCTTTTATAATTACCTAGCATGCTTTTTCTTAAATTACTGTCTCTTATTATGTAATTATGTTATTGTGCTAATTTGCTGGCTTTAGTTCTTAAGTGAAGCCTCCTTGTGGCACTTGCTCTTTCTGGGGTCTGACCCAGCTGGTTTTGTATGGCCAGATACCGGAGCAGCACCAAAGGATCTCCCTGCTTTTCAGCCCGATGGTGGTCACCAGGCGTAACCAGGGCTTCGAGTGGGTTTCTTTTGTTCTTCCACTGTAATATTGTAAATTATTCTTTTGAGGCGTTTAGCCGACGAGCAAGTGTTAGCTTGATTGTACTTACTTACTGTCTGCCTACGGGCTGTAGCATGATTGACAAGCACCGGGGGTTGATCATGTATGACTGAACTTTTGCTAGTCCTCACATTTTGTAACGACTAGCTTCATGATCATCTGGATATGTAATGTTTGGGACGCCTTACAATTGTATATTTGGAGATCTGATATCTTGTGATTATTATTAGTTGGTTGAGATTGAGACAATAGGCTATTTTATGACCTTAAGAGACTGATGGATTGTAGTAAAACCCTCACATATCTAGACAGCCGTGACCGTATAGCGGTGTGGATCCCATTCCGTTATACGTAGCTGGCTATGTCTGCCCCCGCTCTCCAGTATTCTGGTTCTGGGGCGTGACATGGTTTAAGTGGTGGCCCATGCAGGTCTTGTTAATCAAGATGTGTGAGGGTTTACCGAATAGATGTCTCAATCAGTACTCGTCCTTGATCTCTGTTCGTATCCTCTTGATTCCTGAAATTCTTGTCCTGATCACATGCTTGTAATCGTTGATCTGTCCTGGTCCTTCCTTATCGTTCCCATGTCATCTTCTTCAGCGGCATTGAACCTGGACCTGCTGATCAGCAAGGCGGATCACCTCCCATAGACCAGCAGCAACCAGAAGATCAGGCCCAACACTCAGCAGCAGCCTCCCGATCCGTACCTCCTGGAGAACCAGTACCGCCAGTTCAGTCCGTCCAGCCAGCAGGGTCAAAGGATGGAGGATTGGTAGGACTCATTCGTGAGTTGCTCGCGTCCCAAGATCGTCAGGGAGATGCCCTGCACCAAGCAGTACAAGATGCTCTGAATAGAAGTGGTCCTCGAGGGAACAGTGCGGTCAATAGTTTCAAGCGCCTGAACCCTCCATTCTTCGATGGCAGTGAGGATGCCATTACTGCTGATGCTTGGCTACAAGATATAGAGGTGATTCTCGAAGCCGCGAAGACTCCAGAAGACGAAAAGGTGGCTGTGGTGCGCCTACAGTTATTGGATCTAGCCCGCAGTTGGTGGGCCGCACAAGCAGTGGGATTGACAACACCTGTCTCCTGGGCAGTGTTCAGCGAGAAGTTCCAGACCAAGTATTATGATGCAGTGGCTCGATATGACTTGCAGACCAGGTTCAGTAATCTTAAGCAGATGGGGAGGACGGTCGACGGATATGCGGCCGAGTTTTCCAGACTCAGTCGGTTTGCTCCCACCTTGGTGGCAACCGAGTTTGACAGAGCGCAGAGGTTCCAGCAGGGACTTCACCTGGAGATTATATTGGCAGTAGAACAGTTCGAGCATCAGACCTATGATGCGGTGTTGCGAGCAGCAAGGAGGCACGAGTATACCTCCCAGAGAATAGTGGACAGGACCGGAGGTCGGAAGCGGTCCCATAGTCAGATGAATCAGTCTTCAGCACCAGTCCCGGCAGATAGGGCTTTGACTATTGGAACTGCGAGACAAGCAACCTCAGTTACGTCGGTTCAGCACTCAACCCCGACGTACCCTCAGCAGAAACAGAAGCAAGCACAGTCTTCCGCCGTAGGCTGTTCTTATTGTGGGAAGCCTGGACACGTGGTAGCAGAGTGTCGCAAGGCGTTGGGATTGTGTTTATTGTGTGGAGCACCGGACCATAGGGTGGGGTCCTGCCCATTCAGAGTTGATTCAACATCGAAAGTATCTAGTCCCTCGGTTAGGGGACCGGCACCAGCACCAGCACCAGCACCAGCACCAGTACCAGCTCCAGTTCACCAGCAACAACAGTTCCCGTTCCCGAGGCCATTGCCGACTCAGGCCCAGACTTTCCAGCAACAGAACCCGCGGCAGTTTGCTTTAGCCTAGGCTCAGGTTCTGAATCGGCCGAGAGGTATATGTGTCCTCTTATCTTACTTTTCTACCGTCATTATGAGGGGTGCATGACATATTTCAGGTATCCTAATTACAACGGTACATCTCGGACCCGAGCCATATCTAGGTCATTCGAAACTGGTTATTGGTACCAACCTTTTTGTATGAGGATAGGCCCATGTCCATGTTTGACCAAAGAGAGAGACCTCAAGCGCAAGACTATCTGTTTAGTTCGTGTTGCTTGAGTTCATCGCTCTTTGGGTGAGTCAACGTGGGAGCGTGAGGATGATATCCGATCGCGATATCCTGACTTGTTTGACTCATGAGGTATAATGTCCTTCTTCTGCCTCATGCCTTCGATTCCTTGCTTGCATGATTGATTGCTTGATTGATTGTCTAGTATAGCTTGCCTGTGATTAATGTAGCTTGTCATTGCTCCTCTAGCCTCTTGATTAAATTTCGAGGACGGAATTCTTTTAAGGTGGGTAGAGTTGTAATACCTGTGGTTCGTATTACGTATTTCTGGAATACGTGTACGTATTTATTCTTGTATTGCATGATTCCTTGTTTAGTTTTCTTCATGGCTTAGCTTGGTTTATTCTTGGCCCGGGTTGGCTTGGTTCGGTTGGGATTATTTTGGTTCATCATGAACCATGGATAAACCCCCTACCTACCACCACCTTTGATATTTATTGCCATTTCTTCTTTCTCTCTCTTCATTACTCATCTTCTTCTTCCTCATTTACTCCCTTCACCTACCAGAGAGAGAAGAGAGAGGTCTAGGCAAGTGCAATCTTGCTTCATGATGGATCTCATGTTTTATTGTTCCATTCTCTTCCTTACTAGATTCTAAGCCTCTTTAGAAATGGAAGTTTTCGGTTTTGATGGTTATATTTTTGTAGATCTAAGTTTTAAATTCCTTCTTGTTTAGTTTTCTTAGTTTTGATTTCTAAAAAACTTGGTATTTCCAAAAACTAGTGGTTCCATGTTGTAGAGAATTTGATTTCATGCTGTTTTGGCTTTTGTTTCGCTTGATTTCGACTCCGGATGAGGAAGTTATGGCCATTACAAGTTTTCAGAACTTTCATGGCTGAACTTGCTGTTTGGGGACGATGAACCTCATGCGTCGGGAGGCCATGCGCCGTGAAGTCCCGACAACGCATCCCTTAACTCCGAGCGTGTCATGCGCATAGGTTTCCTACGCGCATGTACTGAAGACGCAACGTGAGTTTCTCATGCGCCGATTGCGCAGGAATCTCATGCGTCGATTTGCGCAGGAATCCCATGCACCGATTCGTGCAGGAATCTCATGCGCCGATTCGTGCAGGAATCTCATGCGTCGATTCGTGCAGGAATCCCATGCGCCAATTCGTGCAGGAATCTCATGCGCCGATTCGTGCAGGAATCTCATGCGCCGATTCGTGCAGGAATCTTATGCGCCGATTCGTGCAGAAATCTCATGCGCCGATTCGTGCAGGAATCCCATGCGCCGGAATTGCTCTATTTCGCTGTTTTGCATGTTTAAGTCGTTTTGTAGCTAGAATCTTGAAAAACTCAAAACATGAAAGTTGTAGATCTTTTCCTTGGCTTCAAGAACATGTTACTAGTTATTCTATGCAAGTTTCTCTCATTCATGATAATATAAGAATAGAACACGATAGTGGCCTGTTACGGCGCACTCTTGACAAGTACCAAGTGGACGTGACATGACCTGATAGTAGCCCGCCGTGGCGCACTCCTGACAAGAAAACCTGATATGATATACCCTGATATGCTGTTGCGACGGCTACCTGACATGACATGACCTGTTTAATTAATCATGACACCGTGGGCGATTGTGCTTGTACAAATAATCTAGTCCTGTCTTGCATCATGTCTAGGAGGGGGCTCCTGAGTACCACGGTCAGGAGTACCTACTGAAATGGACTAAGGTTAATAATTAGTATAATTCACTAGTCATGAAGAGATGTTCCCCAGTTACAGGCGATCCCGTTATCCCGGCCGCTAATGCTTGGACTTGTAGCCTGCCGACGAGTAGGGCCCATTTCCAGCCCACTGTTATGTGGGGCACTCTTGATTGTCACTTTAAATGATTGAACTCTATTGTCACTCTAATATATTGTACTCTCTGAATTGTCACTATAATGATTGCCTGGATAACCTGGATAGCTGCAGGGCCTGTGACTACTTGGAGCATCTCATTGCATCTTGCTAGTAACTAGGATTGTGATAACCCTAGTTAGTTAATGTAGAAAGCCGTAGGCAATGATTGGCCGTGATTGATTGGATGGAGTCTAGTCGAGTATGGTATTGTCTAGAATTGATTGATTGCAAGATTGTACCAGAATGATTGAATGATTGTCACTGCAGATTGTCACTATAATGATTGTCACTCCAGATTGTTACTTGACCTGATTTCTTATATTTATCTTGCCGATAAATGGTGAGAGGAACCAAGTTCCGTTCAGACGAAGGGTTACAACCCCGGTCCTTGTTTGGTTTACGGGTTGTAACCTAGCTATCTGAATAGTCCCATGGTTATCTCATCGTATATCATCCTGGCATGCTTTTCCATATGTCCTGTCTTTTAGTGATTCTATGCAAGATTGTCTTTTATAATTACCTAGCATGCTTTTTCTTAAATTACTGTCTCTTATTATGTAATTATGTTATTGTGCTAATTTGCTGGCTTTAGTTCTTAAGTGAAGCCTCCTTGTGGTACTTGCTCTTTCTGGGGTCTGACCCAGCTGGTTTTGTATGGCCAGATACCGGAGCAGCACCAAAGGATCTCCCTGCTTTCCAGCCCGATGGTGGTCACCAGGCGTAACCAGGGCTTCGAGTGGGTTTCTTTTGTTCTCCCACTGTAATATTGTAAATTATTCTTTTGAGGCGTTTAGCCGACGAGCAAGTGTTAGCTTGATTGTACTTACTTACTGTCTGCCTACGGGCTGTAGCATGATTGACAAGCCCCGGGGGTTGATCATGTATGACTGAACTCTTGCTAGTCCTCACATTTTGTAACGACTAGCTTCATGATCATCTGGATATATAATGTTTGGGACGCCTTACAATTGTATATTTGGAGATCTGATATCTTGTGATTATTATTAGTTGGTTGAGATTGAGACAATAGGCTATTTTATGACCTTAAGAGACTGATGGATTGTAGTGAAACCCTCACATATCTAGACAGCCGTGACCGTATAGCGGTGTGGATCCCATTCCGTTATACGTAGCTGGCTATGTCTGCCCCCGCTCTCCAGTATTCTGGTTCTGGGGCATGACATACAGTAATGATGACTCGCCACTTCCTTGAAGACGGCTATCATCTTTTCAGCTTTGTCCCCCAGGACTTGGAACTCCTCGTTGGTCGGGAAGTATTCCTCATAAGGTTCTGACCCCCAAGGGAGCTTTGACACCTCGAATATTTCATGGAGAGCCAATCCCAACTCTCCCACTGGAGTAAAGAAAGTCCCGGTCTGGGTGTTGAACATCTCCAGGAGCACGAGGAACATATGCCTGTTAATGTCAACGCCTGCCTGAGTAGTACGGATTGCGGCAATCAGCCCAATCTCTCAGAGTTCAGTTTGAAACTGCCACAGGATCCAGTGTGTCAGTTTGTCCCATTTGGAAACATAATGACACCAACCCTCTACCCAAAATTCAACTTTCGGGTATGATTGCTCCATCAACAGCATGCGACTTGCAAAAGTCGAGGCGCCAAAGGCAAATTTATTGATGGGAACATCACTGTAAATGCTCCCAGGACGTAGAGTCCGCCAGGTGAAAGATGGCCCAGACCGCACGGCGGCCAAAGTATCCCATTGATCAGAGGTAGAGTCGATCTTGATGATACCTGTCACCGCTCCCCCTGGGATGGGGTTAACTCCCAAGACATCCTCCTCTTGGAAGCAAGACGACAGAAAGCCGTCAAAGGCCATTGATATTCAAGTTGCTTAACAGTCATATGCACTCCTCTTGCTGTAAAGAACCAATCTTCCTTGACCTTCAACACCTTTGCTTCAATAGAAGTAAGGCGGTCTCCAAACAGGAACTCGGGCTTAAGGAAAGTCACTTTATCAGAAGTGGCAGATCTTAAAATGCTACGCTCCATCATCCATTTGAGGAACCCATACGGTTGTTCTCGAATTTGAGTCATTCTTTCGGGAGGCTAATCCAGCATAATAGCAGCTCGAGCAGGATTTACCACCTCCTCATCGTAAGCTACTCCCATTTGGTAGAGGGCAGCATCCAGAAGCACTTCATTCAAGAGTGGGACAGTCATCGACACTGATGATTCAACAAAGAAGGCAAAGATTCAGGGATGTTAGAAACAATAAAAGAATCTGAGCCTCATTTTCATCAAAAGCACATCTTCAGGGCTTAAACCCATGCGCGTCAGCAGTGGAGCTTCGGCGCATCTTCAGGGCTTAAACCCATGTACGTCAGCAGTGGAGCTTTGGCGTATCCCATGTGCGTCAGCAGTGGAGCTTCGGCGTATCATCAGGACTCAAGGTCCATACGCGTCGGCGTTTGTATGGTGAAGGAACAGGATGATGAAACTTACCAACTACCGATGGCTGAACGTCGACAGGCGGTCGAGGAACATCGGCCGCGGTAGCCTCTACAGGCTCTTTCCTTTTGTCCCGTCCCTTGCCAGCACCACCGCGAGGAGTCTTGGGAGCCATTCCTTGAAAGGAGAAAGTTAGGGTTTTTCGAAGAAGAACTCTAAAAGACAAAAGCAAAGAGAGGAATCAAGCTAGAACTCTCTCTTCTCCTCATGCCTATTTATAGGCTCAGTCGAAAGCGTGAACCGATGAAGTATGACCTCAGCCGCCGCTTCAGGTTCTGCGAAGAGATAACTGCAGATAAATCTAAAAAGTTCATCATTAATCTTCTTGGTTATCGAGGCGTTATCATTTGCATTAACTGAGAGGAGCATGCGCCCCATCACTGATGCACGGAGTATCCATGCGCCAGAACAGTCATGCGCCCCAACCACCATGCTTCTTATTCAAAGTATTCCAAAACTTGACAAAAAAGTTTTAAAAACTTTGAACTGGGTCTTGTAGAAGCATGGAATTTCACGATCATAAATCCTATGCGCCAAACACTACATGCGCCAAGGAGTTCAGACAAAGTACTTTGACACAGCAAAACAAAAATATAGACATTAAAAGAAGATTTTTATTTCATATAAAAGTCTATTACATGTCTTAAAAAGGGCTGTACAAAGGAGAACTTCTACAAAAAGAAAAGACCCTAAGTCTACAGCCTGGCACAGCAGTCATCATGCGCTCTTGAACAGGCGCATCTCACCATACGCTCTCAGTCAGGCGCATCCCACCATGCGCTCCCAGCCGGGCGTATCCTTTCAGCAGCTCAGTTATGTGCATCCTCAGTTATGTGCATCCCTTCAGCAGCTCAGTTATGTGCCACCCTTCCAGCCAGGCTCACGCGCCATCTAATGCTTCGACTAATGAAGCATTTATTGAGCAGAACGAGGGTGACAATCAACCCTCTAGCTGGAGGAAGAGCTCCCCAAACCGAGGAAGAGAA
The DNA here is from genome assembly GCA_029216955.1 of Iris pallida. Taxonomy (NCBI): domain Eukaryota; kingdom Viridiplantae; phylum Streptophyta; class Magnoliopsida; order Asparagales; family Iridaceae; genus Iris; species Iris pallida. The sequence goes on from JANAVB010007397.1 coordinate 18,759,113, forward strand.
AAGCACCGCGAGTCAACCTGTGGCCAGGGGAGGCTTCGAAAGAGCCTCCAAAGACCAAGGAAGACAGCAATCGAAACCGCGGCTAAAGGAGCAGCTTTCAACACAACCAGAATGGGCAACACCTACTCTGACAGAAGAAAGAGCCCCCAAAGATGCAGCACCATAATTTCGATCTACGGCTCTTCCCACATAACGGAGACGAGGCTCGAGCATCCCGATCTTTCAATGCAACAGGCACCTTCCGCCTGCCTCGGAAGCCCTCGACTCCGACTTTTGGATGTAACAGTCACCTTCAAGTACATCAATGAAGACAATGCGTCGTATCTTCACCCTCGGGAGCATCTCATCAACAGAATGCACTCAAGTAAACAAGTTCACTTCGGGAGGACGTGAGAGAACGAGAAGCAAACTCTCTCCATGCCACTATTTATAGGTCGGGCAAATCAAACCCATGTGCCAAGTGGATTGCTCTCCGAATCCCGTACAATGAATTTGCATTAAATGGATAAACCAGACGCTTCGAATTTAGCCAAGTCAAAAACGGCTATTTAAAGCACTCGAAGAACGTAACAGTCGCACCAAAAGACGTATCTAGCGGAGCGGATGCGCCGGCTAGACCGTGTATCACACAGACATACCCCTCAGCACCAAGCTCTTCACAAGCATGTTCCCCCATGCGGCCCCATGCGCCTAGTGGAACGCCGATCGATGCGCCCACTCAACCAACCATCACCTGGCAAAAACATTAAATGCTGAAGTCTGACGGAGTTGGCAGCACGTCCCCCGAAGACTACAGTTGACAGCTTTTTTAGAAAATGAAGCGTCACCGACGTCAGCATCATCATTACTCCCCTCCGGCGGTTACAAGCCATGTGGCCGCCTAAACCATCTCGCACGCACCTCCGCATCCATGCGCCCAAATCTCTGCATGCGCCTCAAAAGCCATGCGCCTCAGACTTTTCTCTGATCCTTAAAGACAGAAGTAAAGTCACTACTGAAGCTTCGCATGTGCCTCAAAAGCCATGCGTCCCGAATGGTTCGTGACTCCTAAAGGTTACGAGCCAAAGTCTCCTCATGCGCCCAATCCCAGGCGCATCCTACCAGATCATTCTCCACTAAATCCGAGATCTTCGAGCCATGGGCCTACGACACGTGTCCTTTGACTCGATTCACCCAAGATCTCAGCAATAGAAAGATTCTCCCCCCTTCTACGTGCCAGCCCACAACAGCAGTATAAAGAATTCAACTCCTCAATCCGGGCGCATCGACCATGCGCCTCCATCAGCAATCACCATGTGGTGTCCCCGCATCCAGGCGTATCCTACATCTGCGCGCATGAGCAGCCAGCCTGCAGACTATAAATAGAGGGATCATCTTCTTCTTCCAGACGAACATACATAGACAGACAGAGACATCGCACAACCACTGAGGCAGATACAGACACTCAACGTCTTCTTTCTCTCCGCAAGCTCCAGCACCCAGAGCAACTCAGACCTTCAGAGAACGATAACCGTCGTCAGATCGTCAACGGAGTCAACGTATTACCACTCGCTCCATCGGCACAAGGGACCCAGATAAACAAAAGTGTACTCCTAGGACTACGTCTAAGTCCTACATTGTAACACTGTTCTGTTTGTATTAAAATTTCCATCAAAAGATTTTAATGGCAAACACTATGTGTATAGTTCAATATTGTATTTCAAAACTTGAAATCGAACTAATCATTCAAAACAAATGTTTAAGTGCTACATGTATACAATTTCACATGAATGGTTTTCAGGATTAGAGAACAATGGCAGGTCACTTAACAGTTAGTATATGGAAACATAAAAATCAGGGTAATACTTATAGCTAGCTAACAGGGTTTAATTTACAGGGAATGTGATAGAGTGTGGTGTGTGTAGGCAATGTAGATGATTCTCAGAAATCACATCATCCGGGTTCAAATAAATGGCAGTCAAGTGAATAGGGATTCAGGAATTTACAGATACATATTCAGTCCCTATCAATTTAAAATCCATTTCTCTTGACATCAATCGCAACCAACAATTAAACAAACTAACCATGTTATGAATTTAACATGGCACATTAACATTCAGAATTCAGTTTTATAGGAAAGTAGAGTTCAGGGGTTGAACAGTGTGTAGTGAAGAGTGTGACAGGAATCAAATGTGTCTTGTGTTTGACAGGAACAATAAGATGTGGTGTGTGAGAGGAATTAGCTAATGTGTGTTCTCAGTTTTCAATTTCCAGTGTGTGTTAACAACCTACAATGACAGGCTAATCCTTGTGTCTGTGTGCAGGAAACACATCATTTTACAAGTTTAGATAGGTCTGAGTTCTTAGTTATCATGGTTTAAACAGTCCCAAATACGTGTGTGAGTGTAGTGAAATCTCAGGATTCATTTGGGAATGAAACAATAGTTAGGAAGATACCATATTTCAATTAAGGACAGTTCAACCAACAGTGAAACAGTGAGAAATCAGTGTGACAGGGAATTGGTATTCTCAGGAATCTCCAAGCTATATTTCGAAACCCATATGCATCTACACAAATCGAATTTGGCATATACTCAACCCTAACACATGTGGGTGAGTCCTATTAACATCAATCATCATTAAAAACAGGTAAACAGCAATCAAACTCAGAAAATGCAATTAACTCAGGAAAGTGACAGTGCAGTGAAGAGGGTACCAGTCCAAATAGGAATCAATGATTTCGAAACCAATATCAATCATAAAAATCACAATTAACCATAAACATTATTTATTAAACATGTAGGTAAACTAACCCTAATATTTAACATCATAAAATTAGTTTAAAATGAAGATTTAAACTCAGAAAAATTAGTTCAGCAAATGGTATCAGTGAGTATCGGGCATTTGGGAATTTACAATGAATTGAACTAATTTAATCATCTAAATTACAAATAAAAAGTTGGTAATTAATAACAAACATATGCTCGTGTCACACACTCACTATTGTGTCAAAAAATAGGACACAAAAGTGTCCAAACACATCACACGCACTCAAGCACAGGGCTGTCACAGGTCGTACGACCAGTGCACGTGTCCAAACACTCTCGACACGTATCCGTTGGACACAAAACTTCGGGGGTGTCATGACAGACACTGCCCCTTACTTCGTGTCCAAGCACACATGTCCACGTGCCCTGTGCACTGAACACGAGGCCCCGAGCAGCAGGGCATTACTATACACACGTGTGCGGGCGTGTGCACAAGTGCGACACGACACCAATACGACACAAGACACGCTCAGACAACCAGAAATCATTAAGCAAAGCCAAACCCTAATTTCCTATTCAAACAAAATCAGAAAACGAGAAAGAAATGCCCACTGTGGTATTTCATCAAACACTTGTGACTGTCAACTGATAGTATCCGATACGGACACGTATAGGACACGAAAGGGTACAAAACCTATTCCTACAGTACAAGGACACCTAGGGCTTGGTGTTCATACAAAGAAACCAAAATTTCATGGAGGGAATAGAGATTTACCTAGGTGTGTTCTTTCACAAATAAACCCTTCAAAAGTAGATCTCCACTAGCTAGCCAAAGTCCCCAAATTGGCTCAAACCTGAGAATGGACTCTACCAACAGTAGGGAAACATCATTTAGAACACCATGGAAGAAATCTCAATGAAAAAGGACCACTGTTGAGTAAACTATGAAGAAATTTCATGAAGAAAAAACCTTTCCTTTAGAAAATAGAGGAATGGATAAAAAGAGGCACAAATATCAAGAGAGACTTTATAGAAAGGGGGATTCCCTAGGCCGCCACCAAGTTAGGGTTAGGGTTTTTGGGGTGCATCTGAAGGCTATCAATCCATCAAGCCTATTGAATGGCCTAGATTCTAGGGTTCCCTTCTAGTCAAGTTGCAACTCATTCATCCTAACTAATCATGACCTAAACCCCACTAACCAATACTAACTAATACTCGTTGTGGCTAACTAGACTAGCTATGACTAATCTAGGTTAGGTCCAAACTAGGTTAGGGCTAATCTAAACCACATGGTAATCAATTAAATAATATTTAAATCACACCATTCTAATTAATCATTTTAAATTCCAAATAATATATATTAAATTCAAATAATTCAAAAATAATAAAAATACCCTCAAACTAGAAATGTGGTAGTGACATTGTTCTATTAATTTTTTAAAGAAACAAAATGATGCTTTTATCTCTAGAATTGCCTTATTTGAAATAGAGAATAATGCTTTAAATGCTAAATTTAGTTTTCTTACTTGTTTGCATGATGATTTGCTACTAGAATATGATATTCTTAAGACCAAACCCATGCATGCTCACTCTAGAGATATCTATCATTCTAGTATGTCACATGATCACAACCATTCTTATTCTGATATATGTGCACACACTTGCATTAGATGCTTCTATTGCTCTCACATGGGACATATGAGTCTTACATGCCCTATTCGTAGGAGTTTTTCTTCCAATACTAGAGTAAATAGTATATGGGTCCCTAAGGCTAACAAATGATGATCCAAGTTCATTTAGATACCAAAGTCTTCGCCTAATATTGTAGGTAGAGCTTCTTGTGTCGGGACATATCATCGAGGAGAGTGTTGGTGGTTTGCAAAGCTCAAAGATCATCTTCCAAGTAATTGCACCAACACAAGTGTGATCACTAGAGCCACTTTGGTAACATGCTAAACGATTTTTCCTAAATAGTTTTATTTATAGAATCTAGTGTATTTTTATTTATGTCATGATACTAGCTCACTTTGATATCCTTTAATTGCTTATTATCAAAATCAATGTGAGATATGATACTAGAATGCTTAGCTTATTTTCTTGCAATTTCTCTTATCTAGCATCACTAGTTGTTTAGCTTAAATGATTAGTTCATACTATGTTGTCTATCACTTATTTTTTATTAGTGTGACACATTTATTTATGCATGTTCTTTATTCTTATTCTTTATCTATTATGCATGCATATCACTCTAGTACATAGGGGCTTAATTTTGATTTGAGTTAATATAATTTTAACTCTCCAACTTTAAGATTTTTGAAATAGTTACTACTTACCAATTTGCTTTTGAATGTCATATTTAATTTAATCTGTATTTGTGAATCTATGTGTTTAGCACAAGCTTCTTGTCACTTAAAGAGTATATACTTATACTTTTTTTTAAACTTGTGCTTGCATAATATATTCATTATTGATTCTCACATTTTATTTTGATTATCTTCTTGTGAATCAATTATGTCTTTGCCTAATAAAGCATAGTTATATTTGTTTTTGAATTTGTGATAGCTTTTCAATTATTCAATAAGGATGCATGACTATATACATTAAATTTTTATTTACATATTGTTAATGTATCTCTTATATTGATATATATTTTTTATAAATATCTTTATAGAAGCATATGAGTTAAGCTCAAGTTTACATTGACTTGAAGAGTATTTAATTATACTTTATATCTTCAAATGTGTGCTTACCTCATATCATTGCAATCGATTCCTTTGACCTATTTGTGTATCTCTCTTAGAATCAATTAGCTCATTCCTTAAAGCTTTTTTATATCTTCTTGGCCTTTTGGTTGACATTCTGGATACATGTTTTAATTGACTTTTAAATCTTTTCATGTATGCCTATTCATGATAAATATATTTAAATATTTTAATGATTCCTAACTTTGATATCTAATTGTTCTATCCTTATGTTGGGATGTTGAGAGAAAATATTTACTTATGTCTTGCTCATGACTAATTATGGATATTTATTTAAAAGAATCGTATGATTTTATGCTTTATCTAGTATTTTAGATTTACCCCCTTTTATTATTACACATTTTCTAGTCTATATCGTTTATATTCTTCTATAATGTACTATGAAAGCTTTTTGTAAAATGATCTAACTATCTTTAACATTTAGCTTTCTTGATCTAGTTATTTTTTATTGCTCATTCCTTGGGTATTATACTCCCTTAACATTATTGTTTTCCAATGATATTTTTGTAGCACATGAGAATACATGTAATTGATACATCTTATCTCTTATGTTTGAGCTACTATGGTTTGAGCTTTTGTGTTGAGTTTTTCCATCTCTAAAGAATACACTTATTTCATAATGGTGATAATATTTTTGTATTCTCTAGATCGATTTACTATTTCATTATCTTGGATTGATCTCAATACTTGGAAATAAGATTTGTAGTATAGTACTTTCATGAATATCTTTTTAGCTTTATCTTGAAAAGTGTCACGACCCGCACCCACTTTTCGGACGCGAGCTCGTGAGTAAGCCAGCTACGTATCGAGTGGACTCCAGTCCAACCCGAATACGTAAATGATGTCACGGCTATGGTATACTGTCAAATCATGGCAAGGCATCACTATCTCAATCCAAAATAAGAAAATAAAACATGAATAAACAATTATGGGTCATGGTCTGCAGCCCATTAGCATTTTGTTCGATTAGACTCCAAGAACGATATGAGTCTATAAAATAAGCAGAATATATCCTGGTATGGAATATAAATCACGAAAGGATAATAAAAAAATATCACAATCAATTACCTGTATCCCTGTAGGTGTAATCACTACCATTATGAGCCGCTAACTAACTCCATGCAATCAGCTACCTGAAGAGATCATCAGGTCCTCAGGGGACATAGCAAGATACATAAAAATATGCCTATCTAACAGTTTAATTATGCAATAATATAAACAGGGTATAAACATGAACTAGACATGAGACTGACATGTGGCTACTGACAGGTAACTATGAACACGGATACGGGAACAACTATGCATAAATGAACTGCTAGAAAAACAAGAGATCAATGGAATACCAAACCCTCGTCCCGAGTGTGGACTTGCAGGTTTGAACTAATCACTAATCCTCGCCCCGAGTGTGGACTCGCAGTTCAGTTCACGACAAACACCCTTGCCCTAAGTGTGGACTCGCAGGTGTAAATAGATTAAGAAAAACACCCTCGCCCCGAATGTGGACTCGCAGGTGCAAACGGTTAACCCTCGCCCCGATTGTGGACTCGCAGGTTGTGGAAAACGATACAAGAATCGCAGTTCAATTATACATACTTGTAGACACGACTCAGTCAAGATATAGGAGACGGCATGGTACAACTCAGTCATGACACAGGTAAGGACAACTCTAGCATGAACCATAATGTGGACAAGCCTGGTGTAACTACGCTATCAAGTCAGGAAATACTGATATACAAGCAAGACACTAAACTAGTAAACATGGTATCATATAAATCTATAGGAACTAAGGTAACTAGAGATAACATACTAAAACAGATGAACTATAAGCATGAAAATAAACTGTAGAGGGAGGCAAGGTATCTTGCCTGGAGTTTGCACGCAGATCCAACAAAATATAGTCAACTGCTAAGCCATAAAGTCTAAATCATCACAACTGTCTCCGAAAGCTGAAACAGACATTGCCAACATTCTCAGAATAGTCAAATTAGCTATAATTGTCTGTCCTTAAGTCCAATTCTGAACACAGGGTCAAAACGGTAATTTTGGGTCAAAACGGTGTCCGCCGTTGGACCCAATTTATACCAAAAAGCATGCCAGAGCCAATGGTCTCTAAAGTCATCAAACTTTATGTCAACAGGTCCAGTTTTTCGATACGAACCCAACCGTATGTCCAAAGTTGGATTCCGGCAGGCCGTGTACAAAATCGTCAGTTGAATCAGATCTTGGGGCCTACAAAATGGCGATCCGATCAACTATCTCAGAATTGGACCAAACATGACATACATGACCAGAAAAATGATACGGTCCTGTTGGCGTAAGTTTTATCTCGATCTGACAAATGTGTATAAAGTAATTGGGAAATTTGCACAGAGGCTGATACGGTGAATTTTGACGGATACACATCAAATTCGTCTCGCACACGCAACCAATTTGAATTCCGTCAAAGCCCACACATCTACGAAGCCGATACGCACCTTTCGAAGCTTTTGGTTCGCGACCATGTCGCCCGGATTGGCGGAACGCACGACGTATCGAAGGATTTCGTATTTTTGAAAAACAGTTTTTCGGTCAACTTCGGGATTCGATTTCTCGACGCGTAGTCGATGATGTCCAAATCCACAAAAAGGGTCGTGAAGTCCTATATGTTGTCTATGACTGCCTTTAATTAGTTTTCTAAAATTCCTAACATAGAGATCATAAAACATCTTCCAAGTTGGGTCTTTGGGACGGGTTCGTGTCCTATTTTGGACAGGTTTTCTCTCGACTTCGTATCGAATTCGTGGACAGGTCGTGCGACTTGATCGAAACCTAACTACTAGAGTTCCTAGACGGTTACATCGGCTCTCCGTAGGATTTTACGGATTGAATTTTTGTTAATCGGGGAGGGGGATATATGCGAGTGAAGGGTACCTGCGTACTGCTTCTTCCCTGCTTCTATGTGCGGCAGCCTTGCTGTCTCCGGCCGATGGTCAACCTATGGCCAGCCTGCGGCGGTGGCGCCGGTGGAGGGTGGCCGCCCAGGACGTTGAGGGTGTGGCGCGGCTCTGCATTAAAGATTAGGGTTTAGTTCGTGCGGTCTTCTCTACCCCTCTCGATCCCTTATGTATGTCGAAAGAACGAGCGTGGGGGGTTTCCAGTCGTCTTGGGCCTCGGTGGTCGGGCCGGGCTGTGATTGCTGCTGTTTGCTCTTATTCTTTTCCTTTTTCTTTTTCTTTGTCTATTTCTTTTTATTTCTAATATGCCATATGTATATATATATATATATATATATATATATATATATATATATATATATATATATATTTCAGAAGGGATTTTTATTGATTGACAGGATTAAAATGACAGTACATACATCAAAAGATAATGAACTAGAAGAAGTCTATAGGCATCATAGTCTTGTGCTTGCATCTAGATAAAGCCTTCATCACTTGTCGACGAATTTCCTTCTGAATCAGAGCTTCCGAAAATTTGAAATTCTTGTACCGCCATTTATTTCTATTCTTCCAAAGTACCCAAACTATTGCCCCGACTACAACTTCTTTCAAATGCAAATTGGGTCCTTTCCACCAATCTAGAAACCGATGTAGCAGATTGCATTGTTTCATTTGGACTTGAAAATCAATGATAAATACGGACCAGGTAGTGAAAGATAGTTCCCCATCACCAAGTATATGTTCGACTGTTTCCTCCCGTGGTTCACTACAACAATGACATTTCGAAGGTAAACAAAACCCCATCTTGCGAATATATTCATCAGTTGGCATCTTGTGATGTAATACCCTCCATAGTAAGATTGACCATTTGACTGGCATACATGAACTCCAAATATGTGAAAAGTATGGTTGCCGTAAGGAAGCAATCCTTATCGCCTTCCATGCTTTAGAAACTGAGAATTTACCTGAAGATGTCGTTGTCCAAATCCAGTCGCCATTGTCCTCCTGAAGAATATGCTGGTTTGCAATGTCACGACCATGGAGAAGCCGTTTCCAAACATATGAGCATTTCTGAGGAGCGCCTGCTTCATCCAATGTCTGGAATTTACAATACCGAGCCTTCATATATTGTTGCCATAGCCCATCTTTAGTCTTTAGTTTCTACCACAATTTAGCCGTAAATGCATCCATTGTCTCCTGTAGGGACCTCACCCCTAATCCAGCTTCGACAATTGGCCTAGCCATTGTCTTCCAACTCGACCATATAAATTTATGTGCCCCATCAGTAGATCCCTAAAAGAATCGTACAAACATGTCCTCTAGACGATTAATAACCGTCTGAGGAGGGTTACACGCAGCTATAGTGTACATTGGAATTGAACTGAGCACATATTTGATAAGAATCAATTTACCTCCATATGATAATGTCTTCTGCTGCCAACCTTCCAATCTCCTTCTTACTTTCTGAATAAGGTCCTCATATAATGAAGCATTCCTCATGCCAACTGCCATCGGGCATCCAAGGTATGTGAAAGGGAGATTTTTGATTCCAAAGCCTGTAATATGGTGGAGCTCTTCCTGTCTATCAAAATTTTCAGAAACATATAATGATGACTTGCCTGCATTTACCTGTTGGCCTGAAACACGCTCATATCTCCGCAATAAATCATGAATTAGTTGAACTGAACGGACATCACCAGTTGAGAAGATTAATATATCATTAGCAAATGCCATGTGACTAATCGCCAGACAGCCACTAGGGGAGTAGTAATGAGAAAAAGATGATAGTTCTAGAAGTTTGTTCAAGTTTCTAGATAACACCTCTGCAGCAAGTATAAAAAAAGCTGGGGACAGAGGATCACCCTGACGAACACCCCTGAACGCTTTGAAAAATCCAGATGTCTCTCCATTGATAATTGTAGAATACCACACATTATTCATCAAACGAAACACCATGCTAATCCACTTCTCGTCAAAGCCAAAATGACGCATAACAGACATCAGGAAGCTCCAATCTAATCTGTCGTAGGCCTTGGTCATGTCAAGCTTCATAGCTATATTGCCACCTCGATGTTTGGTATTCATCAAGCTAATCAGCTCCTGGGCTAGCAATATATTATCCACAATCTCCCTCCCCTGGACGAAACCGCTTTGTTCCAGCGAAATTAGCTTCGGTAGAATAGGACCCAATCGTCTTGCCAACAATTTGGACATAATCTTATTCACCACATTACATAAGCTAATAGGCCGGAAATCTGACATCTGTGTAGGGTTAGTGCTTTTTGGGATGAGAATCAACGCCGTACTCGTGATGGCCTTTGGCAGTTCAAAACCTGCAACGAACAAAGAGATTGCCTCAAGAATATCATCAGCAACTATACTCCAATACGTGGTGAAGAATAAAACCGTAAAGCCATCAATGCCCCCTGCACTGCCAACATCCATACTGTGTATGGTCTCGTAAACCTCCTCCTTTGTGGGCTCGGCTATAAGCCTTTCATTGTCTTCAACCGATATAAGGTTAGGAATAACCTGCATGAAGTCATCATCTGTAGTAGTAGGCAAGACATCTATATTGCTCTTCGAAATAGTCATTGGCCACCTACTGAATATTGTTAAGATCTTGCTTGCGGACTCCATGATCATCCACAATATGATGAATATTTAATTCACGCTTCTTATTGTTAACACAATCATAGAAATATTTCGTGTTACGATCCCCGTCAACATCCCATCGTACACGAGCTTTTTGTTTCCAAAAGGAGTCGACCATTGAAATACAACACAATCAAACCAAAATACACCAACACGAATGTCGCTGGACGTACCGCATGACTACATGGGCTTGGGCTTGTTTTGGGTCCAATCTGGACTAGTTCGGTACAACCGTGTTCGCTAAAACTCAATAATATAACTAATAAATAAGTAAATCTTTGGTAAGGATTAAATCGCAACTTGGCCTGGTTTTCCTAGTTAGGATACTCTTATGGCTGGATCTTTCTTGGCATGGCTAATACACTAGTCAAGGCACGCCACTGCACTATCCGTGCCATGATTCCTAGTCGTCTGGTACTTCAAAACTCAACCATGGCTAAAATCATCTACCATAATAATTAACTAAATAATAATTTATAAAATTCTAAAATCACTATTTAAATCAAATAGATAATAAAAATATTTCAAAAATATTTTCGGGAAGGGAAGCTACAAATCTACCCACCTTAAAAATAATTTCTTCCTCGAAATTCTAATTCATAACTGTTCCTCAAAATTCAAAGTCTATTATTTACTTAATATCCTCAAATTTAATTTCTCAAAATTATTCTATAACCTTCTCTAGCCATTTTATAACTTCAAATACTTGAGGACTTCTACCCACCTTTGCTCATACTACTCCTCAAAACACGGTCATTAAAATCTTATAGTCTTCTAACTAGTTGCTAACAATTCTACCAATCGATATTTTGGACGTATGGCATCTACAATCCTTCATATCTATAAACAGCCAAATATTCAATAATCAAGCAATATTATATTATAACTTAGGAATTTTGGACAAATCCTAGACAGCACGATCGTTCATCACCTCGAAATAAAAGGGGACGAGAATCAATAGTACGGAAAGCAAGGAAGTATAATCGAGAGCAAATATGGAGTTTTCAAGGACTTAGAGAATTTCAAGGAGAATTTTCAAAGCAGTGTGGATTGAGATTCCTAAGGGTTTAGTCAAATTCGCAGGCTCGTATCAGTACAGTTACGTAACCGATAAGATATGCTCTGACCTGCATGGGCTACCACAAAAACTTGTCACGACTCGCACCCGCTTTTTGGATACGAGCTCGTGAGCAAGCCTGCTACGTATCGAGCGGACTCCAGCCCAACCCGAATACGTAAACGCTGTCACGGCTATGGTATACTGTCAAATCAAGGCAAGGCATCACTATCTCAATCCACAATAAGAATATAAAACATAAACGAACAATTATGGGTCATGGTCTGTAGCTCATTAGCATTTTGTTCGATTAGACTCCAAGAACGATACAAGTCTATAAAATAAGCAGAATATATCCTGGTATGGAATATAAAGCACGAATGGATAATAAAGAAATATCACAAGCAATTACCTGTATCCCTGCAGGTGTAATCACTACCATCATGAGCCGCTAACTAATTCCATGCAATCAGCTACCTGAAGAGATCATCAGGTCCTCAGGGGACATAGCAAGATACATAAAAACATGCCTATCTAACAGTTTAATCATGCAATAATATAAACAGGGTATAAATAGGAACTAGACATGAGACTAACATGTGGCTACTGACAGGTAACTATGAATACGGATACGGGATCAACTATGCATAAATGAACTGCTAGAAAAATATGAGATCAATGGAATACCAAACCCTCGCCCCGAGTGTGGACTCGCAGGTGTAAACAGATCAAGAAAAACACCCTCGCCCCGAATGTGGACTCGCAGGTGCAAACGGTCAACCCTCGCCTTGATTGTGGACTCGCAGGTTGTGGAAAACGATACAAGAATAGCAGTTCAATTACACATACTTGTAGACACGACTCAGTCAAGGTATAGATGATGGCACGGTACAACTCAGTCATGACACATGTAAGGTGTCACGCCCCAGAACCAGAATACTGGAGAGCGGGGGCAGACATAGCCAGCTACGTATATGAAATGGAATCCATCTTGCTATACGGTCACGGCTGTCTAGATACATGAGGGTTCACTACAAGCCAACAATCTCTTAAGGTCTTGAACAAGCCTAGTGTCTCAATCACAAGCAAGTAAGTAAATGTTACAAGATGTTAGATCACCAAATATACAATAGTAAGACGTCCCAAACATTACATATACAGTTGATCATGAAGCTAGTCGTTACAAAATGTTAGGACTAGCAAGAGATCAGTCATACATGATCAACCCTAGGATCTGTCAATCATGTTACAGCCCGTAGGCAGAGAGTAAGTAAGTGCAATCGAGCTAAACAGGTGCTCGTCGGCTAAACGCCTCAAAAGAATATTTTTACAATAGAGTGGGAGAGCAAAAAATAACCCACTCGTTACCCTGGTTACGTCTAGTCGCCACCATCGGGCTGGAAAGTCGGTAGATCCTCTGGAGCTGCTCCAAAATCTGGCCATACAAAACCAGTTGGGTCAGATCCCAGAAAGAGCAAGTGCCACAAAGGAAGCTTCACTTAGGAACTAAAACCAGCAATTAGCACAGAAGATAATAATATATAGTAGACTGGAGAAAATATAACATCACGAGGATATATGGTAAGATAACCATGGGACCATTCAGATAACCAGGTTACAATCCTTAAACCAAACAAGGACCGGGATTATAACCCTTCGTCTGAACGGAACTTGGTTTCTCCCGTTTATCAGCAAGATAATTATAAGAAAAATTAGAACATGTACAGGATCTAGGCAAGACTAGACTGATTATTCCTCATTCAATCAATCACGGCCAAGCAATGAATACGGCTTGATACTTTAACTAACTAGGGCTATCACATGCCTAGTTACTAGCAAGATGCAGTGAGATTATTCCACAGTCACAAGCCCTGCAGACTATCCAGGTTACCCAGGTCAAAAATTAGGGGTTGAATTCAAGTGGGTACATCGTCCAGGAAACGCATGTACCCTTAGGTAGCTTGAAGGGTGCAACACATGACAGTATGCTGGAAATGTGCCCTACTCGACGGCAGGCTACAGATCCCAGGCGCTCCCAGGTAACGAGATTGCCTGTAGCTGGAAGATCTCTTTATGACTAATGTATTATTCTGGTTATTAGCCTTAGTCCATTTCAGTAGGTACTCCTGACCGTGGTACTCAGGAGTTCCCTCATAGACATGATGCAAGATAGGACTGGATTATTTGTACAAGCACAATCGCCTACGGTGTCCACGTTATTTATACAGGTCATGTCATGTCAGGTAGCCGTCGCAACAGCTTATCAAGATATATCATGTCCGGTTATCAGGTCAAGAGTACTGGTCAAGAGTGCACCACGACGGGCCACTATCAGGTCATGTCATGTTTACTTGCCAAGAGTGCACCACTACGGGTCACTGTCGTGTTCAGGGTACATGTGCAAGGTATCATAGTACAAGCATTCAATCAGGAGACCCAAGTTGATCTGAGGTTACAAGACATAAATTAACAGTACTAATGAATAATAGTAATAATAATAATAAAATAATAAGACAGCACGAGGAGGAGCCATACGGCTCAGAGAAACGAATCCATGCGGCTGGGTTTATTCAGGAACGCGCACGATCATGAGAAAATAGGTGCCATGCAGTTTCAATACGGAACAGGCGCGCAGCTCATGCGACTAGGAGGAGGCCCAAGGCGCATGCGGCTCAGGGTTGCGGGATCCATGCGGCCAGGAAGAAGCGGGGTCCCATACGGCAGGTGGAGGTGTAGGTCCATGCGGCTGGCTGACCAATCAGGTATATGCGGCCGGAGTCAAGTGGGTCTCATGCGGCTAGCAGGGTTCGGCCTCATGCGGCTGGTGGACATGCGGCTGCAGGAGCAAGGGCGCATACGACCGAGTGGGGAGAGGAATCCATGCGGCTAGGAATGACACGGCCTCATACGGCAGGTCTCATGCGGCCGGGAAGGGAGAGGGCGCGTGCAGCTAAAAGGTTAGCATTTCATGCGGCTCAATCTGGCGGGCGCACATGCGGCTAATAAGGAATACGAGCCTATGCAGCAACAGGTAGACGGAGTCCATGCGGCTCGAATTATGCCGAAGCCTACGCGGCTGGAAGACTCGCCGCATGAAGGTTCATGCGGTCAAGTGATGCTATACGGCTAAGGGGGTTCATGCGGTCAGCACTGTTCTTCTTCTCCACTTGTCCGAGAAGAAGAACCAATGAGTTCAGGTTCCGAGGCTCATAACTCAGAAATAACAAGATTAAATAGATCAAAACCCAAGAAATCCGAAAATAGAATAAACTTAGATCTACAAGAATCTAGCCATGGAAAGTAAAAATGCCAAGTACTAAAGTAAGTTAAAATGCTGTAAGGAAGAGAATGAAGCAATAAAATTGAAGTTCCTCCATGAAGCAAGTTGCACTTGCCTAGACCCCTCTCTCCCTCTCTCTGGTAGGTGAAGAAGTAATGGAGGAAAGAAGAAGAGTAATAAAGAGAGAAGGAAGTGGGGTTAATAAATGGTAGTGGTGGTAGGTAGGGGGTTCACCCTTGGTTCATAATGAACCAAGGCAAAACTAAGACAAGCCGAACCAACCCAAGAATAAACCAAGCCATGAAGAAAACTAAGCAAGGAATCATGCAATACAAGATAAAATACGTACACGTATTCCAAAATACGTAATACGAACCACAGGCATTACAACTCTACCCACCTTAAAAGAATTCTATCCTCGAAATTTAATTAAGAGGCTAGAGAGACGAGGGCAAGCTATATTAATTACAAGCAAGCTATAACTAGGCAAGCAATCACTCATTTAAGCAAGGAATCGAAGGCATGAGGCATACGGAAGACATTATACCTCACGAGTCAAACAAGCCGGGATATCACGATCGGATATCATCCTCACACTCCCACGTTGACTCACCCAAAGGGTGATGACCCCAAGCAACTCGGACTAGCTTGATAGTCTTGTTCTTGAGTATCTTCTCTCTCCGATCCAATATAGACACGGGTCTCTCCTCATACGAAAGGTTGGTACCAACAACCAATTCCGAATGATCCAGAATGTGGCTCGGGTCTGGGATATACCGTCATAATTGGAATACATGGAACATGTCATGCACCTCGCTTAGCGACGGTGGAAGAGCGAGACGATAGGATACATCTCCTACTCGCTCCAGAATGTCAAATGGCCCTATATACCTAGGAGTAAGCTTTTCCCGTACGCCGAAACGAATGACGTCACGGTTAGGCGAAATCCTTAGAAATACATAGTCACCGACAGAAAACTCGAGAGGGCGCCGATGAGAATCGGCCCAATGGCACTGGAGATCTTGGGCAACTCGAAGATGATCCTGGACTCTTCTGACCACTTCAGCTGTCTAGGAAATTATTTCTGGACCGAGCATCTGCCTCTCTCCGATATCGTCCCAGGCTAGCGGGGATCTGCACTTCCTACCATACAGTGCCTCGAACGGTGCCATCTGGATACTGGTTTAGAAGTTGTTGTTGTACGAAAACTCTACCAGGTGCAAGTAATCTTCCCACGAACCACCGAAGTCAAGTGTACAAGATCTCAACATGTCTTCAAGAGTCTGGATTGTACGCTCCGACTGACCATCTGTCTACGGATGATATGCTGAACTGAACTGGAGATGAGTCCCCAAATTATCCTGCAGGCTACGCCAAAAGTATGACGTGAATCTCGAATCTCGATCCGAGGTGATACTAACTGGCACTCCGTACAACCTGACAATCTGCCTGAGGTACATCTTTGCTAACTGAGTTGTCGACTGACCAACTCTGAACGGAAGGAAGTGAGCCACCTTCGTGAGCCTGTCAACTATAACCCAAATAGCATCTCGACCAGCTTGGGATCTAGGCAACCCGGTCACAAAATCTATGGTCATATGTTCCCACTTCCATTCTGGAATTGGCAAAGGCTGAAGAAGTCCAGCGGGCCAATAATGTTCAGCCTTAACTTGTTGGCAGACTAAACAACGAGAGACATACCGGGCTATCTCCCGCTTCATGCCATTCCACCAAAAGTGCTGACGGATATCGCGGTACATCTTCGTACCGCCCGGATGAATGGAATACTGAGAACTGTGAGCCTCTGCCATGATTTTCTGTCTGATATCTCCACTGGGTACACAAAGACGCTTACCATGTCGAAGTGTATCATCTTCATGAATGCATAACTCGGGTCGTCGGCCTGCCTCACACTCTACTCTGAGTCGCTGAAGCTTGGAATCTGCTGACTGCGCCATCCGGATCCTCTCGACTATAGTGGACTGAACTTGCATGCTGGCCATCAATGCCACACTGGAAGGGAGAACAACTTCAATACCCATCTTCTGAATATCTGCTAACAGCTCTGGTTGTGCTGTTAGAAAATAAACTCCGGCTCTCCTGCTTAATGCATCTGCAACGACGTTGGCCTTCCCAGGATGATACTGTAGGTTGACATCATAATCCACAAGAAGCTCCAGCCACCTCCTCTGACGCATGTTAAGATCTTTCTGGGTGAAAACATACTTCAGGCTCTTGTGGTCGGTGAAAATTTTCACCCTATCTCCGTACAAGTAGTGCCTCCATAACTTAAGTGCAAACACTACTGCTGCCAGCTCCAAGTCATGGGTTGGGTAATTCCTCTCATGATCACAAAGTTGCCGTAACGCATAAGCTATTACCTTCCCATGCTGCATCAGAACACATCCTAAGCCTCTGCCTGAAGCATCACAATATACTGAAAATCCTCCAGTTCTATCTGGAAGTGCGAGGATAGGAGCCGTCATCAAGCCTCGCTTCAACTTCTCAAAAGAATCCTGACATTCTGTTGTCCAAGCAAACTGCACCTCATTGCGGGTCAATTGGGTCAATGGCGCTGAAATCCGAGCAAAGTCTGAAATAAATCGCCGATAGTAGCCGGCCAATCCAAGAAAACTGTGAACCTCTACAACTGTGCTGGACACCGGCCATGACTCAATGGCCACGATCTTCTGGGGATCCACTGCTACTCCTCCTCTGGTGATGATGTGACCCAAGAAAGAAATGCGATCGAGCCAGAACTCGCATTTACTGAACTTGGCATACAATTGGTGCTCCCTGAGAATCTGAAGGACCATACGGAGATGCTGCTCATGCTCCTCCTCACTCTTGCTGTAGACCAGGATGTCATCCAAGAACACAATCACAAACTGGTCCAAGTAAGGCATGAAGATACGATTCATGAGATCCATGAATACCGCCGGCGCATTGGTTGCTACAAAGGGCATAACAAGGAACTCCCAATGCCCATACCTCGATCTAAAAGCTGTCTTCGGGATGTCCTGCTCTCTGACTCTGATCTGATGATATCCTGAGCGCAAGTCGATCTTCGAAAATACTGCTGCCCCTTCAAGCTGATCAAACAAGTCATCTATCCTCGGAAGAGGGTATCTGTTCTTGATTGTCACTGAGTTCAAGGTACGATAATCAACACATAACCTAGACATACCATCCTTCTTTTTCACAAGAAACATCGGGGCTCCCCAAGACGATCTACTAGCACGAATAAATCCTTTGGTTTGACGTTCTTCAATCATCTTGTACAATATCTCCAACTCTGACGGCGCCATCATGTAGACTCTCTCTGACACTGGGGCTGTCTCGGGAATCAAGTCGATAGTGAACTCGATCTTCCGTTCTGGCGACATACCTAGAAGCTCTTCTGGGAAAACATCTGGAAACTCTTCGACTATCCGGGGCAACTGCACTGCTGCTACCGCCATCCGCAACAATGGAGGAGAAGGCTCAACTGCGCCTCTGGAAAATAAAAACTCTGGCTCGCCTGGAACGCTAAAAACAACCCTGCCAATATGGCAGTCTATTCTAGCATACTGGTTCCTCAACCAATCCATCCCTAAGACTACATCATAATCGGCCATCGAAAATTCTATCAATCTAGCAAAAAATTCTCTACCGCTAACTACGATCCGACACGAGAAAAACACTCTATCTACTCCCACGAGTCCGTTACCAGTAAGTATATTAAGCCTTACGGATAATGACTCGGGCTCCAATCCTATTCGTGTCGCGAATCGTGCAGACATAAATGAATGCGATGCACCAGAATCAAATAATACTGAAGCTGGAAAGGAGTTGACGAGAATAGTACCTGCCACTACCTCTCCTGGTGCTAATCCTTCCTCTACGGTCATTATCATAGCCTGACCATGCCCTCGGGGTGCTGGTCCCCTCTGCTAAAATCCTCGCAGCCTATTCTGACTCAAGGCTTGGGCCTGAGTATGCTGCTGGGGGTTCTGTTGCTGGAATACCTGGGACTGAGGCGGCAAGGGCCTCGACAATGGATATTGCTGCTGCTGGACCGGAGCTAGGCCTCTCACCGAAGAGCTAGAAAGGTTGGACGATGACGAACCACCCCTATTCGGGTAGGATCCAATCCTATGGTCTGCTGCTCCACAAGCCAGACACAATCCCTGTGCCCTGCGACACTCTGCCACTACATGGCCTGGCTTCCCACAATGAGAATATTCCACTGCGGAATTCTGCTTCTGCTTCTGCTGCTGAGGGTACGTCGGGGCTGAATGCTGAACCGACGTCACTGAGGCCGCTCGCCTCGGAGCTCCAATAGTCAAAGCCCTAGCTGCCGGGGCTGAGGCTGAAGACTGATTAATCTGGCTGTGGGATCTCTTTCGACCTCTGGCCCTATCCACAATCCTCTGGGAGGTATACTCATGCCTCCTAGCTGCTCTCAAGACTGTATCAAAAGTCTGATGCTCAAACTGCTCAACTGTCAATAGAATCACCAGGTGAAGCCTTTGCTGGAATCGCTGGGCTCTATCATACTCAGTTGCCACTAAAGTGGGAGCAAACCGACTGAGTCTCAAAAACTCGGCCGCATATCCGTCGATCGTCCTGCCCATCTGCTTCAGATTGGTGAATCTCGTCTGTAGATCGTACCGAGCTACAGTATCAAAATACTTGGTCTGGAATCTCTCTTTGAACACCGCCCAAGCAATGGGTGCTGCTAATCCAATAGCCTGAGCCGCCCACCAGCTGCGGGCAAGATCTAGGAAATGTAGGTACACCACGGCTACCTTCTCATTCTCTGGGGTCCTGGCTGCTTCTAGAATCACCTCTGTGTCCTGAAGCCAAGCATCTGCGACGATAGCATCTTCACTACCGTCGAAGAAGGGAGGGTTCAAGCGCTTGAAGCTGTTGGCCGTGCTGTTTCCCTGATGACCGCCCCTGGTCAAAACATCCGTCACTGCATGGTGTAAGGCATCTCTACGACGATCTTAGAAAGCTATCAAGGTCCTGATGAGTCCTACCAAAGTGCCATCTCAGGTTCGACAGGATGAACTGGCTGGACTGGTGGCTCTCCGTCAGAAGGCACGACTCTGGAGGCTACTCCGGAATACTGGGCTTGATCTCCTGGTTACTGCTGATCCACGGGAAGTGCTCCGCCTTGCTGACCGAAAGGTCCAGGAACAATGTCGCTGAAGAAGATAACATAGGAAACAATTAGGAAGGACCAAGACAGATCAACGATACAAGCATACGATCAGGACAAGAATCCAAGGATTTAGAAGATACGAGCAGAGATCAAAGGCGAATACTGATTGAGACATCTATTCGGTAAACTCTCACATATCTTGATTTACAAGACCTGTATGGGCAACCACTTAAACTATGTCACTCCCCAGAACCAGAATACTGGAGAGCGGGGGCAGACATAGCCAGCTACGTATATGAAATAGAATCTATCTCGCTATACGGTCACGGCTGTCTAGATACATGAGGGTTTACTACAAGCCAACAGTCTTTTAAGGTCTTGAACAAGCCTAGTGTCTCAATCACAAGCAAGTAAGTAAATGTTACAAGATGTTAGATCACCAAATATACAATAGTAAGGCGTCCCAAATATTACATATTTAGTTGATCATGAAGCTAGTCGTTACAAAATGTTAGGACTAGCGAGAGTTCAATCATACATGATCAACCCTAGGATCTGTCAATCATGTTACAGCCCGTAGGCAGACAGTAAGTAAGTACAATCGAGCTAAACAGGTGCTCGTCGGCTAAACGCCTCAAAAGAATATTTTTACAATAGAGTGGAAGAGCCAAAAATAATCCACTTATTGCCCTGGTTACGTCTAGTCGCCACCATTGGGCTGGAAAGTCGGTATATCCTCTGCAGCTGCTCCGAAATCTGGCCATACAAAATCAGTTGGGTCAGATCCCAGAAAGAGCAAGTGCCACAAAGGAAGCTTCACTTAGGAACTAAAACCAGCAATTAGCACAGAAGATAATAGTATATAGTAGACTGGAGAAAATATAACATCACGAGGATATATGGTAAGATAACCATGGGACCATTCAGATAACCAGGTTACAATCCTTAAACCAAACAAGGACCGGGATTGTAACCCTTCGTCTGAACCGAACTTAGTTTCTTCCATTTATCAGCAAGATAATTATAAGAAAAATTAGAACATGTACAAGATCTAGGCAAGACTAGACTGATTATTTCTCATTCAATCAATCACGGCCAAGCAATGAATACGGCTTGATACTTTAACTAACTAGGGTTATTCCAGGCCTAGTTACTAGCAAGATACAGTGAGATTATTCCACAGCCACAAGCCCTACAGACCATCCAGGTTATCCAGGTCGAAAATTATGGGTTGAATTCAGGTGGGTACATCGTCCAGGAAATGCATGTACCCTTAGGTAGCTTGAAGGGTGCAACACATGACAGTATGCTGGAAATGTGCCCTACTCGACGACAGGCTACAGATCCCAGGCGCGCCCAGGTAACGAGATTGCCTGTAGCTGGGAGATCTCTTTATGACTAATGTGTTAATCTAGTTATTAGCCTTAGTCCATTTCAGTAGGTAATCCTGACCGTGGTACTCAGGAGTCCCCTCCTAGACATGATGCAAAACAGGACTGGATTATTTGTACAAGCACAATCACCCACGATGTCCAGGTTCTTTATACAGGTCATGTCATGTCAGGTAGCCGTCGCAACAGCTTATCAAGATATATCATGTCCGATTATCAGGTCAAGAGTACTGGTCAAGAGTGCGCCACGACGGGCCACTATCAGGTCATGTCATGTTTACTTGCCAAGAGTGTACCACTACGGGTCACTGTCATGTTCATAGTACATATACAAGGTATCATAGTACAAGCATTCAATCAGGAGACCCAAGTTGATCTGAGGTTACAAGACATGAATTAACAGTACTAATGAATAATAGTAATAATAATAAAATAACAACACAAGGCACGAGGAGGAGCCATGCGGCTCAGAAAAATGAATCCATGCGGCTGGGTTTATTCAGGAACGCGCACGATCATGAGGAAATAGGTGCCATACGGTTTCAATACGGAACAGGCGTGCAGCTCATGCGACTAGGAGGAGGCCCAAGGCGCATGCGCCTCAGGGTTGCGGGATCCATACGGCCATAAAGAAGCGGGGTCCCATACGGTAGGTGGAGGTGTAGGTCCATGCGGCTAGCTGACCAATCAGTTATATGCGGCCGGAGTCAAGTGGGTCTCATGCGGCTAGCAGGGTTCGGCCTCATGCGGCAGGTGGATATACGACTGCAGGAGCAAGGGCGCATGCGACCGAGTGGGGAGAGGAAACCATGCGGCTCGGAATGACTCGACCTCATGCGGCATGTCTCATACGGCCAGGAAGGGGGAGGGCGTGTGCGGCTAAAAGGGTAGCGTTTCATGCGGCTCAATCTGGCGGGCGCACATGCGGCTGATAAAGAATACGAGCCTATGCTGCTACAGGTAGACGGAGTCTATGCGGCTCGAATTATGCCGAAGCCTATGCGGTTGGAAGACTCGCCGCATAAAGGTTCATGCGATCAAGTGATGCCATACGGCTAAGGGGGTTCATGCGGTCAGCACTGTTCTTCTTCTCCACTTGTCCGAGAAGAAGAACCAATGAGTTCAGGTTCCGAGGCTCATAATTTCTTCATCCCAAGTCCAAATCCAGACTTTCTTAGGTCAAAACAGGGCAGAATGAAATGCTCTACAACATAGAACCCTCAAAACTCGGAAATAGCAAGATTAAATAGATCAAAACCCAAGAAATTCAAAAATAGAATAAACTTAGATCTACAAGAATCTAGCCATGAAAAGTAAAAATGCCAAGTACTAAAGTAAGTTAAAATGCTGTAAGGAAGAGAATGAAGTAATAAAATTGGAGTTCCTCCATGAAGTAAGTTGCACTTGCCTAGACCCCTCTCTCCCTCTCTCTGGTAGGTGAAGAAGTAATGGAAGAAAGAAGAAGAGTAATGAAGAGAGAGAAGGAAGTGGGGTTAATAAATGGTAGTGGTGGTAGGTAGGGGGTTCACCCTTGGTTCATAATGAACCAAGGCAAAACCAAGCCAAGCCGAACAAACCCAAGAATAAACCAAGCCATGAAGAAAACTAAGCAAGGAATCATGCAATACAAGATAAAATACGTACACGTATTCCAAAATACATAATACGAACCACAGGCATTACATAAGGACAACTCTTGCATGAACCATAATATGGACAAGCCTGGTATAACTACGCTATCAAGTCAGAAAATACTGATATACAAACAAGACAATAAACTAGTAAACATGGTATCATATAAATCTATAGCAACTAAGGTAACTAAAGATAACATACTAAAATAGATGAACTATAAGCATGAAAATGAACTGTAGAGGGAGGCAAGGTACCTTACTTGGAGTTTGCACGCAGATCCAACAGAATATAGTCAACTGCTAAGCCATAAAGTCCAAATCATCACAACTGTCTCCGAAAGCTGAAACAGACATTCTCAACATTCTCAGAATAGTCAAATTATCATGGATTGCCTGTCCTTAAGTCCAATTCTGGACACAAGGGCAAAACGATAATTTTGGGTCAAAACGGTGTCCGTCGTTGGACCCGCTTTGTACCGAAAAGTGTACCAGAGTCAATGGTCTCTAAAGTCGTCAAATTATATGTCAACAGGTCCAATTTTTCGATATGAACCCAACCGTATGTCCAAAGTTGGATTTCGGCAGGCCGTGCACAAAATCGCTCGTTGAATAGGATTGTGGGGCCCGCAAAACGACGATCCGATCAACTCTCAGAATTGGACCAAACTTGGCATACAGGACCAGAAAAATGATACGGTCCTGTTGGCACAAGTTTTGCCTCGATCTGACAAATGTGCACAAAATAATTGGGAAATTTACACAGTGGCTGATACGGTAAATTTCGACGGATATGCATCAAATTCGTCGTGCACACGCAACCAATTTGAATTCCGTTAAAGCTCACACGTCCACGAAGCTGAAACGCACCTTTCGATTCTTTCGTTTCTTGACCACGTCGCCTGGATTGGCGGGACGTACGTCGTATCGTAGGATTTCGTGTTCTCGAAAAATAGTTTTTCGGTCAACTTCGGGATTCGATTCTCGACGCGTAGTCAATGATTTCCAAATCCACAAAAAGGGTCGTGAAGTCCTATAAGTTATCTGTAACTGCCTTTAATTAGTTTTGTAAAATTCCTTACATACAGATCATAAAATATCTTCCAAGTTGGATCTTTGGGACGGGTTCCTGTCTTGTTTTGGACAGGTTTTCTCTCAACTTCGTGTCGAATTCGTGGACAGGTCATGCGACTTGATTGAAACCTAATTACTAGAGTTCCTAGATAGTTACATCAGCTCTCCGTAGGATTTTACGGATCGAGTTTTCGTTAATCGGGGAGAGAGATATACGCGAGTGAAGGGTAACTGCGCACTGCTTCTGTCCTGCTTCTGTGTGCGGTGGCCTTGCTGTCGTCGGCTGACGGTCGACCTCCGGCCAGCCTGCGGCAGTGGCGTCGACGGTGGATGGCCGCCCAGGACGTTGAGGGGCGCGGCTCTGTATTGAAGATTAGGGTTTAGTTCGTGCGGTCTTCTCTACCCCTCTCGATCTATTATGTATGCCAAAAGAACGAG
This sequence comes from Iris pallida, assembly GCA_029216955.1. Lineage (NCBI taxonomy): Eukaryota > Viridiplantae > Streptophyta > Magnoliopsida > Asparagales > Iridaceae > Iris > Iris pallida. The sequence goes on from JANAVB010007397.1 coordinate 18,784,230, forward strand.
CGCGGGGGGTTTCCAGTCGGCTTGGGCCTGGCTGGTCGGGCCGGGCTGTGATTGCTTCTGTTCGGTCTTATTCTTTTCCTTTTCCTTTTTCTTTGTCTATTTCTTTTTTTTTCTAATATGCCATATGTATATATATATATTTATATATATTTTTTTTATACATATATATATATATTTATATGTATATATATATTTATATATACACACACACACTTATATACATATATTTATATATACATACACATACACACATATATATAAATATATAAAATATATATATATATATATTTATATATATACATGCACACATATATAATATATATTTATATATATATATATACTCATACAATTATATATATAATATATTTATTTACTCTATATATCTAAAACTATATATCTATACATATATACGAATATTTATATATGTACATATATATATATACGAATATTTATGTATATATACATTTACATATATTATTGTAACACCCAGTTTTCCAGATGAGGGTAATTTTGAAATTTTGTAATTATAATTATTATAATTGTTATTTATTTCACATTATGATTTTTAGTGATTTTTAATCATTTTAAAACTATTTAAATATCTTGACTTATGAATTTGATGTGCAGCTAGTGAAATCGAAGAGACTGTCTGCCCTAGAGCCTAGCCATGTGATTAGGGTCTTTCATTTATTATTTTAGCCTAGGGGTAATTTGATCATTTTGACTTATTAGAATTATTTATTTATTTATTGGATTGACGATTGTTGATTTGACTTTTACTAGTTGTGACTTAAGAGATAAATCTAGATGTTGACTCTAGTTAAGGTGACTTTATTAGCATGGTGAGACCCTAGTCTAACTTAAGTCAATCTAAGTTGGTCATGTAGGAATCAAGACTTGAATAGAAGGCTTAGTGATTTGGTCTATAGGCTTGAGACTTAGAATTGGTTCCATGACTTATGAAACTTGGCCCGTGGCCCATGACTTGTAACCCTAACCCTAATTTTATTCATTAGGACCAGCCATAGGGCTTCCCCTCCCTATAAATAATCTCCTCCTTGATTGTTCTTGCCTCTTTTATATTATTTCTCTATTTGACAAAAATCAAGGTTTGTTCCCTTCTTCAAAATTCCCATTTTATTCATTTAACCTCATTTTTCATCCTAGTCTTTTGCATTGGGTTATAATTGGTGTTTATGGACTATTAATGGAGAGCCATTTCAGTTTGGGACCAATTTGGAGCACTTGGCCATCAAGAAGAACCCCCATTTGAAGCTTTTTCATGCAAATTGCACCTATAGGTAAAACCCCTTAAATTGTATTTTAATTCCAATTTATTTGCATATTAGGCTAGCCCTAAGTGTCCCCTAGTTGTCCCTGGAGTTTGGGTGGATTTCGTGTCCGTTTGGTGTCCGTATCGGACACGTATCATGATGTGTGTATAGGTGTTTGTTAAATGTCGGAAAGGATTTATTTTTGTATTTTTTGAATTCTAATTACATGGATATCTAGATCTAGGTGTGTGTAATAACTTCTGTGAAGGATGATTTGCATTTTGTGTCTTATTGTGTCAAATTTTGTGCTTGGACACGCAGTACGGGGCTCGTTTGAGTGTCGTGCTGTCCTTGTCCTGGTATGCACTGGACACGCCACTTCACGACACAAAAATTGACATGGAGACTCCGTAGATGACTGACACGAGGCCTACAAAGTTTCGTAGGATCTCGTTGACTGGTTAGGGAGAACTTCGACCCGCACGGTATTGCACTGTCACGCACACGCGCAGAATTGCTTCACAGCTACGCACTCACACACACGACACGACACCACGTGGACACGTTGTAGGTGGTTGGACACTTACTCCTACCCCTGGCGAACACGTGTGTACGGCCATGTGTCCTCACGTGGCCTGTGTCGTGCATTTGACATGCGTGCACGCGTGCACGATACTGTTTGTACACAATTTCGAGTCTGTATTTGTGTAGTATTTTGGACATGATTCGTATCCAGTTTACTGGACACGAACTGGACACGAAGACACCCCTGACACCTACACATATGTGACATGTTTTGCCAACCATTTAAAATGTGAATTAACATGTTTTGATAGATCAAATTTTGATTTCCCCTATCGACTGATACGTAGTGTACTATTTTTGTAAATCCTGAGTTTAATTCCTTTTAAACTATTTTAAGTGATGTTAAATTGTCCTATTGATCCATGAACATGTGTAAGTACATTACTATAATGTTGATTTCTGATTTGTGTGGGTTTTAGGATTCGAAATAGGTTTTCGATATTGAAAAGAGGTTGTAGACTGATTCGTGTATTTCAGTTTAATTTGGATTTTCATCCCAATTTTCAAACAAAATTTTGAAATGTTTTGCCATATTCAGTCAATCACATGATGCTAGTTCAGGTTTGTGTATTAGTTTAGTTTTGCACTTGATAATTGGATTTTGATATTGGGATGGACTGATACAGAAGCCCAGATTTTTAAAATCCTGATTTAACCTTCCTTTTAAACTGATTTCTTATGATTCTTAGAATTTAATATCAATCCAAATACATGATTGCCAGTTCACTGTTAGTTTAGAATTCCTTTGGATGAATGAAATTCGAATGGGTATTGATTTGATATATATAAACTGTCATTTGATTTCTTGTTTTGAAACTGAATTGAAGTTTAGATTTCCATGTTAAATCCATGTGCATGAGTTTATTTCACTGTAATGTGGGGGTTTGTGTTGGATGTAGGAAATTGGGTTTTGGCAATTGATTCCAGTTTCCCAAAACTGAGTTCATATTGCTTCCTATTTTATGTTACTATACAAACTCAGTTGTGATGCTACTACAGTTGAGGCAATGCTGGGTTGGGATTTGTATGCATATGTATTCACACACTGAGTTGTTCTCACACATTGTTAAACCTGAACACATTACCCACTTGCCTCTACACTCCCCTGTATGGTACACACACACTGAGCAGTGGTTCATTTCAAAATCTGAAAGATGAAACTGACCTGAGATTAATGTACACATAGAGATACACTAATACACTGTCATTCACTAAACTGAGACAACTTGACATTGTTAAACCTGGACACTGAAAACACCCTTAAACTGAAAGCCTGAGACTATTCCTAGTTAACCCCTTTCTCCACACACTCTATGTGACACAATGACACATTATTTGTACACACCCTAAGCCTAAGATACACCCTACTAATTTTCTAACTTACATTGAATCATTCACACTATACTACCTACAAACACATACACGTGCACATCAAACTGAGACTCCTCCTTCACTGATTTTCTGAGCTTACACTCTACACATTGCATGTTTCTCCTTGTTCCCAATGCTAGTTAGTTTCAGTTTTGAGATTTAATGTCTAATTTCATAGTTGAATGTATATAGCTATTGTTAGGATATCATGGTGAACAATTGGGTTGGATGGAAGGTTTCTTGAGTTGGAAATTGAATGCATGGTATAGCTGATACACTGTTTCCCATATTAGTTCAAATTTTTAGTTTTAAAGGAGTAGTGTTGAATTGAATTACAGGTTAGTTATTCAGTTTTTGGATATAATGTAATGTTAACCTTCCATTATAATATGTGTAACCTGAAATTAACCTTGTTCACACACACATAACCCTCTCTAACCCTATCTATATATAAATATGCATGTATTGTATAGAGTATTGTAGCATCTATATATATATATATGTAAAATCTACAGTGCATATCATATAGGCCTAAGTATGGATGAATGCATGTATATATATTTGACTACCTTTATACACTGTATCTTGAGTGCCATGTTATATAGGTAGAGCCTATATATGCCTATTGAATAAAGCTTGTATTTTGTGCTTGTGTGACTAGTGATTGGTGTGTGATTACTAGGGTAGACTGGCTAGGCTTAGTGAGACTTGTTTGGGTTAGGCTTGACGTAGTTGACCTGGTTTAACTAAGTGTAGTTGACTAGAGTTGAGCAAGGGTTGACTTTAGCCTAGATTGACCCCAAACATCATGTAAATGCATTATAGCAGTCTATTTCATTATTTTAGACATGTAGTGACTTGTACTGTTCTATAGGAGATAGATACCACTCCTCGAACAGTATATTCTCTTCAGACACTCAGGATATCAGGCGAGTACATTCTCTGACCGTTTCATACTTGTCTGGATTTACATTCTTGCTCTAGATTACTATACTTGATGCTGACACGATTATTTTCACGAATTGGTACTATATGGTTCTTCTTTTGAGATGTTACAATTGTACGACTATTGTATAACATTGTACAACTATTGTATAATATTGTATAACTATTGTATAACATTGTACATCTATTGTATAACATTGTACACTATTGTATAAGATGACATAACTGGAGTGGATCCTTGTGTATTGATTGGGAAGGGGGAGTAGAATTAGTTTTTAAACAAATCCTATTGTACAACATTGTATAACTATTGTATATGTCTATTGTGCACTCACGTACAATGGAGTTACCATTGCATTGTCATAAACCGTTTACATAACCATATTGTACTCTAAATCACATATTGCTTACATTTCTTACTTATTATATATAGATATTTTTCTATTATCAAATCTCTGCTATTTTTCATATACATTCTTCTTTCAGCGATTCATGTATCTTACTCTATTGCATGCTTTATATTTCATAACTTGATATGAACTGCGTGAGATGTATTGTGCTCGCTCCCGTCCTAACTGGACCTATTAAAAATTTTACGGAGGATGATGAGGAACCATGTACCTCTTACTTTGGAGCTTGCCTAGATGACACTCGCGACCTGGACCCCTGGAGAGGTTCAGGCAGCTGCTGAGGACGATATTTTGTATAGTGTAGATAGCTTAGACTGTTCTTTCTTTTCACGTTTAGTTGTTGTCCTTATTTTTAGAGTTGTATATTTTAGAAATGTTAAGACTGGTAGTTGTTAACTTTGTTGTTCATTATGTTGTACCTCAGTTGGGGATTCCTTTATCTATTTCTATCGTGCTATATTCTATCTTTAGATTGTGATTGAATTGTACCTTCTGTGATTGGCCTCTCTTTTGGAGAGTATTCATATTATGATAGTTATAGTTTATAACCTAGAACAGCGTTCTACCGCCGATACTGCGGCGTAGGCTGGGCGTTGTTACGTACTCGTACCCTCACAGTGGGTGCAGGTCGTGACACGTTTTTAGTGGTGGCCCATGCAGGTTGAGATTATGTAGAGGTATTCGAACTAGAGTATCACTAAAGCCTGCAGTAGGATTAGGATATTTTGAAGGTACTCAATCACACTAGAAAAAACTCTTAATCAGATTCCTTTTATCTAAATTTGTTGTTTATTGTCTTCCCTTGAATATAAACTGTCCTCCTTTGATTTTTTACTTCATTCTCAGTAATTGCTTGTTGTTTTGATCTGTCTTCATAATGGTTAAGAAGACACGATCTTATCGCTCCGGTCCGGGGAATACTATCGAGAGGCTGGCCACCTCTCGTCCTGTTCATCAGGGCCTCGAGATCGCAGCTCCTGTTGTGCCGACTCAGGTTGACGTTTCTGCTATATTAGAGGTATACCTCCGCCTGTACAGAGACCTTTTCCCATCATTCCCAATTTCTCTCAGCAGCAGAGGTACCTGCAGCACCAACAGCAGGCCAGAGGAAACCAGCGAGGGCGAGCTTCGCGAGGACAGTCGAAGATGCACAGGCCATTAGAGATCTTGCTGCAGGTTCCGATCTTCTCGATTCCATTTCCATAATTGCCTCTTATAACTATCTTAAAATTCGATTTCATCTGCTCCTTGTTGACTGATCAAATGTTCTGTTGTTCTGGTGTTATGTTTGTTTCTTTTTCTGAAAAAAAATCATATGGGCTAGGTCATCTCAATCATGGGATCTAGAATCTTCAATAGTCGTGTTAGCTAGCATAGTGAGGACATATAGTCAGATTTTGGACGTATTTTCCTGTTGTAGGAATTTAAGGTTTTTGCCATCGCATGCGGCAATGCAAAAATTTTAAATACCATGATTCTAGAGGTATGTGCCTTAGTCAAGGACTCTGTGATTATCGTAGCATTGCTCACTAGTATGACAAAGACTTCGAGTAACATGATTTTGGACAGACGCATATGATTATCAGATTGTATCTTGAAGATTTTTGAACATCATACCCTTCTGTTGTTGTAAATAACTTAGGAGTAGGGATATTTAGTTTTGTAGTGCTTATTCATAGGTAGTTCCTTCATAGTATATTGATATGATGACTTTTATAGTGTCTGTACTCTAGAGGTGATAGTTAGCATTGGTGTTAGAATAGTAACCCATTGCAGATAATTCTCCTGTTATCTATAATACCAACCAGTTTACATATAGGATGTTAGTATGCCTTACAGCCTTGATGATTATTATTACTTTCCCTTACCTTTTCCAGAGAGGCACCCATGACCAGAGCCTGTCCTTGAGTATAGTTGTAGTTTCACCTAAGACTAAGAGGTCTATATATATAGATGATATACTTAGGATATATGTGATGGGTTGTTGTTCTTGAGCATATATATATGTGGTATTTGGGATTGGTGTGCTTAGCATGTAGGTATTTAGTTATGGGTGACTTGATAGGAATGGGAAGTTAAGAGCTAGCCTATTATAGGGTTCTTCTTTTGCTAATCTATAGTTGCCAACACCTAGATAGCTAGCATAGGTAAAATCCTAAGAAGTTGACCAGCTGATGACCAAGTACTTGGATGATGAGAAATTGACTAGTGATTGACCCGTGACGATGTTTGACCTAGAAGGGGGTGCGATCATCTTAATTTCGAGGACAAAATTTTTATAAGGTTGGTAGGATTGTAACACCCAGTTTTCCAGATGAGGGTAATTTTAAAATTTTGTAATTATAATTATTATAATTGTTATTTATTTCACATTATAATTTTCAGTGATTTTTAATCATTTTAAAACTATTTAAATATCACGACTTATGAATTTGATGTGCAGCTAGTGAAACCGTAGAGACTGTCTACCTAGAGACTAGCCATGTGATTAGGGTGTTTCATTTATTATTTTAGCCTAGGGGTAATTTGGTCATTTTGACTTATTAGAATTATTTATTTATTTATTGGATTGACGATTGTTGATTTGACTTTTACTAGTTGTGACTTAAGAGATTAACCTAGATATTGACACTAGTTAAGGTGACTTGATTAGCATGGTGAGACCCTAGTCTAACTTAAGTCAATCTAAGTTGGTCATGTAGGAATCAAGACTTGAATAGAAGGCTTAGTGATTTGGTCCATAGGCTTGAGACTTAGAATTGGTTCCATGACTTATGAAACTTGGCCCATGGCCCATGACTTGTAACCCTAACCCTAATTTTATTCATTAGGACCAGCCATAGGGCTTTCCTCTCTATAAATAACCTCCTCCTTGATTGTTCTTGCCTCTTATATATTATTTCTCCATTTGACAAAAACCAAGGTTTGTTCCCTTCTTCAAAATTCCCATTTTATTCATTTAACCTCCTTTTTCATCCTAGTCTTTTGCATTGGGTTCTAATTGGTGTTTATGGACTGTTGGTGGAGAGCCATTTCAGTTTGGGACCAATTTGAAGTACTTGGCCATCAAGAAGAACCCCCCATTTGAAGCTTTTTCATGCAAATTGCACCTATAGGTAAAACCCCTTAAATTGTATTTTAATTCTGATTTCTTTGCATATTAGGCTAACCCTAAGTGTCCCCTAGCTGTCCCTAGAGTTTGGGTGGATTTTGTGTCCGTTTGGTGTCCGTATCGGACACGTATCAAGATGTGTGTATAGGTGTTTGTTAAAATGTCGTAAAGGATTTATTTTTGTATTTTTTGAATTCTAATTACATGGATCTCTAGATCAAGTGTGTGTAATAACTTCTATGAAGGATGATTTGCATTTCGTGTCTTATTATGTCAGATTTTGTGCTTGGACACGCAGCACGGGGCTCATTTGAGTGCCCTGCTGCCCGTGTCCTGGTACGCACTGGACACGCCACTTCACGACACGAAAATTGACATAGAGACTCCCTAGATGACTGACACGAGGCCTACAAAGTTTCGTAGGATCTCGTTGACTGGTTAGGGAGAACTTCGACCCGCACGATATTGCACTGTCACGCACACGCGCAGAATTGCTTTACTGATACGCACTCACACACACGATACGACACCATATGCAAACGTTGCAGGTGGTTGGACACTTACTCCTACCCCTGGCGAACACGTGTGAACGGCCACGTGTCCCCACGTGGCCTTTGTCGTACATTTGACACGCGTGCACGATACTGTTTGTACACAATTTCGAGTCTGTATTTGTGTAGTATTTTGGACACGATTCGTGTCCAGTTTACTGGACACGAAGACACCCCTGACACCTACACATATGTGACATATTTTGCCAACCATTTAAAATGTGAATTAACATGTTTTGATAGATCGAATTTCGATTTCCCCTATCGACTGATACGTAGTGTACTGTTTTTGTAAATCCTGAGTTTAATTCCTTTTAAACTATTTTAAGTGATGTTAAATTGTCCTATTGATCCATGAACATGTGTAAGTACATTACTATAATGTTGATTTCTAATTTGTGTGGGTTTTAGGATTCGAAATAGGTTTTCGATATTGAAAAGCGGCTGTGGACTGATTCGTATATTTCAGTTTAATTTGGATTTTCATCCCAGTTTTCAAACTGATTTTTGAAATGTTTTGCCATGTTCAGTCAATCACATGATGCTAGTTTAGGTTTGTGTATTAGTTTAGTTTCGCACTTGATAATTGGATTTTGATAATGGGATGGACTGATACAGAAGCCCAGATTTTTAAAATCCTGATTTAACCTTCCTTTTAAACTGATTTCTTATGATTCATAGAATTCAATATCAATCCAAATACATGATTGCCAGTTCACTGTTAGTTTAGAATTCCTTTGGGTGAATGAAATTCGAATGGGTATTGATTTGATATATATAAACTGTCATTTAATTTCTTGTTTTGAAACTAAATTGAAGTTTAGATTTCCATGTTAAATCCATGTGCATGAGTTTAGTTCACTGTAATGTGGGGGTTTGTGTTGGATGTAGGAAATTGGGTTTTGGCAATTGATTTCTGTTTCCCAAAACTGAGTTCATATTGCTTCCTATTTTATGTTACTATATAAACTCAGTTGTGATGCTACTACAGTTGAGGCAATGCTGGGTTGGGATTGGTATGCATATGTATTCACACACTTAGTTATTCTCGCACATTGTTAAATCTGAACACATTACCCACTTGCCTCTACACTCCCCTGTATGGTACACACACACTGAGCAGTAGTTCATTTCGAAATCTGAAAGCTGAAACTGACCTGAGATTAATGTACACATAGAGATACACTAATACACTGTCATTCACTAAACTGAGACAACTTGACATTGTTAAACCCGGACACTGAAAACACCCTTAAACTGAAAGCCTGAGACTATTCCTAGTTAATCCCTTTCTTCACACACTCTATGTGACACATTGACACATTATTTGTACACACCCTAAGCCTAAGATACACCCTACTAATTTCCTAACTCACATTGAATCATTCACACTATACTACCTACACATACACACACATGTGCACATCAAACTGAGATTCCTCCTTCACTGATTTTCTGAGCTTACACTCTACACATTGCATGTTTCTCCTTGTTTCCAATGCTAGTTAGTTTCAGTTTTGAGATTTAATGTCTGATTTCATAGCTGAATGTATATAGCTATTATTAGGATATCATGGTGAACAATTAGGTTGGGTGGAAGGTTTCTTGAGATGGAAATTGAATGCATGGTATAGCTGATACACTGTTTCCCATATTAGTTCAAATTTTCAGTTTTAAAGGAGTAGTATTGAACTGAATTACAGGTTAGTTATTCAGTTTTTGGATATAATATAATGTTAACCCTCCATTATAATATGTGTAACCTGAAATTAACCATGTTCACACACACATAACCCTCTCTAACCCTATCTATATATAAACATGCATGTATTGTATAGAGTATTGTAGCATGTATATATATATGTAAAATCTATAGTGTCATATCATATAGGCCTAAGTATGGATGAATGCATGTATATATATTTGACTACCTATATACACTGTATCTTGAGTGCCATGTTATATAGGTAGAACCTATATATGCCTATTGAATAAAGCTTGTATTTTGTACTTGTGTGACTAGTGATTGGTGTGTGATTACTAGGGTAGACTGGCTAGGCTTAGTGAGACTTGTTTGGGTTAGGCTTGACCTAGTTGACCTAGTTTGACTAAGTGTAGTTTACTAGAGTTGAGCAAGGGTTGACTTTAGCCTAGATTGACCCCAAACATCATTTAGATGCATTATAGCAGTCTATTTTATTATTTTAGACATGTAGTGACTTGTACTGTTCTATAGGAGATAGACACCACTCCTCGGACTGTATATTCTCTTCAGACACTCAGGATATCAGGCGAGTACATCCTCTGACCATTTCATACTTGTCTGGATTTACATTCTTGCTCTAGATTACTATACTTGATGCTGACATGATTGTTATCACGGATTGGTACTATATGGATCTTCTTTTGAGATGTTACCATTGTACAACTATTGTATAACATTGTAAAACTATTGTATAACATTGTACATCTATTGTACAACATTGTACACTATTGTATAAGATAACATAACTGGAGTGGATCCTTGTGTATTGATTGGGATAGAAGAGTAGAATTGGTTATGTAATCAAATCCTATTGTACAACATTGTATAACTATTGTATATGTCTATTATGCACTCACGTACAATGGAGTTACCATTGCATTGTCCTAAACCGTTTACATAACCATATTGTACTCTAAATCACATATTGCTTACAGTTCTTACTTATTATATATAGATATTTTTCTATTATCAAATCTCTGTTGTTTTTCATATACATTCTTATTTCAGCGATTTATGTATCTTACTCTATTGCATGCTTTATATTTCCTAACTTGATATGAACTGCGTGAGATGTATTGTGTCGCTCCCGTCCTGACTGGACCTGTTGAAAATTTTACAGAGGATAATAAGGAATCCTGCACCCCTTACTTTGGAGCTTGCCTAGATGACACTCGCGACCTGGACCCTTGGGGAGGTTGAGGCAGCTGATGAGGACGATATCTTGCATAGTATAGATAGCTTAGATTGTTCTTTCTTTTCACGTTTAGTTGTTGTCCTTATTTTCAGAGTTGTATATTTTAGAAATATTGAGACTGGTAGTTGTTAACTTTGTTGTTGATTATTTTGTACCTCAGTTGAGGAATCCTTTATCTATTTCCATCGTGTTATATTCTATCTTTAGATTGTGATTGAGTTGTACCTTCTGTGATTGGCCTCTCTTTTGGAGAGTATTCATATTATGATAGTTATAGTTCATGACCTAGAACAGCGTTCTACCGCCGACACTACGGTGTAGGCTGGGCGTTGTTATGTACTCGTACCCTCACAGTGGGTGCGGGTCGTGACAATTATATATATATATATATATATATATATATATATATATATATATATATAATATATATATATACACATATATATATTCACACACATAATATATATATATATATATATATATATATATATATATATATATATATATTCACACACATATAATAATAAATATATATATTCACACACATATAACCAATAATAATAAAATAGTATTATTTAATAATAACCTCAGTAATATTGATAATAAAATAATAATAATAATACGAATACTAGTAATAACAAAATTCAATAAACCAGTAATGGTGTATATACCATTAAGTACAGTCTAATGACCCCAAAATATACAATGACCCACTTTATACAAATATCATCAAATAATGATATTTATAACATTTAATTAACAAATATTTAGAAAATATTCGTTAGCTCGTTTAAACGAAATACAACAAAATCATACCAAAATACACCAACACGAATGTCGCTGGACGTACCGCATGACTACATGGGCTTGGGCTCATTTTGGGTCCAATCTGGACTAGTTCGGTACAATCGGGTTCCCTAAAACTCAATAATATAATTATTAAATAAGTAAATCTTCAGTAAGGGTTAAGTCGCAACTTAGCCTAGTTTTTCTAGTTATGACACTCTTATGGCTGGGTCTTTCTTGGCATGGCTAATACACTAGTCAAGGCATGTTACTGCACTATCCGTGCCATGATTCCTAGTCGTCTGGTACTTCAAAACTCAACCATGGCTAAAATTATCAACCGTAATAATTTACTAAATAATCATTTATAAAATTCTAAAATCACTATTTAAATTAAATAAATAATAAAAAATTTCAAAAAAAATTTCGGAAAGGGAAGCTACGATAAGTTTATACTTTATAAAATTGAGTTATCTTCTTGCTCTTATCCTTGCTTAGTGAAGAGTCTCTAAGTCATTTTGATTATTCAAAATACATGCCCTTTATTGGACACGCTAAGCTTAAGCAAGTATCCTTAGTGTTAGTGACTTAAGATTTAATGCTACATTTATCTTGGCAACAGTTTTACCTCATTAATCTTAATTAGTTATGTAACTTGCTATTTATGACATATTGTTAATCTATATAATTCTGGTTCACTTTTACTCATCTAGCTCTTGTTTTTCTTATATTTCAATCTATATATGATATGTTAGTTTACAAAAACAAGATTTCTGAATTGCCTTGGTATGATTTGTATTCTATTTTAGATACATATGTTTTGTTCTAAAACTAGTTTAACAAATTTATTTAATTTGATCTTGTTTTTTTAAAGAGGTTTGTGATTTCTTACTTTAATATCATTCCATACAAGTCATTAGTATCTCTTAAATTTCTCTCATTTTGAGTCATGATTTCATCATATTATCATATTGCATCTCATTTGATTTGAATTGTAATCATTTAAATGAGATTAACTCTTTTCCATTTTTTTATTGATTTGTGAGATTTTATTATAAATATGGATTTGGAATTTTGTCTTGATGAGATTCATTGGATCATATTTATTCATTTGTTTTCTTTATGAATGATCCTAATGATTGAGTACTCCTAAACAATCTAATTTTATAATTGCAAGTTAATTTATTACTCTACATTGACTACTCATGGATTATCACATATGGCCTTTGCTATTTGAACTATATTGATTTTTTTATTTAAAAATTACAAGGTTTGGTTAATACCCGTTTGATGGGTACATATGTGATGGAACGTTAGTCCATGCAAAGTACTAAATTGGTTAATTTTTTCTTAATTAGATAATTATTCAAGTTTTATTTTTACATTATTTTTTTAGCTATAGTTGTCTTTCATCATGATTGTTCTAATTGAATTTATTTCTATTTCACGATGACCTTTTTTTAAAAGGTAACATACATTTATCTATCATATTTAAATATGAGATCCTTCTATATAGGTTAATGCATGCCATCTTTTGATTATATGTACTTAATTATAATATTTTTTTGATTTTTTATCCTTAGTGTCTATTAATTGGATATCTCTTCTTGACTAAAGATGATATTATTAGTCATTTGACGATTTTATAGCCATATATGCATTGAGCAAGGGGAAGAAATCTATAGTCAATTTACCCCTAGATCTTGTAGTTTTCTATTTTATGCTATAAGTGCTTTAGAACTAGATACGCATATTTTGAGGGGGAGCAAATTATTAATACCCTTTAATATGTCGTATACCTAGTTTATCATGGACCCATATTTTCTTAAATTTTATATCTTATTGATTGAGGACATGATATTTTTCTTTTGAAGGGTTTATGAGAGTGTATGTAATTGTCTTTATTATCTTGTCTCTCTCTTTTATATGGGTTAAATAGGTCACCTTGTTAATATTAACTTTCTTATCTTATCTTAATGACTATTGAGCTTTCATTGATTTGACTTTCCTTGTATGCTTAATTAATTCGGCTTTTCTTATTGCGGACTTACCCAAAATTTATGATTTTTTATTAATATTGGAAATACTTTGAGGGGGAGAATTCAAATCGAATTTCTTCTTCTTAAGTATTTTTCTCCTTTACCTTCATGTTTATCTAAAGGATATTCACATAGCATGATAAGGTAATTGAGTTCAAATGCATGAACTTGGGCAAGAAAATAGATTTTGCAAATAATAAGATTATTCTATATTAATTGCTCTATTTCATTGATCATTCCCTTATTTTGTTTTACTATTTAATTGTGGACAATTGTGACTATCAATGGTTTCTTTAATCAATGTTCAAGTTTATATATATATCAATAGGTATCAAGTTTATGTATTTTAGTATCTCAATTGGTATCTTTTTTATTGATATCTATTTTTTGGCAATCATCTATTCCTCGTGGCTTTTGATTAAAATCCTTTATTTTGAAGTTTTCCAAAACTAGAATAACATTTCGCATTATATTATGTTTTGGATCTCTTCTTTGGATTTCTAGTTGGTAAACTATTTGCTGATTATTTTCAAATTCTTTTAGTTTTACCAACTAAATTGTGTTTTGACAAGCTATTTTCTATTGGATATTCTACATTGAGTATGCAGTTTTCTAAACTTGTCATTACACACTTCTCCTATTGTTTTTATTAGTATATCTTGATCATGATTGTCTATGTCTTCCCCATGCTCTGATTTATATGCTTGAGATTGATTTTATTTTATCTCTTGGTGCGGGGGAGCTTATTTTTGATTATGTCAAAGGAGGAGAAGTAAGTTTAAGTACATATTAATGTAACATGCTATTAGTGATCTATTATTATTTCTACTTATACATTAGTGATACATGCTTCTATTATTTCTATCTTAAACTAAACCGAGTTGCCATAATCAGAAAGGGGGAGATTGTTAACCCAATAATCTAACTATTTTTTTAGTATGATTATTCGATTAAGTTTAACATTATGATAACACTAATATTTATGCTACCACTATAGGGTTGATACTTAAACTTAACATAGTCCTAATGAGCATTAAACTTATCATACTTGCTATTATGTTTATTGATTTGTTTGTCTAACATGTACATACAAAAAAGTAATAGAGCAAAATCAATATGGACATATACAATGAAGAAATCACGATGGACCAAAGACGACGGCATTCCACAAGAATTCTCTGAACCACCCGACGACATCCCCGGAGCCACGCACTCGAGGGTTCCGCTAACCAATCAGCGGATGGGGGTCGAGGGGGCAACGCGCCCTCGTAGGGGTTCGGAGGTGAAGCCCTCGAAAGGTATTTAGATTTCACAATCTGGATATCTTTGGACATCTGCCACCAAGGGAAGAAGCCAGCATCTATCAAGTGAAGAAAGCCAAGCCATCATTATTTTAAGACTCTGAAGAAGCCTGCACTTGCTACAGTAAATCTGGAGTCTGTAATGAGTATTAGGAATAATTGTAAACAAAATAAATGGATGGCAAAATCGAAAGTTACACTACAGGAAAAATAGGTTTTAACGACATGTAATGTGCGCCGTAAATTACTATAGACGTCGCACATACGCATGTCGTATCAGACCATGCCGTAAAAAGTTGGTAGTTTTGAAGACATAACTTGCATGTCGTCTTTCACCAATTTGTGTGTCGTCTAAAAGCATTCATGGCATGCATTGCATGTCGTAAAAATAAAATTATGGCATGTATTGTTGTGTCGTTAATGCACAAAGACGACATTCAGTAGCATGTCCTTAATGCATATTCACAACATTCTTTAGCACGTCATTAATACTTAACCACGACATTTTGCTGCATGTCGTTAATAAAATTGTACGGCATTCATTTGGCCGTTGTTATTAGTCAATTATGACATTTATTGTATGTCGTGAAAAGTATCCTATTCACATCAATTAGGACATTTTATGCACGCCTTAAATTCTCCCGTTTTTTTTAAAAAGAAAATCCACTTTGTATAATCAATTTTACCTTTACATCCAACCACGAAACATATACACAACAAATATGTAATGTAATAACTTCTATTGAAATAATAATGCCAAATCCAAAATTCAAACTAGCTAGTGTACACAACAATAAGAAGTCCACATCCCTAAATTACCACCTAAAATGTCACAAAAATAATATTGTATACTTAAGCAAGGCCAACACAAAATATATTCATTCTTTAATTTCCTCTAAACAAACAACAAAATAAGGAGTCCACATCCCCATCCTCAAAACAAATAACAAAATAACAAGTCCATAAAGGGCAAATAAGGAGTCCACTAAAATGTCAAAAGCACACTACAAGGAAATTTTTTTTTACAGTCATGGTCAAATAATCACCAATGCTTCAAAAGTGACTGGTGCACATCCACATCCTCTAAACAAACAGCAAAATAAGGAGTCATTTCTTACATAACCTATTACATACAACAACAAACAACATCAATATTGAGTTCAAAATGAATGGAATAACAAAAGTTAAATAACTAGCAAATAGAAAATGAAATATGATGCTAATATGCCGAAACCAAATAATAGAACATTGATTGAATATGACATAACAGTCAAATATTAATACATAGTCAAATTAAGCATGAACAACATTCCATGCTAGTTCTCATCAGATTTCTAAATTTTACAATAATGCCATCATTAGCAAACTCATCATACCAATTTCTTAGCAAAAAATCGAGCAATAATCATAATGTGCCAAAAGCATCTCAAGCATAATGGCAACATATGTATGTAGCAGAGATGTGCATATTCACAATGGTGGAAAACAAAAACAAAAATCCAAGCATGGACCATTTCCAGAAGAAAATATATAGCAAGTTCCTCACATGATACTTTGACCCCAACTGTTTTCTGTTGCAGAAGAAAATGCATGGCAAATTCCTCACATAATGTTTAGTGAGGATGGTCTGAATGCAATTTATTTGTGAATTTAAGAACCTGGTGCTTATACTATCTGATCAGCAATACCGGATTAGGCCATCTCCATTCCCAGCTATATAACTACAGTTCCTACTTTTAATCTCTTTATTTCTGGAGCAAATAGCACGCAAGAAGATAATCAACTGACTGCATCCAGGAAACGATGACTAAATATAAAGCTCAAATGAACAACAAAAGCTAATTCTAGGCCAGCAAAAAGGTCTACGCTTGACCAGTCATGCATGGCTAATCTAGATTCTGTTCATTTTTTAGATTGGGTTATTTGTGTATGCAAATAGATGGCAAAATTATGGGTTCTTATTTATCTCCTTTTGTAAATTTGTACTTCATTGTGGCTACCTAAGCTTTGTCACATGCTCTACTCAGAACTGTATTATCAATTGTCAGTTATGGAAAATTTGGATTCAGCTTTATAAATGTTACTTCTCATATTGTGATTTCAACTTGTGGTCTTGGTGTTCACTATTAATTACATAGGATGAGACATGACTGTAGTAATAATAATAACCTAAACTTTAATATATTACTGGTTTCATTATGTATTTGCATTAAAAGACTTCCAGTTGATTATTAATATTATGGTGAATAATAGAGCTATAAAGGACACAAAAAGTTAATTCTCATCCTAATATGAAATTTCTTACGTACACAATTTCAGGATACCTAAATTTATCCCAATATACCATAGTAGCAAACAAATTTCTACAAGACAATTTATCGTACAAAAATTTCTTAGACCCAAACTGTTTGTTGATCTAAAGCTACCTTACACAAAAAATGGGATCTTCATGAATTATAAACTCTGAGAAAAATACAGCCAATACACATGAATTAGAAAGCGGAGACTCAAAAACATCTGACATCCAGCCAAATATAGTGGGTATCACTAAAAAAATATTAAGATGTATTAACATGCAAAAAATATGTCAGCAGATGTGCAGTTTCTACAGTTGTTATTTTTTTGACATCCAAGCATAAGAAGAAGAAAAATCTTTTTTTCCTAATATCATGACTCCGTGTCAACTCTACAAGGATAGTAAGTTGTCTAATTATAGTTGCCTAATTACCAACTCGAGAGAGTTGTATTTATTGCAAATTACAAGAAAAAAAGAGCACGGTTCAAAAGCACTGTCTGTGGGCAAAGCATTGTTGAACATAACTTGGGAAAGCCATTGGAAGGGGATATTTCTGTACTCGCATAAAATGAAGTTTCCTGGACCTTTGCTCTCCTAAAAGTAAACCTAATCAATGTTCCTGGACTCATTTTATAGCCTACAAAAACCTTCTCATTCTGCAACTTCTCTCTCTCTCTCTCTCTCCGAAAATTTCTATATACCTCTGATTTTGTGGTTCAGTAGGGATGATGAGTAAATGAGACAACTTGAAATTCCTCAATACACAGGTTAAATGTTTGTATCCTCAAAATCCTCTATATACTCCAATAAAATTGCCATATACTGATGTTCTGTTGTCGATTTGTCTTGGTCTGCAGACGTGTGTTCTCAAACTGAACATCTGCTGTAATGGGTGCAAGATCAATGCATACTAATGTATTTATCAAGTTATATTGCTTGCAAAAAATATCTAGGAAAAATGCTTAGGTCCATGCAAAAAATATCTGACATCCAAACTGAAATTGCCATATACTGATGTTCTGTTGTTGATTTGTCTTGGTCTGCAGACATGTTTTCACAAACTGAACATCCAGCCAACAATGTTACTTGAAATCATCCCAAAAATATCTGACATCTATTTAAAATCTTGCAAACCAAGAAAAGTTGCAGGTTAAGAAGTTGTACTAAAGAAATTTGCTTTACATGGAGCGGGCATAGTTACCTGGATAAGCTAGCAAACAAGCGACGATCCCACACACAGAACATCAAAGCTCAGGACCTGGAAATGAAGAGGACCCTGTACCAAAGACAATGAAGTCCATAACAAAATAATAAGTACCACATGATCCTAAAAAATAGAAGAAAACATGACAAAAAAAGGATAAAGGAAAGGATAGTCATATTACCTACCTCAAAAGTTTTTTACCACTAGTCGAATTTGATATACTTGATAGGCCATGCAATTGTACTTGATAAAGCCTCGTGTAGAAAAAAAAACTCATGTGTCGGCCGATACAAAGTCATCTCGTAATCAATTACTTCATGAACCCAAAGTTTATAGCACTCGTGTCCTAAAGCCACATGATGGACCAAATCTTTGGGATTTGTAGATACAATCTCACCAATTGCAAGAACTTCTGAACCCGTCTCCCAATTCAACAAATTATATTTTGTCCCAATGTTAAGGGAACTCGTGTCCTCAATACACAAATAATCTGTTATCAACTGGATCGCCAACATGCACACATAATATAATTACTAAAATAATTGTAACAGTACAATAAGGTAAGATACATCATCTTATAAAGCTCATCAAATATGACAGATACCCGATCTGATACCGACCGATACCCGATACGATTTGGCATGTCCCGATCTGATACCGACCGATACCCGATCTGACCGATACCGATATTGGGGGTCTCTTTTCCGATCAATTCGGCAAAGAAAATTAAATAAAAAAGACAAAGCATAATAAGATAAGCATGTAAAAAAAGAAAATCAATATATTTTATGTAAACCAATCGGTAAGGTTGACTACTATTTCATTTAATTTCAAAACTACTAAAAAATAATACTGAAAATACTTAAAATTATGCCTAAATGTATAAAATATATGTTTTTAAATGTAAATAATTTATTAATAATTATTTGTTTTCCGATACCAAAAAATCCGATACTCCGATCCGAAACTGCCGATATTAGTGGTATCGCCGATACCAATGCTTATAGGAATAATCCGATACCGATACTGTGAACCTTGGTAAAAATGTATCAAATGATACAAATAGCCAACCAAAATTTCTAGCAAGAACTTTCAAAATAAAAGGTATCACAACATAGAATGAAGCACATGTATCAAAAGATACAAAAGAGCCAAAATTCCAACAATTTAAAGGTCCCTTATGTTTTTAACAAACCTAACTGTTTCCATGTACCCAAATTTCCATCTAGTTGATATGTTCATCCAATTAAGTAGAGAGAATCTGTAGGAATTAGTCCAATGTGCAAATAGTCAATCATTTCCTATGCATATCCATCTTCCCCAAGAAATACTTAAGATTAAGATGCAAACAACAACTAGAGTTTCAGTGTGAACTGTGAACAATAGTATAGGTATCATAGCAATATTGAAGCACATACAAATAGCCAATCATGAATAATACAAATTGTAAAATTGGCTCTGTAATTATTTGTAATATGTGACACCCATATTTCACTTTCAGCTTAAATTTGAAGAAATGTGATATATAACTTGTGCTATATCTAATATCATTCAAAATTGAGTATACTTTTTTGTAATATGCTACATATAGAAACTCTATAGAATAAGAATCATCATGAATAAAACTCGTCCGAAGTCTGAAACTCATTTTTTATTATACAAGACATGGGTTAGCTAGCCACAGGCCAATGACATAAAATAGTATAAAGTATGTAATTTTGGGTCAAAGATCACCTCAATTGGGATCAAAGACTTTGAAATAACTCTGCAAAATACAATTGCATGCGTGTTAATTAAAACAATTCTTTTAAATCATAGAATTCCAATACAAGGAATTACCATATATTGACAAAAGCATATATGAACACAATCTAAAGGGGGTGGCCAAAAATAAACAAAATCTGAAACACAAATACAATGACATGGACATAAGCAGAAGCAGAACCAAACATAAGTAGGAAATAGTTTAGCACTTTTTCGATAGTCAAGCCTATTGGCAATATAAAAAGTAATGTTTGAATCATTACGTGGAAAAATTACAATAGAACCAACATCGATCTATTCAAATATTAGGAAGTAGTAATCAGTAGTGATGACTAAAAAAATATATCAAGCAGGCACTTTAATACTCAAAGGAATCTCATAACATTGAAAACACCAACACTTGAAACAAGTTCCTATGACCAGATTCCCCGTCTTAGTTAATACTCAGTAGCACCATATACCTGCAACAAAATCAATAAGTACAGTTTAATGAATAATGTCACACCAATTATTAAAATGTCCTCCGGGTCAGAAAATTATTTACCTCGTCCAAAGTCATCTTCTCACAGTCATGTCTTACATAACCTTCACCATCAAGATTCAGATCACCTTGTAATACATCTAATGGTGCACATGACATGTATTCATTCTCTTCAAAGCTTTCTAACTCATAAAAACCTCTTGGTGGTGCTTTTAGAACAACAAACCAATTTGATGCATCACTATCTCTTGAATAAAATACTTGTTTTGCTTGTGATGCTAAAATAAATGGATTTTTTCGAATTGACTTTGCCTTTGGTGAAGGCTAACCAATGTAAATCCCTCTTCAACTTTGACACCATTTTTTATATTTGCCCAATCACATTGAAATAAAGGAACTTGAAAATTGTAGTAGTAAAGCAAAATTATGTCTCTAATAACCCCATAATAAGATACTTTTCCAATGACATGAGATGTGTCTCTTGCACTAGATCGACAAAATGTTTCTGCTTCAATTGAAACACCGATGTTTTGTGTGCTTTTCTCGACAGCTTTTGTATGAAATCGATGACCATTGATGACATAACCTGAGAATGACAATACAACTTTTTTAGGTCCACATGCTAGCCACCTTAATGTGCTCGACATAGTGCCAGCTTGGCCCATTTTGACTTTATTTTCTAGCCATCCTATGAAAGTCTCTATATGTCTATTTTGTAACAAGCTTTCGTTCTTCAAAAGACGCCTATCCAAATGGTTAAGTTCTTCTAAATGCATTCTGGTATTAAAGTATAAGCACATAAGAACTTAGTTAGCGAAAATTTTAAGTGAAAATAAGTTTAAAATTTGGTGTCATACTTACTTAGTATATGGTTTGACTTCAGAACTGTCAAACAAAATAGTACGATGAGCAATTTCTAACATGTCAGAAGACAGTGTCCTTATTTTTCCCTTAGAAATTGGCCTCCCTTCTCCAACAGTTTCACTTTCAAAATCATCATTGCGACTATGTTGAGCACTAATGTCAGCAGCTTGCTTTATGTACCCGCTACAAAAACTTGAGCACTCTTCAGCAAGATACCTTTCTGCTATACATCCTTCAGGCCGTGAACGATTTCTAACATATCCTTTGAGCACCTTCATAAATCAAAATAAAAAATAATATTATAATAGTATAGAATAATTTGTAAGTTTATTATAAATTTAAAATATAACGTATTACCTATCAAAAGGGAACATCCAACGAAATTGTACTGGCCCACAAATTTGAGCTTTTCGTGCAAGATGAATCATGAGATGCACCATAGCATCAAAAAATGATGGAGGAAAAAAATTTTCTAATAAGCACAAAGTTTCTGCAACGTTAACTTCTAGTTTTTCCAATCTGTTTTTATCAATCACTCTTCGGCATAATTTATTAAAAAATGAATAGAGTCGAAATATTACAGTTCTCGTACCTTTTAGCAGAAGTCCTCTTAATGCTACTGACAAGACTTGTTGAGTAGAATGTGACAATCATGGGACTTGAGGTTTAAAATCTTAGAATCTTGCAATGATACATGATTTGAAATGTTCGAGCTGTAACCATCAGGCAATCGTAAATTTGCAAGCCTCTTGCAAAATAATTGCTTCTCCAATTTTGATAAATTGTAAGACCCTGCTGCCCATCGAAGCTTCTCCCCTATTTTTTTAGCATATAGTTCTCTCCTTATGACCATTTCTTCCATATCTTTACAAGAATTCAGTCCATCCTTTGTTTTCCCTTTTATATTCAATATTGTGCTAATAATGCTCTCACAAATGTTATTCTCAATGTGCATCACATCTAAATTGTGTCACAAAAGTAAACTCTGAAACCTCAAATAAAGAAGTTGTATTAAATTTATAACTGAAAATAGATTTTATATTCAAAAAAGGATAGAAAGAGAGAGTGGGAGAGTTAATTATAGTACCTCCCAATAAGGTAACTCGAAGAAAATTGATTTTTTCTTCCAAGGCCATATTGAATCAATGTTCAGTTGTTGTTGCTTCTTCTTCCACCTCTTCTCTTTCTTTATTTTCTTCCTTTCTTTTGCTGGTTTTCCACAATTATTGACATGGTTGTTATCTTCATTCTTTGGTTTCCCCCAATCATTTACATGCTTCTTTACTACATCAAAAATTTCTGAATCTCTTAGTGCTTTAGGCTTCCCTCAATGTTCTTCGTTTCCATCAAACCATGACTTTTTTAATCTAAATGGATGATTGTGCGCAAGAAACCGTCTATGGTCAATGTATACATTCTTCTTACAATGAGCCAACCTTCTTGAAGATGTTTCAATTCCACATACCGGACAAGCTGCTCTACCCTTTGTAGAATATCCAAATAAATTTCCATAAGCTGAGAAGTCATTTATTGTCCACATTAAAACAGCCTTCAAATTAAATATGGATTTAGTGAATACATCATAAGCACTCACACCATTTGTCCACTAATATTTCAAATCTTCTATAAGTGGCTCCAAGTAGACATCTATATCATTTCCTGGTTGCTTAGGTCCAGGGACCAATAATGTCAACATCAAGTTTTTTCTTTGACATACTTAAGGATGGGGGCGGATTATAAGCAACCAAAATCACAGGCCAACAACTATATTGAGTACTACGATCACTAAAAGGATTAAATCCATCAGATAAAAGGCCAAGCCTAAGATTGCGTAGATTTGATGCAAAATCAGGCCACTTACTATCGATCATATTCCATGCCATTGAATCAACAATGTGTCGCATCTTTCCATCCTAACTTTTGTGAGTGTGATGCCATATTAATTGTTCTGCCTTTTCAAGTGATTTAAACATTCTCCTAAATCTTGGTATTATAGGAAAGTACCTCAATACCTTTGCAGGGACTCCATTTTTAATCTTATTGGTACGTGCATCAACTTTCCACCGTGAAGCCCCATATTTTGGACATGTCTCCATATGTTCCTTTTCCTTTCTAAATAAATAACAATCATTCACACAAGCATTTATCTTCTCATAGCCTAAATCAAATTCCTTAAGTAGCTTCTTTGTTGAATATAATGAATAAGGAAGTTTGTTGTCTTGAGGTAGAATTTTGCCTAGCATCTCAAGAAGTTTATTGAAATTGGTATCCGTGAGACTATGTCTAGCTTTATACTTGTATAGGGCAATGACTGCAGCCATCTTTGTGTAAGTAGAGCCACCATATAAAGGCAGTTCAACATCCTCCACAAAATTTACAAAAGGTGGCTCTCTTCTTTCATGTGCAGGTTCTGTATTGTTATCATTGCCAAAAAAATCATCTTTATATGCATCTCTAAACATTCTATATGCTTCAGGTATTTCTAAATCTTCATCTCTAGTTGCAGTAGAACTTTTTACTTGAATGACCCATTTATCATATGTAGGATCCATCCCAAATATGACTATGTGCTCATAAACTGTATCAAAATGGTGGAATCGATGGCTTAAACAATGGCAACAAGGATATTGGATTTTTTCTGGATTTCCCTTACTAGCTTAAATCGTATTAGCAAACCTTCGTACTCCATTTTGATATGCTTGTGAATCTCTACAAGTAAAAAAAAAACTTCAATATTATATTAATGAAAGACACAAATAGTAATTATATATTAATATTTATTGATTTAATAGTAACCTTCTAAACTCTACCCAATCATTGTCTATTGTGTATGACCCATTTGTTGGTATCCCCTGTTAAAAGCAATGGAGGTTGAAGGACAGACATGATATATGAATTTGGTGAAACAAATGTTTATAGTACAAACCACATTCAGACAATAAATATAAGAATGGTTCAACATTAATCTGGAATAAAGTAGGCACACAAATTGTCTTGAAAAATAGAAGAAAAGCATTCACTACATCACTCACTGATTATATATATTAGAGAAAAGATCATGCTAGAATAAGAATAAGTTCATAGTTGTCCCGATAAGGATTTTCAAATTACAGATGACATTGTAGAAAAGAAAAAAAGTAGAGTACTAATTTGTTTCAGTTACTATGTTAAGAACAGAAGGCCCTTGTTTTTGTCATCTATTTTTTCTTAAGCCAAGAATGCTGATTGAGAACGTTCTGACCAGTAACCGTTCTTAATGATAATAATCTCTTCTGGAACTTGTAAAGTTTGACAAACCCTAGCTCCTCCCCACATCCCACTACGACATATATATCCCTAAGAATTTAAAATAAAAATGATAGATTTGTAAAAAGAAAATGGAAGCTTAGGTGTTATGCATTACTTATAAAGTAAAATCTTGAACATTTAATGCACGGGTCCGAAATATATGAAATATTGATTTGATTTGATTTCACTATCATTTTCCATATGAAAGCTGCACGAAAAGGCAGAACTTTTGATATGTGTTGATTGATGCAATTGTTGGTTAATTATACAATAAAAGAGTAAAAACACAAATTAGCAATTGAAATGATTATATGCATGCAAACTCACCTAATTTTTAATGGTAAATAAATCTATTTTCTAGAGTAGTCAGAATTAAGGAACCACTTTCGGACTACCTAGAATTTCTGAAGTAATTAGCATAATATATGTAAAATCGTAAATGCTTATGATTTATGAATTCACTTGACTACAAAGAGAATGTCCAACATGATTGCAAATAGACATTGATTCTTGCATCTTACATAGTTACATAGTCATATTTTTATCCACTTACATAGTTACAAACAAAACTGCATTATCCCAACATAAATCAACAAGGTAATAATGCAGGAAACTAATCAAAGTATCAGTAGGCAAGAAACAATGACATTAAATCAGGAGGCCTAATAGATAATGCTAGAAACAATGCCAATATTAGTGCCAAATATTGTAATGATACTGATATTGATACTCTAGCTAAATACTGCAATAAATATGATATTAAAAACTGCCAAATATTGAAATATATTTGAACTTAAAACTCTTCCAAAACTAAGTTTGGTTTCATTAGTCTATGTCTGAGAGCATTCATCACTCATAGATGGTATTTATTAGGTTTTAATATTCCGTAGCATGTGCAGGTAAGGAGTGCTTCATATGCACATGATGGTGTTTTAATTTAAGCAAGTTCTTTTTTATGCTAGGGGTGAAGGAAACACCAAACACTGTACGAAACTAAATTTTCGTGTCGGATAAGATTGGTACAGCTAGCATTACTCGGTATCGTTAATATATCAGAACTTGTAGGAGGAAACAAATATGTCCACCAAAAGAAGCCAATATGTTTCGTGCAAATGTAAGAAAACCTAGATTTACAAGTAAATGATTTTTTTTATTGTCACTCAAATATATAAGGTATCTTGACTTTAATGGATATGTTGATGCATCTAAAAGAAAATAAAACATGTTTCTTCTACTATAATAGATGTGATGGTCGTACACTCGGATAACTGGAAGTTTGGTCAATCAATCGGTTGTAAAACAATATAAAAAACCCATATAATCCCAACCAAACATAGTTCAACATATATGTGAAACATCTATAATATTTTTTCATGTACATAATAGACAATAAACAACAGCAAACCCACATAGGTCACATATATTTTTACAAGGGATATAAAGTGAAAAATCACATGAAGTATGTACATATCGTGATATCAGCAAAAAGACCACATCAAATTCAAAGTACAGTATCACGAAAATTTTATTTTATGTACACAAAATAATATCAAACTTTTTGTTGATCTACAGATTAAAGTTATATAATTTGAGCCAAAAGTACATTGTCATGACAATTTCTTAAATAGTAATATATGCACAAATTAAACAAGAACTCATATGTAAAATTAAAATCAAATTTCTTAGGTAAAATTAGGGGAAGAAGAAGAAATCGAACCTAAAGTTCAGCCGTGGGTCTCCGTAGATACGTGGAGGTCCTATAATAACAAAAAAAAATTCGGAGTAAGAGCAAAACCCTAAATAAAAAGAAGAAAATTGGGGAAATAAAACCCTAAAAATAAGTAAATTGGGGGGATAAGAATTGTGCTTACAAATTTGTATTCCTCTCACCTTCCCTTGCTATGATCTATACACAAACAAAAGAAGTGAAAATCAAAAGAAGAAGAGGAAGCAGCCAACTAATATTTCCTAAAAAAAAAAAGAAGAGGAAGCAGCCTTCATATATTCATACTTGCTATTTGCCATTTCTTTTCCACCACAACTTCACACACACCTAAACTGTGAAAAAAATTCATGCAAACAACTGCACAATCAAATGCCAAAAAGTCTAAAATCGATCGATACGAAAGATGAGAGACTACTACACAAATTTGTGAGCGAGATCAACAAAGAAATATTTTTGTGCAAAAAATAAAAGAAAATAAATTAAGGTTTCACAATCAGACCTCAACGTGCGATTGGGGAACAAGAGGTGTTGTTGCCAGAAAAATTAAAAGGAAAAGAAACATCAGGGTTTTCGAGAGGGAAAAAAGAGAGATAATCTACTAATATATTTTCGAAAGAGGGGAGGGAAGAAGAATAGGAGGGAAATCCTGAAAATTTTAGGCGGAAGAGGGGAGGGAAGTGTTTGGCCAAAAAAATTGGGGAGGAGAGGTTTTGAGGCTGCGGAATAAGCCCTAGGATGAAATAGGAGGGAAATCCTGAAAAGTTTGGCGATGCTATTTTTGGCCTTACTGAGTTTGATGGCATTCATTGTATGCCTTCTTATGTATAAACAAATAAAGACATTCAATGCACGTCGTAAATAATGTAATAAATTATATTCTGCCTTATTTTACGACATTCACTAAAATGCTTGTTGTAAAATAATCATTTACGGCATACTACCTTAGGCACGCCTTAATTTTAATACCGTAAAAGGTCACTTTTCTTGTATTGTTAGGATAGGTATTAAACCAGGGACACATTTGGACAAACAATCAGATGATCCAACGGATCTATACGGATCATCGGAGGATGATAATGGACCCACAAAAAAGCTTCTGTGAACTTTCGGATCATCCGACAGACATCCGTAAAAATTCGATGGATAATCTGAAATATTATCGTTTGCATTCCAATGGTCGAGTTTTGTCCAAAAGTGCCCCTAACGGATATAATTATAGCCGTTGCTCTGTGCAGGCGGATGATCCGACGGTAATCCATGGAAATCTGGCAGATCTTTCGCCCGTCTGCTGAAAGTTGCATAAATTACACTTTTCTTTGCTCCTTGAACCCCTTCATTCAAGATATATTGATTTGAGCATAAAATTTTCTAATATACCAAAGTTTATTCGCAAAACTTTACCATAGCTCTCACGTGCCAATCCACAAATTGTGTAAGAGTGTTCTTGACTTCTAAGAGTGAGATCTTTATCTTGTTGTAAGGAGATCAAAACCTTCTTATGAAAGGTTAAAGTTAGAGAGTCTTCGAATAAAAACTACCATAAAGTTGGAGAGTCTTCGGATCAAAGCATGTATTAAAGTCAGAGGGGCCTTCGGATAAAACCTCTCATGTAAGAAGTTGGTGAGCCTTCGGATAAAACCTCATATTGTACTATTTGCTATAATAGTGGATTAAAGTCGGAGAGAATTCCGGGACTGGAGTGCCCCTCGGAAGGGTACCAGGATACACCAGGTGTCGATATTATTGTTGCTTCTTCTTTTGCACTCTTATTCTTTAAATTGGATATTAGCAATCGTTTAGTACATTATTAGTTAGCTTGACGCTATTCACCTTCTCTAGGGTGCTTTCATACGAAAACGTATTCATCAAAACCAAGCAGCGAAAGAAAATATCCAACGAAAACTATTAGACTCATTTCAATAAAAGTCGATCCATCAGTTGGAAAGGTTCATTGAATTTCGTCCGTGATCCAACGATACCGGTAAAGGTTTCCCTAAACTCAATCAAAACTGATTTAGCAAATTGTAGGTATTATATAGTGGACCGCGAGGAGCGGGACACTACATAATAACCCACCGAGAAAAAAGTTTTGTCATCAAACCTTAAAGGATAACTCACCTCTATCAAGGTCCTGGTCTTCCTGGAGTGTCATCAAATAGAAATACGAGCCTCCGCAGTTGCACATTGTGCAAATTATCTTGTATCGGTGGTGGATCCCGTATATGTCCAGCCTTCACACCGATCACGCTCCACCTATACGTCCTATATTGGCACCAACATTTGATTAGCATACTTCGATCTCTTTCATTCAAGATTCAGAATGAATGTGAAATACGATAAAAGCGAACAATAAAAACCAATCATCAAAACCAACACAAAAACGCATTCATCAAAACCAAGCAGCAAAAAAAAAACATCTAATGAAAACTATTGGACTTATTTCAATAGAAGTCAATCCATCAGTTGGAAAGGTTCGTTGTATTTCGTCTGTGATCCAATGATACCGGCAGTGGCCCAAACTCAATCAAGACTAATTTAGCAAGCCGTGGGTATTACATAGTGGACCGCGAGGATAATGACACTACACTCCTCTTGTGTCTCTAGATTTTCCTACTTATGTCCTCTCTTCTGGTTTTGTCGTAGTACCTTCCCTGCGGTATTCAAGGATGGTCAGATCCTTCCATCCCCCTTAGTCCTGGCGGATCATCATGGGTTTTGGTGCTCAATATTGTTAGATGGATGAGGTGGAGAGCGCCAGCTATTGAGCAGCATGGTTTTCTCATTAGATGTCACCATTCCTGGTATTCAGGTAGGCCCAGCTTTGAAGGGTAGGTTTGCGATGTCTCTGATTTAGTAGGATAGGCTTGTTGACTTTATCCATACAGGTTTTGGAACCACCGTCTTAGGTCATAGATATAGCGGTAGAGTTAGGATGGGCGATCCTTGCCTTTGTGAAGGAGATGCGGCAAGGTACGGACATATAAAAGCAAAGGAGGTCCAAAAACCATCACAGAGCCGCTTCTCAGCAAATCTTGAACCTCATATTTGAACCTCATATCATCTTCCTGATTAAGCCTTAAATTCCTATCAAATACATGCATTAGTCTTAAGGATTTTCAGTAGAGTAAGGTAGAGTCCTAGTCACATAGTCTGGTTGGGTTTTGTATGTTGATCCAGAACGTATCGTGTACTCAAGTTGAAAGTTATCAATAAAAGGTAGTTTATATATATATATATATATATATATATATATATATATATATATATATATATATGTTATATTATAGTATATTATGTTACTTCTTGCACGGATACCATTGTAATTGGTTAGTGATAGTAGTCTGGTTAGGTTGTATAATTGATTGCTGTATTATGCCTATGATGAATATAAATTGGAACTATCAGGAACCAAAATGGATTCATACCTCACTTACTCGTACTATGGTACGATATCCAGGGAGGATAATTATGTGACTACGGCACAGGATTTTGTACAATTGTATAGTTAATTAGGTAACTAAAACTCGTAGTAGCATTGGAAGGGAACATGATCCTGACATCATGATTGCTAGTCATCCATCATATATTTTATATCATCCATCATAGAGGAGTGTAGTATCTTACTTGTATTATTATACGAGCGAGCTATAATATCTGCCCTATGGGAGCCAAACCATACGAGCATCCACATAACTAGAAGCTACTTTCTTGCGACTAGCTAGGAATACTTATCCCGTGGCTAGGAGTGGGCGTTGATGGCACAACAACCATATAAGAAGTTGGTGACATTGTAACGACTATGCGAGTTGACAAAGTAGCGGCTATATGAGTAGGCAGCAAAGGGGCTGAGTGAGAAGGTCCTAACAACATGAGGGTTGTACAATAAGTTATTGAAAATATAATGATTATGCGAGTTGACAGAGCAGCAACTGAACGAGTAGGTCCTGACAACATGACAGTTGTACAAGTAGTTGTTGACGGTACAAAGGCTGTAAGAGTTGATAGCACAACATATGTATTAGCAAGTCCTAACAATGTAATAGTTGTACTTCTACTCCCATGGAGGGAGCTTCCAACTGGTAGCGAAGCTCTTTTCTGAAACTAGAAGTAATTCTGGGAAGTATTGTTGTATTTTGTCAACAACATCTTGCGAGAAGTATTCTGACAGAGAACACCCCCAACGCGGATTAAGGCAGTATGAGCCTCGATTGAAGCAAAGAATGTAACTTTGCTTTGATTGAAGTTGTAGGAAAATGTACCCCCTAGTTCTATTGGAGATAGTCGTGTCATAGGAAATGGACTCTAGAATGCAACAGTGAGCAACTTTGTATCTATGGGAGATACATGCAGTAGCATTGTTGTAGCAAGCATTAGCAATTATTGTCCATTGGAGGCAATATCAACAATAATGAAGAATCAGCTGTAATTATAGTTATACTAGAATTAGCAGTTCGACTAGTTTAACAGTTCGGTTGGAATCAATAGCCCTACTAGAATATATAGTCCCTCCAGAAGTAGTAGCCCTGCTGGAATCAGCAACCTCGCTGGAAGCAATAACCCTAATAGAAGAAGTCATCGAACAAAAAATAAATTCATTGAAGTGGCTAGGACAGAGGCTTGTATAGTTTCCAAAGATGCTTGGTGTTTCAACATACGAGCATAACTTGTACGCCTTGTGAGGCCTTTTGAGAGTGTTTGCTCAAACGCTTGTTGGTCGAATTCGATGATAACACTTCAGAATAGGTCCCCGTATAAATGGATGTATCAATTGTACCATGACCTTCTTGTTGGTGAAGAAGGTCTTCCCAACAAGGTCGCTATTTGTTTTCTTATAGAAAAGTGAAGAAGATATAACGATCTTTCAATTATATAAAACTTGTATTTATAAAGGACCCCTATTACATTGATAAGTTTGAATGTATAATAAATTCTTTTATAATGGATAATATTTCTAAGAAAGTGTGGCGATGGAGATTGGGTATGCACATGATCCTTTACTTTGTTCACAATCTGACATCGATTGAACGGTTGTTCTTCAATGGCACATCTGCTAGAGGTTGCGGTTACATAGTAGACCTAATGAAGAAGAAGAATCTTAATTCTGAATTCTTATGGAGAGAGAAGATGCTTGCATGCAAAAATGGTAGTAGTCCCTAAAAGAGAAGACCTTGTTTTAGCTTTTTGATGAGTTATTTATAGCCAAAGGCTCATCCAGCAAGGATGACGGCCAATATGGCTAACGTGGTGTGTGTGACTGATGTGACATCTGCGACTGACTTGACGTACATAAAAAATATGATGTCAACAAGATTTAATGAGATCGGTGCTGGAACTATATTCCAGCTTTATGGTTGTCCATGCTGGAGCTTTGCTTCCAACGACAAGGATATCCCCTTAGAGCATGGCCTCCAATGGCAAAAGCCAGGATGGGTTGTGCTAGTCGGCTACTCACTTACTGTAGTGCCCCATCCCGCTCAGTCAATCGGAGGAATCGAAACGCCGACGGCATTCGGACTTCGCCTTGCAACGGCTACTTGGAGACATCGTTCGGTCGAGGCGACCGCTTGCTCAGGTGGGGTAGTTTCCGTGAACTTGCCTCATCTTAGCCTTCACATAATAAAATGCATGTTTTCAACTTGCACAAGTAGGCTTAATAATAAAAGCGATGAATCCATATAGCTAAAGGGAGTAATCCCGAAGGGTCGAATTGAGTTAGAATATGGAAAGGTCCAATGATCGTCTTAGAGTTGGTGCACGGCGTGCTTTGAAAATGACACTCGATCCTTCGTCCCGTGGCTTGGGAGAAGGAAAGTTGGTTGAGTTGGCAAAGTTATGAACGTAGCCTAAGTCATAGGCGTCGCCCGCATGAATGCTTCATAAAGCATGCACAGTCCCATCGTCCAAGGCTTGGCATAGCCTTGACCCGTCCCATGAGTTAAGTTGTGTCGCACTACTGCTGGCGTAAGTCTAGGCGCCCAAATGACTTGGTCGTTCAAAGTTGAACGCATGCATGGCACGTTCCATTGAGGCAAGGCTTGACGCAGCCTTTGCTCGTTAAGTTGTAGGCTTGAGTAAGTTAGGCAAAGTTATGTCGGTCGACCTAAGACATTCCAAGTGCTGTCCCGCTCCTTCTGCGGTTATCTAGTTAAATAGTCCCACGATCCCAAGGCCCGTCATATAAAATATGACTTGGGCGATAGCGTCGCGTAGAACGTAAGTCGGTTTGAGGCACGATGCGCGAACTTAGTGTTTAAGGCACGAGCCACGGTTGATTCAAAAGTGAGTTTAGAAAAAGGGCTATCAAATGGTCGTTTTGAGTTGAATAAAATGATATGGTAACATGGAAAGAATGCTCGCGGTTACAGGTCGGTGAGGCCTCGCGGCTATAGGTCGGCAAGGCGGTCCCCAAAGAAAGAAGTATGCTCGCGGCTACAGATCGGCGAGGCAGTCTTAGAAGAAAAAGGTAGCATGACTGTATGAGACGTCAGTTTGAGTCGAGTCTTGCATGGTTATGGACAACTTGTCGACAAGATGAGTCATTTTCCCCGTACGACAACCCGGCGGCCACGGGACCGTTGCGGCCGTCGATTGGAAACGAGTAATTTAGCTGTACTTTTTGCATGGGTTAGGCGGGGACTTGCAGCGGGGCTAGCTACCTTACGCTGAAAGGGGCACCCGTCTAACAAAAGCTAAGAGGAGTCCACAATGGCTCTAGGAGTCAGTGACCAAGTTCATATAGATGTCGGCAAATAGCGGCTAACCGCGTGTATGACTTTGGATTGAGTTGAGTTGAAGGTGTGTACAGTTAGAACACAAAGTTTGGGCCTAAGATTGGGTTTCAACATAGGCATCGTGCTTCAGCACGAGATGTGGCGTCGAGTCTCAAGTGTTGACATGTGAGTTACAAAAGTTGGGTTTGCGTTGTTCAAGTTTAAGTCAGAAAACGTCGCAAGGCAAGTCGGTCAAGTGACACTAAGTTCACAAGTCTCTGTTTGGTCAATTGGTGGTCAAAGTAGCAAGGGCCGCTAGGCGACAAGGGCCGCGAGGCGGCGATATGGTTAAATCTCACTGAATTATGAGGCACGACCTCAGCAAGGATTTGTAGCACGGTCACACGGAAAATGGAGTTTAATCGCGTAGTTGCGTCTCTGATTTTAAGCCGTAAGGCAAACACGACTCGATAGGTTAACGTTGTTGGCACGAGAAGGGTCTTGAGACAAGGTATTGAGTTAACATTCGTTGCAAGCATGAGATGGTCTAAAGACACAAAATCAGCAAGGCGTCGGTCATAAAACTGATCCTAAGGCAAGACTAGAAAGACAATTGATAAGAAGGGACTATGTTGTACAAAGTAAAATAAACGTGTTGGTATTGTATGGGTGGGCGAGGAGCTCATTCTACCATTACAGTTGAGTACTGACACCCACATAGATTATATGTACAGGCACAGGTAGAAGCTCGTGGCGCGGAGCTCGCTTGGATGCGTCGAGGCACGGAGTTCCTTGTCAACTCAAAGCGTGCGGCCGCATGGAGAAAAGACTTATAAGGGACATAATATATGGACATCGCCTTCCGAAGCAATTGCTGGCTCAAGACTTGTAACTGAGAGATGAGAGAGAGCTAAGTGACTTATAAATGAGAGATGAGTGAGCTTGAGTGATTGTAATATTGGCCATGCGCCCTACTGTAACCTTTGTTTCAATATCAATAAAAAGAGTTTCTTCTGAATGACTTGTGTTTGTTCTAATTTCCGCTGCTATTATTCAATGTCTCTGTACGGGACTTCTGTGCGACGACCCCGTCGCAGCCGCTGAAATCGGCCGTTATGGAACCCGCCTTGTACGAGCGCAATCTAGGCTCGTGCGGCATCACGCCTTAGCGAGGACGATCACTCCTACGGGAGCGAGGCGTGACATAATGGTATCAGAGCACGTCTTTACGTCCTTGGATAACCGATTGAATTCTTTAACTCGTTGTTTTCGCAAACTCTGTTGCTTCCGCAAGTTGATATCATTGGTGCGCTCTCTCTCAATTGTCCCACGGAATGTCCATACAATAAGTCTATCTATTTTGCAAAAACATAGGAGAACAGTTTTTGACAACAAAATAAAAAGATGGTTCGCGTAAGCATGGTTGGCTAAGTCGGGCTGGGCATATACACCAAAGTTGTGTCGACCTTAGAAAAGTCGAGTACGGGAATTGAACAGTGTCGGACGAGAATGAGTTGAACTCGATTGAGTAAAGTGAGTCGACTATCGATAGGGGTGCTATCGAGCGACGATAACGTCGATGCGATATAGATGAGCGTGCTTGGAATTCGAGGAATGGTTCGAACGGGATTTGAAGAAGTGGATTTTGATTCGAATGATAACTTGAGGGTTTGTTGAATGACTTCATCCCTGAGTGGTGTATGCGATAGCCTCAGGGATGTCGATCGATTGATTAAGAAAATTGATGTTGTCAATGATTCGAGAGATAATGATCGAGCTTGAATTGAATGTCGATGAGATTATCTAGTCGGACGATAGCATCATTCGTATGACTCGAAATTTGGTTACAAAAGAAGATCGTCAGGTTATGCATATCGTCGATGGTATTGAGGCATATCAAAGATCGCTATGCAATAACTCGGGGGTACTCTAACTCGGTGAAAGACGATCGTGCAAGTGTTATCGTTCGATTGGATGCTATGCTTTGGATTTTGATTGAGATGAATATAGGATGAAAGTGATCGTGTCTTGATGGTTACGCAGATAGCCACAACGTCGATGATCTTGTCTTGTGCGAGTGCAACTCTAGCCTCGCACATACGTTGCGTCGAATTTGGGGCAAATCGTTCCGCGTGAGCGCTGACATGGTGATTCATGTCGCGGGAATGATCGAACTTGAAAAATTAGGACGCAGCCACTTTAACTGTCTCGACTTATTGGCTTGGTGCGAAGGTAAACTCGAGGATTTGTTAGGACTTGTGATTGATGAATGAAACTTGAGGATTGAGTAGGTCCAATCCATGTATCGAAAATGAATTAGTCTAGACACAAAACAAGAGTTACGTCCCGATGAGAATGATTATCTCGTGGGAGTGTGCATGGTGATTCGTGCCCACCATGGATAATCTGACTCGCGTGAGATCGGGGCACAGCATATTGATAGGTCAGATGACCTTATGATCGATTTCGTGGATTGGGATAGATGATTTATGGAGTATGGAATGTGAATTTGTGTTTAGCGATGAATTGTGTCGTAGCATGCTTGACTTGGGGATTGATAGGCAGATTATATCGAACGTGTGCGGAGAGATAGACTATGTGAAACGGCTTGATGAACGAGCGATATGTCCTTGTCGAGGATTGGTTGAAACATAAGTTGTCATGGGATGGCTTTGCTGAATGATTCAGACCCCGTGCGACAAAATATTGGGATGTGCGTAGGAAATTGATGCTCGATGTTTAGAAATCGGAGTGATGCGAGCTTGGGTAGAAAACCCCGTACTATCAACTTGGTTTGACCTTAGGATGGGGTCAGTGTTCATATCGTTGTTTGGGAACTATGATTCCAATACTGACGGAAAGGCATAGCCTAGCAGTTAGGCAGACGTTCCGATGCGGAGTGATAGGAATCGTGAAGGCACCACTCATGAGGCTCGGTTGACATGTATGTATATCAAGGACGCTTGAATGCGTGCACGATCCGACTCGAGTGGTGATGGCGGGATTCTCTATCACGAGGCTTGGTTGAAATGCATGTATTTTGGGGCCTAAGATATGTGCACGATCCATATAAGTGATACGTTGAATTCAAATAAGATTTGAGGAACGAAGAATTATCGAGGATTTTGAGATCGTAAGTTTTGAAGAAAGGATTGAGGGTAGCACGAGCGTGGCTCGAATTTGAGTAAGGCATAGGAGAATTGTGTGCGAGAGTTCTTGAATGTTGAGTAAAGTGATAAGTCGATAAGTGTACTCAGTTAGTTTCGAGGACGAAACTTTTTCTGAGTGGTGTATGATGTAGTGCCCCGTCCCGCTCAGTCAATCGGAGGAATCGAAACGCCGACGGCGTTCGGACTTAGCCTTGCAACGGCTACTCGGAGATATCGTTCGGTCGAGGCGACCGCTTGCTCAGGTGGGGAAGTTTCGGTGAACTTGCCTCATCTTAGCCTTCACTTAATAAAATGCATGTTTTCAACTTGCACAAGTAGGCTTAATAATAAAAGCGATGAATCCACATAGCTAAAGGAAGTAATCCCGAAGGCTCGAATTGAGTTAGAATATGGAAAGGTCCAACGATCATCTTAGAGTTGGTGTACGGCGTGCTTTGAAAATGACACTCGATCCTTCGTCCCGTGGCTTGGGAGAAGGAAAGTTGGTTGAGTTGGCAAAGTTATGAACGTAGCCTAAGTCATAGGCGTCGCCCGCATGAATGCTTCATAAAGCATGCACAATCCCATCATCCAAGGCTTGGCATAGCCTTGACCCGTCCCATGAGTTAAGTTGTGTCGCACGACTGCTGGCGTAAGTCTAGACGCACAAATGACTTGGTCATTCAAAGTTGAACGCGTACACGGCACGTTTCATCGAGGCAAGGCTTGATGTAGCCTTTGCTCGTTAAGTTGTAGGCTTGAGTAAGTTAGGCAAAGTTATGCCGGTCGACCTAAGACATTCCAAGTGCTGTCCCGCTCCTTCTGCGGTTGTCTAGTTAAATAGTCCCACGATCCCAAGGCCCGTCATATAAAATATGACTTGGGCGATAGCGTCGCATAGAACGTAAGTCGGTTTGAGGCACGATTCACAGACTTAGTGTTTAAGGCACGGGCCACGGTTGATTCAAAAGTGAGTTTAGAAAAAGGGCTATCAAATGGTCGTTTTGAGTTAAATAAAATGATATGGTAACATGGAAAGAATGCTCGCGGCTACAGGTCGGCGAGGCCTCGCGGCTATAGGTCGGCGAGGCAGTCCCCAAAGAAAGAAGTATGCTCGCGGCTACAGGTCGGTGAGGCAGTCTTAGAAGAAAGAGGTAGCATGACTGTGTGAGACGTCAGTTTGAGTCGAGTCTTGCATGGTCATGGACAACTTGTCGACAAGGTAAGTCATTTTCCCCGTACGGCAACCCGGCGGCCACGGGACCGTTGCGGCCGTCGATTGGAAACGAGTAATTTAGCTGTACTTTTGCACGGGTTAGGCGAGGACTTGCAGCGGGGCTAGCTACCTTGCGCTGAAAGGGGCACCCGTCTAACAAAAGCTAAGAGGAGTCCACGATGGCTCTAGGATTCAGTGACCAAGTTCATATAGATGTCGGCAAATAGCGGCTAACCGCGTGTATCTCTTTGGATTGAGTTGAGTTGAAGGTATGTACAGTTAGAACACAAAGTTTGGGCCTAAGATTGGGTTTCAACATAGGCGTCATGCTTCAGCACGAGATGTGGCGTCGAGTCTCAAGTGTTGACATGTGAGTTACAAAAGTTGGGTTTGAGTTGTTCAAGTTTAAGTCAGGAAACATCGCAAGGCAAGTCGGTCAAGTGACACTAAGTTCACAAGTCTCTATTTGGTCAATTGGTGGTCAAAGTAGCAAGGGCCGCTAGGCGACAAGGGCCGTGAGGCAGCGATATGGTTAAATCTCACTGAATTGTGAGGCACGACCTCAGCAAGGGTTTGTAGCATGGTCACACGGAAAATGGAGTTTAATCGCGTAGTTGCATCTCTGATTTTAAGCCGTAAGGCAAACACGACTCGATAGGTTAACGTTGTTGGCACGAGAAGGGTCTTGAGGCAAGTTATTGAGTTAATATTCGTTGTAAGCACGAGATGGTCTAAAGACACAAAATCAGCAAGGCGTCGGTCATAAAACTGATCCTAAGGCTAGACTAGAAAGACAATTGATAAGAAGGGACTATGTTGCACAAAGTAAAGTAAACATGTTGGTTTTGTATGGATGGGCGAGGAGCTCATTCCACCATTACAGTTGAGTACTGACACCCACATAGATTACATGTGCAGGCACAGGTAGAAGCTCGTGGCGCGGAACTCGCTTGGATGCGTCGAGGCACGGAGTTCCTTGTCAATTCAAAGTGTGCGGCCGCATGGAGAAAAGACTTATACGGGACATAATATATGGACATCGCCTTCCGAAGCAATTGCTGGCTCAAGACTTGTAACTGAGAGATGAGAGAGAGCTGAGTGACTTGTAAATGAGAGATGAGTGAGCTTGAGTGATTGTAATATTGGCCTTGTGCCCCACTGTAACCTTTGTTTCAATATCAATAAAAAGAGTTTCTTCTGAATGACTTGTGTTTGTTCTAATTTTCGCTGCTATTATTCAATGTCTCTGCATGGGACTTCTGTGCGACGACCCCGTCGCAGTCGCTGAAATCGGCCGTTATGGAACCCGCCTTGCACGAGCACAATCTAGGCTCGTGCGGCATCACGCCTTAGCGAGGACGATCGCTCCTACGGGAGCGGGGTGTGACACTTACAGCGGTTGAGGAAGGAGGGCCAATTTGCTTTTGACTTTCAGCGACTAGAGCAGGGGCTCTATTGTTGCTTCTAGCATCTAGAAAGTAGTAGCTTGCTTGTTGGCTTCTTGCGAGACATTGCTTTCCATCTGCCCATCATAAAAAGTACATACATGTTGGGGCTACTTCCCCCTCAACTCTCGTCTGTTGACCGGACAATAGAGCCCCCATAAAGATGCTTCACGCCACATACTGGGTGATTTATCATGATATGATTAGAGATTGTGGGATCAAAACTTGATCATATTTTAGTGCCAACATTGTCACAAAAATAATGCAATATGTTATTTATGTTAAATCACTAAAGAGAAGGAACAAAAGATGGTTCTACACCCCACTTTCGGTCCAAGAAAATATTTGGGAGTACTTGTCCATGAACTTTCATTTTGGAGCTATCGATGATTTAATGGGCGTTCGATTCTTTTTTTCTAATGATGGGTTGATGCTCAACAGTAACACACTTCATACCTCACAAGAGGACGACATGTATGACACATGTAGATAAGTTGTCCATCTATAGTAAGGAGTCCTATTTAGCATGTTCGAGTAGCTGAAAGTGTATTAGTAGCGATATCCATATATATGATGTGGCAAAAATTGTAACATAGGTTTTCGTACTAGCACCATAGTAACAAAGTTATAAACTTCAATGGTGACATTATGGTGTACTTTCAAGATGATATCAACTGGGAAATATAACAAATTCCTATTGATAAGATTTGGGCCATTCAAAGAGAAGAAGAAAAAAGTTTAGTAAGATGAGGTAGGTGTCACGCCCCAAACCAAAATATTGGACAATAAGGGTAATACTAGGCCAGCTACATACCTCAGAGTATACCTATACCTCAAGCTATGATGACAGCTGTATAAGACATGGGGTTACTCTACAATCCATCGATCAAAGTTTGGTCAAGCAAAGAAAATCTACTATCCTTGATCGCGATACCGAAAGTAAGAAACTAAAGAAATTGTGATACATGATAAACATGTGTATCCATTTATGAATACCAATATTATGAGGCGAGACTCACATAAGAAAGCCTTAACGAGCTTTACTTTGACTAACAATTACACACTATATCCAAATAACAGCACAAAGAACTCGAGTCGAGTTCTCTAAAAAAAGGAGTTTGGATGCTATCAAGAGCATGAAGCCACAATAAGCCATACTAGGGGTCGAATCCAAAATTTTGGGTTTTAACAAGAATTCAGGCCACACCCGACCAAAATTTTAGTTTGTGCTCACTATTGCACAAATTTAGGCCAAAAAACTAATATTTTGGTTGGGCAAAACCTAAATATTAATTCAGATAGTTAAGACTATTTTTGGACGATTTTGGCTAGACCTTTAGGTCTAGTTTTTTATATTTAATTTTTCTAGTTTGTATAGGATTATTTATTAGAATTGAAGTTATTTTTTCTTATAAAGAAACTTCGTGCAGCATATGAACTTTTTTCTTGAAGACCTGTACAAGCCTTTTTCGATCAAACTTAGCTAGCGTATTAAAGAGAGAAGAGAATAGTGGAGTAAGAGTAAAACTCAAAAGAACTTCACTGTATGAAAGTAGCATACAAGTTTTGGTGATAAGGTACAAATGAGACTCCCACCCTATTTATAGGACCTCAAGGCTCATACAAGAAACTTCTAGTCCTAAGATATTTACATGGGATAGATTCTAGAACTTCTACAAACGTAGGAAAGCCTCATAAGAGTTTAAGAGGACTCCACTATACTTTGATAGAGCCTTCCAACCAAACACCTATCTGGAGAGGGTTATGAATGGTAGTCTTGGTGGAGTTAAAAATCATGTGTGCAACAGTCTTCCCTACCAATTATTTTGATGCCTTCGTCACACATCCGTTAAGAAACTCTAGGATCGTGTCCTCAAATTAATATAAAGTGTCAACATGCTCCCAATTATATTCCTCATATGGAATTCCCTTCCATTTGGTATATTCAAGATACAAGACATTGTCTCATTGACGATGGTCATTGAGTCAAGCATGACTTTTACTTCCTTGTTGAACGACATAGTCATGGTCGTCATGGCTCACTTCGACACTCCTTGCTGAGTGTCCTCCAAGTCTACATGATAAGGCTTGAGGAAACTCGCATAAAAGACATGGTAGATCTTCAACTTAGCAGGGAGTTCGAGTTTGTTGGCAACTTTGCCCACCTTCTGAAGGACTGGGAATGGGCCTTTGTTTAATCCTTTATGTACCTTGTGGAACACCTTGAAATATTACAATTTTAGCTTGATCATCACATAGTCCCTTACCTTGTACTTGAAAAGCATTCGCTTGGTGTCGACCCATTTATCATTTTTCGTATGGACTTCTCCAAAAATGCCTTGGCATTGTATGCCTCCTCGTTGAGGTTTTTGGAAAATTGGTGAACTACAGGACTTTTTCCTGACATCCTAGTACTCAATGTATGCAGAGTGAGCTGTTGTTGATCCATGCACCCAATCTTGTTGGTTGGCACTCACAAAGTGCTTCTAGCACTCTTGTACTCTTCCAATAGATAATAGATCCTATCTTTTTTTATCCATTTTTGTATGAAAATTAGTCAAGAAGTGTAGATTCGACCATATAATTTTGTCTCAAACTTTGCCATAAAGAGGAGGTCCCGATCGCTAATGATTCTTTCTGGTATGCCTAAAAACTTTACCACATGAGATATGAACAAACGTGTTGCCTCATTTACATTACAGTCAGTCGGTAAAACAATGAAGGTCTGTTACTTTGAGAATTAGTATACTACATCGAAAATAGACCCAAGTATCCCCACCTTAGGCAAGACAGTGATGAAGTCCACCGCGATGTTATCCCATGGTCGACTCAGCATAAAGAGAGGCTCAAGGAGGCCGCCAGGTTGCTGATGGTCTACTTTTTCTTATTAGCACATAAGGCAAGTGATTACATAATCATCTACGTATTCTTGCATATAGGGCCAATAGTAATCAGTCTCTAATAACACAAGTGTTCTCTTTCACCAGGATGTCCACCCTACATGGTTTTGTAGTATTCATTGAGTAGATATTGTCACGCCCCAGAACCAGAATACTGGAGAGCGGAGGCAGACATAGCCAGCTACGTATATGAATGGGATCCATCTCGCTATACGGTCACGGCTGTCTAGATACATGAGGGTTTATCTACAAGCCAGCAGTCTCTTAAGGTCATGAACAAGCCTATTGTCTCAATCACAAGCAAGTAAGTAAAAGTCACAAGATGTATGATCATTAAATATACAATAGTAAGGCGTCCCAAACATTACATATTCAGTTGATCATGAAGCTAGTCGTTACAAAATGTCAGGACTAGCAAGAGTTTGGTCATACATGATCAACCCTAGGATCTGTTAATCATGTTACAGCCTGTAGGCAGACAGTAAGTAAAGTACAATCGAGCTAAACAGGTGCTCGCCGGCTAAATGCCTCAAAAGAATATTTTTACAATAAAGTGGGAGATCAAAAATAAACCCACTCGTTGCCAGGGTTCCGTCTAGTGGCCACCATCTGGCTGGAAGGTCGGTAGATCCTCTGGAGCTGCTCCGAAATCTGGCTACACAAAACCAGCTGGGTCAGACCCCAGAAAGAGCAAGTGCCACAAAGGAAGCTTCACTTAGAAACTAAAATCAGCAATCAGCACAAGGGTATAAATAAGTAAGAACTGGAAATAAAGAAAATACATCAGGAGGATATACGACGAGATAACCATGGAACCATTCAGATAACCAGGTTACAACCCGTAAACCAAACAAGGACCGGGGTTGTAACCCTTCGTCTGAACAGAAATTGGAATTCTCACCATTTATCGGTAAAATAAATACAAGCATTCTGGTCATGCAGTAATCAGGATCAGGGCAAGACTAGGCTGGTTAGACTCCATCTAATCATTTCACGGCCAAGCAAGAATTACGGCTTGATATTTTAACTAACTAGGGTTGTCACAAGCCTAATTACTAACAAGATGCAGTGAGATTATTCTACAGCCACAAGCCCTGCAGACCATCCAGGTTACCCGGGTTGAAAGATTAGAGTTGAATTCAGGTGGATACATCGTCCAGGAAACGAATGTACCCTTAGGTAGCTTGAAGGGTGCAACACATGACAGTGTGCTGGAAATGTGCCCTACTTGACGGCAGGCTACAGATCCAAAGGCGTGCCCAGGTAACGGGATTACCTGTAGCTGGGAGATCTCTTTATGACTAATGTATTAATCTAGTTATTTATCCTTAGTCCATTTCAGTAGGTACTCCTGACCGTGGTACTCAGGAGTCCCCTCCTAGACATGATGCAAGACAAGACTGGATTATTTGTACAAGCATAATCGCCCACGGTGTCCAGATTAATTATACAGGTCATGTCATGTCAGGTTGCCGTCGCAACAGCTTATCAAAAAAATCATGTCAGGTTTAACATGTCCAGTTTACTGGTCAGGAGTGCGCCGCGACGGGCCACTATCAGGTCATGTCAGGTTAGTCATGCCAGGAGTGCACCACTACGGGTCACTGTCATGTCAGACTCAATTATCATGCCCAAACATATCAAGTAAATTCGTGATTATCAAGTTCATGACAAAAGGCGTAAGGATATAAAATGGACGTAAAATATATAATAAAATATCAATACACAGGGCTATAAGAGAGCCATGCGGCTAAGGCATATGCGGCTAAGAATGATCTCATGCGGCTGGAAGAGAACAGCCCATGCGGCTGAATAGGGTCAGGCGCATGCGGCTAAAAAGGGAAGGGCTTATGCGGTCAAAGGGGTATCAGTCATATGCGGCTCGGAGATCCACTCAGTCATGCGGCTGAGAAAGGCAGGACATATGCGGTCAGGAGGATAGGAAACTCATGCCGCTGGCGGGGGATGGGTCCATGCGGTTGGCTGACCAATCAAGTACATGCGGTCGGGGAGGAGCAACCCATGCGGCTGCGGGGAGCAATGACTATGCGGTCAAGGGAAGCAAACCTATGCGGCTGGGAGACTGCGGCCTATACGGCTCGCGAGCGTTGAGTTCATGCGGCTCAGGGTTGCTGGAAATCCATGCGGCCAGGAAGGACTAGGCCTCAGTCATGCGGCTGAGAAGAAATACTTGCCGCATGAACTTGTCATGCGGTCAAGTCAAGACAATAGTGCATGCGGTTGGAACTGACTTGCCGCATGAATGTTCATGCGGTCAAGTGCTACTATGCGGCACGAGACTGTGCTTCTTCTCCAAATTTCCGAGAAGAAGTACACCATAAGCCATGGCTTCCAAGCTGCATAATTCTATCATCCGGAGCCCAAATCCGAACTTCCATAGGTCAAAATGGGGTAGAACGAAATTCTCTACAACATGAAACTATCAAAACTAGGAAATAACAAGATTAAGTAGATCAAAACCCAAAAAATCTGAAAATAATATAAATATAAATCTACAAGAATCTAGCCATGGAAAGTGAAAATGCCAAGTTCAAAACTAAGTT
Source organism: Iris pallida (assembly GCA_029216955.1). Classification (NCBI taxonomy): domain Eukaryota; kingdom Viridiplantae; phylum Streptophyta; class Magnoliopsida; order Asparagales; family Iridaceae; genus Iris; species Iris pallida. The sequence continues at coordinate 18,829,171 of JANAVB010007397.1, forward strand.
AGAATGCTGTAAGGAAGAGAATGAAGAAATAAAATTTGAGTTCCTCCATGAAGCAAGTTGCACTTGCCTAGACCTCTCTCTCTCTCTCTGGTAGGTGAAGAATTAATGGAGGAAAGAAGGAGAGTAATGAAGAGAGAAGGAAGTAGGGTTAATAAATGGTAGTGGTGGTGGTAGGTAGGGGGTTCATCCCTTGGTTCTTGATGAACGAAGGCAATCAAGCCTAGCCGAACCAAACCAACCCCAAGGAGACCAAGCCAAACCAAACCAAGAAGATATGCAAATACAAGATAAAATACGTATACGTATTCCAAATACGTAATACGAACACAGGCATTACAACTCTACCCACCTTAAAAAAATTCCGTCCTCGGAATTTAATTAAGAGGCTAGAGAGACAAGAACAAGCTACACTAATCACAGGCAAGCTATACTTAGACAATCAATCAAGCAATCAATCATACAAGCAAGGAATCGAAGGCATGAGGCATAAGAAGGACATTATACCTCACGAGTCAAACAAGTCGGGATATCGCGATCGGATATCATCCTCACGCTCCCACGTTGACTCTCCCAAAGAGTGATGACCCCAAGTAACTCGGACTAACTTGATAGTCTTATTCTTGAGGATCTTCTCTCTCCGGTCCAATATAGACACGGGCCGCTCCTCATACGAAAGGTTGGTACCAACAACCAATTCTGAATGATCCAGGATGTGGCTCGGGTCTGGGATATACCATCGTAATTGGGATACATGGAACACATCATGCACCTCGCTTAGCGACGGCGGAAGAGCGAGACGATAGGATACATCTCCTACTCGCTCCAGAATGTCGAACGGTCCTATATACCTAGGACTAAGCTTTCCCCGTACGCCGAAACGAATGACGCCACAGTTAGGCAAAATCCTCAAGAATACATGATCGCCGACCGAAAACTCGAGAGGACGCCGATGAGAATCGGCCCAATAACGCTGGCGATCTTGGGCAACTCGAAAGTGATCTCTGACTTGCCTGACCACTTCAACTGTCTGGGCAATTATTTTTGGACCGAGCATCTGTCTCTCTCCAACATCATCCCAGGCTAACGGGGATCTGCACTTCCTGCCATACAGTGCCTCGAACGGTGCCATCTGGATACTGGCCTGAAAACTGTTATTGTATGAGAATTCCACCAGGTGCAAGTGATCTTCCCATGAACCACCGAAGTCAAGTGTACAGGACCGCAACATGTCTTCAAGAGTCTGGATCGTGTGCTCCGACTGACCATCTGTCTGCGGGTGATATGCTGAACTGAACTGGAGATGAGTTCCCAAACTCTCTCGCAAGCTACGCCAAAAGTGCGACCTAAATCTTGAATCTCGGTCCAAGGTGATACTGACTGGAACACCGTGCAACCTGACAATCTGCCTGAGGTACATCTCTGCTAACTGAGCTGTCGACTGACCAACTCTAAATGGGAGAAAGTGAGCCACCTTCGTGAGCCTGTCAACTATAATCCAAATAGCATCCCGACCAGCTGGAGATCTAGGCAATCCGGTCACAAAATCCATGGTCACATGCTCCCACTTCCACTCTGGAATGGGCAAGGGCTGAAGAAGTCCAGCCGGTCTCTGATGTTCGGCCTTAACTTGTTGGCAAACCAAACACCGAGAGACAAACCGAGCTATCTCCCGCTTCATGCCATTCCACCAGAAGTGCTGACGGATATCGCAGTACATCTTCGTACTGCCAGGATAGATGGAATACTGAGAACTGTGCACTCCTGACATGATCTTCCGTCTGATATCTCCACTGGGTACACAAAGACGATTACCATATCGAAGTGTACCATCCTCATGAATGCATAACTCTGGTCTTCGTCCTGCCTCACACTCTGCTCTGAGCTGCTGAAGCTTGAAATCTGTTGACTGTGCCATCCGGATCCTCTCGACTATAGTGGACTGAACTTGCATGCTGGCCATCAATGCCACACTGGAAGGGAGAACAACTTCAATACCCATCTTCTGAAGATCTGTTAACAGCTCTGGTTGTGCTGTTTGGAAATAAACTCCGGCTCTCCTGCTTAAAGCATCCGCAATAACGTTGGCCTTTCCAGGATGATACTGCAAGTTGACCTCATAATCCACAAGTAGCTCTAGCCATCTCCTCTGACGCATGTTAAGATCCTTCTGGGTGAAAACATACTTCAGGCTCTTATGGTCGGTGAAAATCTCTACCCTATCTCCGTACAAGTAGTGCCTCCACAACTTAAGTGCAAATACTACTGCTGCCAGCTCTAAGTCATGGGTTGGGTAATTTCTCTCATGATCACGAAGTTGTCGTGAAGCATAAGCTATTACCTTTCCATACTGCATCAGAACACATCCTAGGCCTCTGCCTGAAGCATCACAATATACTGAGAATCCTTCGGTTCCATCCGGAAGCGCGAGAATGGGAGCCGTCATCAAGCCTCGCTTCAACTTCTCAAAAGAATCCTGGCACTCTGCTGTCCAAGCAAACTGCACATCCTTGCGGGTCAACTGGGTCAATGGCGCTGAAATCCGAGCAAAATCTGAAACGAACCGCCGGTAGTAGCCGGCCAATCCAAAAAAACTGTAAATTTCTGCAACGGTGCTAGGCTCTAGCCATGACTCAATAGCCACAATCTTCTAGAGATCCACTTCTACTCCTCCTTTGGTGATGATATGACCCAAGTACGAAATACGATCGAGCCAGAACTCGTATTTACTGAACTTGGCATATAATCGGTGCTCCTTGAGAGTCTGAAGAACCACACGGAGATGATGCTCATGCTCCGCTTCACTCCTGCTATAAACCAAGATGTCATCCAAAAACACGATCACAAACTGATCCAAGTAAGGCATGAAGATACGGTTCATGAGGTCCATGAATACTGTCGGTGCATTGGTCGCTCCAAAGGGCATAACAAGGAACTCCCAATGCCCATATCTCGATCTGAAAGCTGTCTTCGGGATGTCCCGCTCTCTGACTCTGATCTGGTGATATCCTGAGCGCAAGTCGATCTTCAAAAATATTGATGCCCCCTTGAGTTGATCAAACAAGTCATCTATCCTCGGAAGAGGGTATCTGTTCTTGATTGTCACTGAGTTCAAGGTACGATAATCAACACATAACCTGGACGTACCATCCTTCTTTTTCACAAGAAGCATCGGGGCTCCCCAAGGCGATCCACTAGCACGAATGAATCCCTTGGTCCTGAGTTCCTCAATCATCTTGTACAATATCTCCAATTCTGACGGCGCCATCTGGTAAACTCTCTCTGACACTGGGGCTGTCCCGGGAATCAATTCTATGGTGAACTCGATCTCCTGTTCTGGAGGCATACCTGGAAGCTCTTCTGGAAAAATATCTGGGAACTCATCGACTACCCTGGGCAACTGAACTATTGCTACTGCCATCCGCAATATCGGAGGAGAAGACTCAACCTCGCCTCGAGAGAAGGAAAACTCCGGCTCACCTGGAATGCTAAAAACAACCCTGCCGATATGGCAGTTTATCCTAGCATACTGCTTCCTCAACCAATCCATCCCTAAGACCACATCATAGTCGACCATCGGGAATTCTATCAATCTAGCGGGGAACTCTCTACCGCTAACTATGATCCGACACAAGAAAAATACCCTATCGACCCCCACAAGTCTGTTACCAGTAAGTATATTAAGCCTTACTGGTCATGACTCGGGCTCCAATCCTATCCGTGTCGCGAATCGTGCAGACATAAAAGAATGCGATGCACCAGAATCAAATAAAGCTGAAGCTGGAAAGGAGTTGACGAGAATAGTACCTGCCACTACCTCTTCTAGTGCCAATCCTTCCTCTGCGGTCATCACCATAGCCTGACCATGCCCTCGGGGTGTTGGTCCCCACTGCTGAAATTCTCGCTGCCTATTCTGACTCTGTGCCTGGGCTTGAACATGCTGCTGGGGGTTTTGCTGCTGGAATACCTGGGACTGAGGCGGCAAGGGCCTTGACAATGGATACTGCTGCTGCTGGACCGGAGATGATCCTCTTACCGAAGAGCTAGAAAGGTTGGACGATGATGAACAACCCCTATTCGGGCAGGATCCAACCCTATGGTCTGCTGCTCCATAAGCCAGACACAATCCCTGTGCCCTGCGGCACTCTGCCACTACATGGCCTGGCTTCCCACAATGAGAATATCCTACTGCGGAAGACTGCTTCTGCTTCTGCTGCTGAGGGTACATCGGGACTGAATGATGAACCGACGTCACTGAGGCCGCTCGCCTCGGAGCTCCAATAATCAAGGCCCTGGCCGCAGGAGCTGGGGCTGAAGACTGATTCATCTGGCCGTGGGATCTCTTCCGACCTCCGGCCCTATCCACAATCCTCTGGGAGGTATACTCATGCCTCCTAGCTGCTCTCAAGACTGCATCAAAAGTCTGATGCTCAAACTGCTCAACTGCTAATAGAATCTCCAGGTGAAGCCCCTGCTGGAATCGCTGGGCTCTATCATACTCGATTGCCACCAAAGTAGGAGCAAACCGACTGAGTCTCGAAAACTCGGCCGCATATCCATCGACCGTCCTGTCCATCTGCTTCAGATTGGTGAACCTCGTCTATAGATCGTACCGATCTACAACATCAAAATACTTGGTCTGGAATCTCTCCCTGAATACTGTCCAAGCAATGGGTGCTACTAATCCAACGGCCTGAGCCGTCCACCAGCTGCGGGCAAGATCTAGCAACTGTAGGCGCACCACGGCTACCTTCTCGTTCTCTGGGGTCCTGGCTGCTTCGAGAATCACTTCAGTATCCTGAAGCCAAGCATCTGCAGCGATAGCATCTTCACTACCGTCAAAGAATGGAGGGTTCAAGCGCTTGAAGCTGTTGGCCGTACTGTTACCCTGATGACCTCCTCTGGTCAAAGCATCCGTCACTGCCTGGTGCAAGGCGTCTCCACGACGATCTTGAGAAGCTATCAAGGTCCTGACGAGTCCTACCAAAGTGCCATCATCAGGCTCGGCAGGCTGAACTGGCTGGACTGGTGGCTCTCCGCCAGAAGGCACGACTCTGGAGGCTACTCCGGAATGCTGGGCTTGATCTCCGGGTTGCTGCTGATCCGCGGGAAGTGCTTCACCTTGCTGACCGGCAGGTCCAGGAACGATGTCGCTGAAGAAGACGACATAGGGAACAATAAGGAAGGACCAGGACAGATCAATGATGCAAGCATATGATCAGGACAAGAATCTAGGGATTCAGAAGATACGAGCAGAGATCAAGGGCGAATACTGATTGAGACATCTATTCGGTAAACCCTCACATATCTTGATTTACAAGACCTGCATAGGCCACCACTTAAACCATGTCACGCCCCAGAACCAGAATACTGGAGAGCGGGGGCAGACATAGCCAGCTACGTATATAAAATGGGATCCATCTCGCTATACGGTCACGGCTGTCTAGATACATGAGGGTTTATCTACAAGCCAGCAGTCTCTTAAGGTCATGAACAAGCCTATTGTCTCAATCACAAGCAAGTAAGTAAAAGTCACAAGATGTATGATCATTAAATATACAATAGTAAGGCGTCCCAAACATTACATATTCAGTTGATCATGAAGCTAGTCGTTATAAAATGTCAGGACTAGCAAGAGTTTGGTCATACATGATCAACCCTAGGATCAGTTAATCATGTTACAGCCCGTAGGCAGACAGTAAGTAAAGTGCAATCGAGATAAACAGGTGCTCGCCGGCTAAATGCCTCAAAAGAACATTTTTACAATAAAGCAAAAGATAAAAAAAAACCCATTCGTTGCCAAGGTTCCGTCTAGTGGCCACCATCTGGCTGGAAGGTCGGAAGATCTTCTGGAGCTGCTCCGAAATCTGGCCACACAAAACCAGCTGGGTCAGACCCCAGAAAGAGCAAGTGCCACAAAGGAAGCTTCACTTAGGAACTAAAACCAGCAATCAGCACAAGGATATAAATAAGTAAGAACTGGAAATAAAGAAAATACATCAGGAGGATATACGACGAGATAACCATGGAACCATTCAGATAACCAGGTTACAACCCGTAAACCAAACAAGGACCGGGGTTGTAACCCTTCGTCTGAACAGAACTTGGAATTTTCACCATTTATCGGTAAAATAAATACAAGCATTCTGGTCATGCAGTAATCAGGATCAGGGCAAGACTAGGCCGGTTAGACTCCATCCAATTATTTCATGGCCAAGCAAGAATTACGGCTTGATATTTTAACTGACTAGGGTTGTCACAAGCCTAATTACTAACAAGATGCAGTGAGATTATTCCACAGCCATAAGCCCTGCAGACCATCCAGGTTACCCGGGTTGAAAGATTAGAGTTGAATTCAGGTGGGTACATCATCCAGGAAATAAATGTACCCTTAGGTAGCTTGAAGGGTGCAACACATGACAGTGTGCTGGAAATGTGCCCTACTCGACGGCAGGCTACAGATCCCAAGGCATGCCCAGGTAACGGGATTGCCTGTAGCTGGGAGATCTCTTTATGACTAATGTATTAATCTAGTTATTTAGCCTTAGTCCATTTCAGTAGGTACTCCTGACTGTGGTAATCAGGAGTCCCCTCCTAGACATGATGCAAGACAAGACTGGATTATTTGTACAAGCACAATCGCCCACGGTGTCCAGATTAATTATACAGGTCATGTCATGTCAGGTAGCCGTCGTAACAGCTTATCAAGAAAATCATGTCAGGTTTAACATGTCCAGTTTACTGGTCAGGAGTGCGCCGCGACGGGCCACTATCAGGTCATGTCAGGTTAGTCATGCCAGGAGTGCACCACTACGGGTCACTGTCATGTCAGACTCAATTATCATGCCCAAACATATCAAGTAAATTCGTGATTATCAAGTTCATGACAAAAGGCGTAAGGATATAAAATGGACGTAAAATATATAATAAAATACCAATACACAGGGCTATAAGAGAGCCATACGGCTAAGGCATATGCGGCCAAGAATGATCTCATGCGGCTGGAAGAGAACAGCTCATGCGGCTGAATAGGGTCAGGCGCATGCGGCTAAAAAGGGAAGGGCTTATGCGGTCAAAGGGGTATCAGTCATATGCGGCGCGGAGATCCACTCAGTCATGCGGCTGAGAAAGGCAGGACGTATGCGGTCAGGAGGATAGGGAACTCATGCAGCTAGCGGGGGATGGGTCCATGCGGCTGGCTGACCAATTAAGTACATACGATCGGGGAGGAGCAACCCATGCGGCTGCGGGGAGCAATGACTATGCGGTCAAGGGAAGCAAACCTATGCGGCTGGGAGACTGCGGTCTATGCGGCTCGCGAGCGTTGAGTTCATGCGGCTCAAGGTTGCTGGAAATCCATGCGGCCAGGAAGGACTGGGCCTCAGTCATGCGGCTGAGAATGAATACTTGCCACATGAACTTGTCATGCGGTCAAGTCAAGACAATGGAGCATACGGTTGGAACTGACTTGCCGCATGAATGTTCATGCGGTCAAGTGCTACTATGCGGCACGGGACTGTGCTTCTTCTCCAAATTTCCGAGAAGAAGTACACCATAAGCCATGGCTTCCAAGCTGCATAACTCTATCATCCGGAGCCCAAATCCGAACTTCCATAGGTCAAAATTGGGTAGAACAAAATTCTCTACAACATGGAACCATCAAAACTAAGAAATAACAAGATTAAGTAAATCAAAACCCAAGAAATCCGAAAATAATATAAATATAAATTTACAAGAATCTGGCCATGGAAAGTGAAAATGCCAAGTTCTAAAGTAAGTTAGAATGCTGTAAGAAAGAGAATGAAGCAATAAAATTTGAGTTCCTCCATGAAGCAAGTTGCACTTGCCTAGACCTCTCTCTCTCTGGTAGGTGAAGAATTAATGGAGGGAAGAAGGAGAGTAATGACGAGAGAGAAGGAAGTGGGGTTAATAAATGGTAGTGGTGGTGGTAGGTAGGGGGTTCACCCCTTGGTTCTTGATGAACCAAGGCAATCAAGCCTAGCCGAACCAAACCAACCCCAAGGAGACCAAGCCAAACCAAACCAAGGAGATATGCAAATACAAGATAAAATACGTATACGTATTCCAAATATGTAATACGAACACAGGCATTACAGATATTTTTGCAAACCACCTCGCTTAGGAACAACTACCTTATCACCCTTCGTGTAAGAATCATGTCCTTTATCTAAAACCTGTGTCTTGTCTTCGTGAGCTAGCTTCAGCAAACTTTGTATCATTAGGTCCTCAATCATACTTATATTGATATGTTCGAGGATGTTTCCCTTGAGTTAGCATATTGACATTAGGTAGAGTATCATTAGGTCCTTTAGTAGCAAACTTTAGTAGTGGTATCATTAGGTCCTCAATCATACTCATATTGTATCATTTAGTAGCAAACTTTAGTAGTGGTATCTCCTTTAGTAGCTTCAGCAAACTTTGTATCTTTTAGTAGCAAACTTTGTATCATTAGGTCCTTTATCTAACATATTGACATTTTTTGTCATGTCCTCGAGGATGTTCTCCTTATTCTTGTAATCTTGTGCAAATTGATTACCACCAACACGAAGAATTCCATTTTACACTCTATGTGGTGCTTTGCCTGCGGCTTGTCCCTTGTTGGGGCCTCCTTCCCATTGTTGTTCTTCTTCTCTCTCCTACCATTAGCCATAGTGGTACCTTTGGTTTTGGCTTGGACGTATTGCTTTGTCGATACTCTGTAAGCTTCTTGACCGCTGAGGCGACAATGTTAAAGTTTTGAACATTGTTTCCTCTATGACTCATGTGCTGCCTACAACTGCAACCCATCAAGAAAGAAGATTAAGCGGTCTTCTTCCCTATATTAGTGACGAAAAAAATGAGTCAAGTAAACTCCAGAACAAATCTTTTAGTGACTAAGTAAGATTGAGTTCTCACTAGCTCATTCTCGCAACGAACCTAACACCTTCTAAGTAAAATTAGAACTTGATCTCCTTATTGAGATCCTCCTAATTCTCTATCGAGCACAAACTCATCTCCCTTTCCATGCACCTACGATGTCACCATAACATAGAATCATCGATAAAATAAAGAGACACATTGTTTACCTTCTTGGCCTCATCCTCGATGCGAAAGGCCTTAGTGTATCGCTCTATGTTCCATTGGAAATTATCCACTTCATTTACATCTTGAATATCTTTAAAGGATTTTAGCTCGAGATACTTCACTTTTGGTGCCTCTCTACTTGAAGACCAACCATTAGGGATAGCCTTCTCAGGAATCACCATCTTGGTCTCCATTTCTTCGTGCAATTCTACCTTGCAATCCCCATGAGCTTCCTTTATCTTCGTGCAATTCTACCCAAAAGTGGTCCGGATCTGGAAAGGAATATAAAACTTTGCTGAATTCACATGAGTTCAGCTGTTTTGTTGCTAATTTTGAAATTGAATTTTTTTTGCTTGACTTGACTTGATATATTTACTATCCCCTCTCAATTTCTTCACTATCAACTCTCCTCTTTTAGAGAGGAACTCCTCTGAATTCAAAACTGGAATAGAGAAAAATGAGAGTCCATTCCTCTGAACTCCTCTACGCCCCTACTAGGATGTAGAAATGGTCCCTACGGACACCCAAAGAGCGACATCGTCGCACCGGCTGGTGGAGGCAGCTGGCAGTGACCTAATCCGACCCAACCTGCTTCGTTCGACAGCGAATGACCCGCTTCTGGTGGTGCATGGAGTGATGATGTTGGCGGAGGGGAGATCAGATTCAATGGAACTCCTCTTTGAAACTCCTCTAGGTGGACGTTCAGAGTGGGGCTTCGGACGAGGGCGGTCAGGATTTGTGTAGGACACCTGCAGTTGACGAGGAAAGTCTCATGAGTTCAAGCAGTATCCTCCGACGGGCACGACGAGCGTAGGGGGTCGTCCACTTTCGTGTAACCAGACATGGCATCGGAGGATGAGAGGATGCCGAGGGAGTGCAGAGTGGAGACGACGCAATCATTGGGAGCAATGATGACGCAATCGTCGGTATCGTCTTCAAGCTCGCCGCATTCGTCGCGTGTCAGAGGAGGAAAGGAAAGAAAACCCATCTATTTGTGTGGAGAAATGATTTGAGAACAATAGTACTGTGGGGAACAGTAGAACATTTGATAAAATAATGGGATAATTAATGAATTTTTTTATTTCATTAATTATTTGCGAAAATTTATGTAGTTATCTATTTGTGTTAAAAAAAAAACTTCCAGTTCATTCTCATGACCAAGCAAGAAAACTATTAAAAATTCTACTTTCAATAACCATATAAACAACCAAGTTTTTTTTACCTCTACTTCATTAAATTTCACTAATCAAACAAAAAATTTAAAAATTTATACGTACGTATGGCTTACATAAATCCACTTTTACACTTTTCTTAAATTTTGGTGCAATCAAACTGTCCTCATTGAAAACAAAGACAAGGACACTCCTCTGATCTTGTTATCAGTCACGGGGAGATGGAGCAGTAAGAAAAAAGAAAAGAAAAGAAAAGAAAAGAAAGGGGAAAAGCTTCACTAATAATGGGCAGTAACGATTTCTATTTTTTAACCTTAGGACATAAGCTTGCCTAGTCTCTCCCACCAGTCACCAGTGGGCATTATTCTATCATATAAATATATGTATTCTCTCTCTCCCCCTCTCGCCTATTCTATTCTTGAAACTCCGAATTAGAAAGAATGATGAGCATAACATGAGACTTATTTGTTAGCTCTCCCCCCCTCTCTCTTTCTCTCTCTCTCTTCGTAACAAAAAATTAAAAGAAGATGATGCGAGCGAGCACAAGATCCCCCGCGGAGTCCTTGAGGACGCTAGCCGAAGACTCCGCCGGCGCCGGGACGAGGAAGGAGGAGTGGGAGGTCAGGCCGTGCGGCATGCTCGTCCAGAAGCGCAACCCCGACTCCGAGCCCGCCGCCCCGCCCCCGCCCGTCTTCCGCCTGCGGGTCAAGTATGGGTCCTCCATCCACGAGATCTACATCAGCTCCCAGGCCACCTTTGGTAAGTTCTCTCCTAGCCAACTTCACGTGTCTGGCGTGGCGTGCGCTGCAGCTGCTCGTTCCAACTGTTGTCATTATTTCGACAGGCGAGCTGAAGAAGATGCTGTCGGGGCCGACGGGACTCCACCACGAGGACCAGAAGATCCTGTTCAAGGACAAGGAGAGGCAGTCGAGGGCGTTCCTCGACACCTGCGGCGTCAAGGACCGGTCCAAGCTGTTGGTCGTCGAGGACGAGGTCGCCCGCGCCAAGCGGTGTCTGGATGCGCGCCGGGCCGTGCAGGCGGAGAAGGCGGCCAAGTCGATCGCGCAGATCGGTCGTCAGGTCGACAAGCTCGCTTCCAAGGTACGTACGTATACGTATAGAAATCCCAATCCTAATTGCATCATTGTTTGTCGATTCTAATTAATTAGCTTCTTTTGTTTGCTTGCTTGATTGTAATTTTTATAGGTTTCTGCTGTTGAGGCTATAGTTTCAAAAGGAAAGAAGGTTGCCGAGAACGATGTGCTGAACTTGATCGAGATGTTGATGAATGAGCTTCTCAAATTGGACAGCATCACTGCAGCCGACGAAGACGCCAAGCTACAGAGACGGATGCAGGTTAGAGACTCCAAATTTTGTATGCATATGGTACCGTATGTTAAAGTCGGATGCTGAACTCGATTCGGACTCAATTTTTTTTTAGGTGGAGAGAGTTCAAAAGTATGTCGAGTCTCTAGACATGGTCAAGATCAAGAACGAATCGGCGTCCAATGGAAAAACACAACCACCACTGACGACGAATCATAAACCAGCAGTAGCAGCAGCAGCGTCACGTCAAAAGCCACACAATCAAAATGCAACGCCACCGTCGACGACTAAATGGGACATGTTCGATTCACTCTTCGACCCCCCGTCCACGTCCGCTGCCGACACCAATCCCACCAGCAAGCCAGCCCCAAGGTTGGATTGGGAACTCTTTTGAGCACGGACTTGGTCTCCTTGAGGGGGAATCTAGGGCCAAGTTCTAGCCTGGCATCAGGTGGGTGGGTGGCTGGGCTGGCTGGAAATTAATCATTGAGTTTGGTTGTCCGGTCTCTCACCACATATTTTCTTCTTCTTCTTTTGTATGTTTTCTTATGCTACAATGTTGATCACTATTCTTTTATACATATAAAAACATATATGTTTATGTAAGACTGTATTGTTCCATATGACTCTTTTCATATTAAAGATTCAATGAGCAATAAATGGAGTTCCTTGTCATGGTGGTGGATGTGCATTTATACATTGATTAATCTTTTGAATTCAAAGTCAATAACCAATGAAAATGGGTGTCCAGTACATTTCTTTTCCATCTTTTTTGCACCAAAAGCATGATGGCGTTGTTAATTATAAGGTAATCAATAGGTAAATCAAGTGGGTGAGCCGTCCTTATTGCTTAGTTGTAGCCACCCCATGTGGGGTTTGGGATGTATAGTTTATTTAGCTTGGTCAAATCGATGAGAGGAATCAAGTTATTCAGTGGTCGTCGTTGATAGTTATAGAAGCATGAAAAATCACATATGGAATTATGCGTCTCACACGTCATACGTCTTCTCCAAAACTAAATAACAGAAAGCTTGGTATGCCGAAGATACTCGGCTAATGATGCGCCTTCTCATCATACGCCTACACACTCTTGGTATAGAGCATTTAATGTCCCAACTGACAGCTGTGTCATTTGTCAGCCAATGCTTGGAAGGCCGTGCAGCAAGTGCTCCGTAGTGTTAGCAGTCGACGGCTGCACAACAACCAAGGCATCATCATGTTATGATCATATGCGCCAATACAGCAGCATCATCATGCGCCATGAGGAAGATGGCGCCGCAAAGTCATCTCCGGATAAAGGCAAAGACGCTTCGAAGTACTAGCTGACAGTAGACGTAAGAGTTGACGTCAGAGCAATCATGACTATTGTTGTCGGTTACAGATGTGTCATGCCACGTGGCTGACAAGGGTAAATCTTCACATGTGCCCCTGAAGCCTTGTTATAAGCCCCAGAGGCCATGCGCGGTCAGTCCCATGCGCCAAGTGACAGTCGGTCAAAAGCTTTGAAATAAATGTGATGAATCTCATATTAATAGCAATAAATCTGCCACCTCGATTTTGACTAAGTCCAGTCAAAAGTCATCATTTCGAGCCCTACGCCACATGCAATGACAGTGCTTCAGGAAGTTGACCAAAGACAATGCGTCCCCCAACGGAACTGGACCAAATCAAAATGATGTGCCCTATAGTCAATGCGCGAAAATGGCCACCCAGAACTATCCCATCATCATTTAATGCAGATGTCAGTTGTCGCTCGATTACGGTGCAACATGTGCCTCAAAAAACGTGCAGTCAACGGTTACACAGCAAACAAAATACCATTCTACGTGCGCCTATGTCAACACATACGTTGGCATCATCCTTTCTCATTTGTCAGTTACAGCTGTGCCATGCCACATGACTTGATTTGACTGTACCTCGCATGCACCCTAGAGGCTATGTGCCCAGCTCTCTCACATGCTGAACCTAGCCAGTGCATTAAATCTGTAATGTTTCAACAGATGGAGATCATCGAGCAATGTACATGCCCCACGTGTCACTAACTCGGTCATGCCTATGAAAGGGTGCCAACCACCCAAGATCTCAACAACAATTGGATCCTAACAACTGTCACATGTCACAAAAAATTCAATTCGAACCTCATGTGGGCAGCGCTCCTGCCTGCTAAAAACCATTCGCGTATTGCATATGTGCACATGGGTTATTCCACCAGCTTATAAATAGAAGGAGCCTTCCTTCATTTCGGGTCTTCACTTCATTGCCATCCCGGATTATCCAGAGAGAGGCATCTAGAGAGTCAGAGCATATTTTTTTCGTCGTCAGATCGTCAACGGAGTAAAGGGACCACTACAGTGTCCGATCTCTATCGTCACACTTCTCCAGAATTATTTATACTTAGATCTTCTGATTAGGAATTCTTTTGTACTTTTTTGTTTGTAATACAAAAAGTACTTCAAATTTTGTCCATGGTGAACAAACTGGAAACTTTGCTGGGGACTTACATCTCCTATGACGAGAAGGTCGTGATGCAATATGACGAAAATCTACTTGAATCTTCTCAAAAGATGTTGATCGTTCGCTTCAACCAACAAGCTTTTGAAGATCGGCTCTCTGGAGATTGCGTCGGCTCCTCACCAAGGCTAGAAAAGCCTAAAAAGATATGGAAGGCGTGGGTGCTTAAAGCTTGCAAGGCGTGCCAACCTGTTGTTGATGAGGCACTGCTCGTCTCTGAAGATGCTCCACATGCACATACACAAACCGTTTCTGTGGTGCAGCAGGACCAGCTCCCTAACTATGGAAAAAGAGTTAAGGTTACCTACGACTCGACGTATGATGCTGGGAAGCGCATTGCTCACTGCTAGTCCTAAGTCGCTCACGCATGAACTGAGGTTCGACTGAAGAAGATTGCCTCCGTCCAGAGGCACAGGAACTTATACACATGTGGCAAAGCTAGTATCTTTAACAGGCTTTATCGCCACTTAGATTCTGAGTACTATGCGCCTTTGTGCACTAGTACAAAGAAGTCCAGAGCAGCGCGGGCCAGACACACTCAAACTGCTACAGCAATAACTAATCAGAAGCATGCGCTGACTGTCGTGCATGCAGCTGATGGAAGGTTGTATAGATATATGGGTCGTTTTATAATACATCCGCTGGAAATGGATGTATCGATACATCCGAAATTTGGACCGTTGGATGTTGATCCAATGGTTCGGATTGAATAATAGTGTAGAAACATCATTTAATGCTGATTTAGACTTTTGACCTGTTGGTAACTTGCTTTAGCAGGTCATTCTTCACTTTAATTTTTTTAATGAACACCCTAAATTAACTCATATTTACTCTCTCTTTCGTCCATCCAATTTAATATTTCATAATTTTTTTTTGGTTACAGGCCATCGTGGTGGTGGTGTTGGTGGTTGTCGTGGAAAGAGAAACGGAGATGAAGAAGGAAATAAGAATTGGTTCAGATCGCGTCGAACGTCGTCGAGCCCTCCTAGAACAACGAGGAGTACCAGCTGCGCCGAGAAGAATCGGTCCGCTTCGCGTCGGACGTCGTCGAGAGCTCCTCGAACAAGGAGAAGTAACAGCGGCGCCGCTCTAATTTTACTGCCCATGACATTGTCAGAAATTTTATTTTTCATTTAACAATTTAATATTTTGTTAATAAAGCTACATGTCATGGTGGTGGTGGTGAACTGAGGAAACCTGCTTCTGAGGTCGGGCGAATTATTTTTTAACTTTTCTAAAGATAATATTTTCGATGAGAATATTTTTTTGGACGGAGAATGGCCATTCTCTTTGCTTTTAACACGAAGAATGGCCATTCTCTTTGCTTTTAATACGGCGAATGGACGGAGAATGGCCATTCTCTTTGCTTTTAACACGACGAATGGACGGAGAATGGCCGTTCTCTTTGCTTTTAACATGGAGAATAGCCATTCTCAAAGAGAATGGCCATTCTCCGTTCCTTTAACATGGAGAATGGCCATTCTTCGTTCTTTGAAAACGGAGAACGGACACTCTCTGTGCTTTTAACAAAGTATGGTACATTTAGGACTGGAAATGTTCAAGTATCTCATATTTTTTTTATCAAATATTTACAGTATTTTTAATATCATTTACCATAGTACATTCATTTAATATTAAATCATTTTCAAGAAAATCCGAATATCATTTTATTAGGCTTCCACTGTATGGCTGAACAAAATTTCTTGCGAATGTTTGAATATAATTAACCTACTATCAAAGAGAATTTTTCTTACATTACATTATGCATTACACTGGCATCGACTTCATACTGATGGCATCGATATACTGATAGCAATAACAAAGGATGAACATGTAGGATTACAATTATGTTTCAGCAATAACAAGGGATGAACAGGCAGGATTATAATTTTGCTTCAGCAATAACAAGGGATGAACAGGCACTGGCATCGAATTCATACTGATGGCATCGATGTAATGATTTTTTATAGAAAGCAAAACATATTACAATCAAATAAAGTTTTAGTGATCCCAGGAATGCATCCGTAATGAGGCCACCTGTAAACCCTAGGAATGCACCCAGGACTCATGAAATCTGTGATGGGCATCTGCAAATCAAAGGAATACACCAAAATATCAATATCATCTATGAAGGCCAACTGCCAACCAAATAAACGCTTCAACCAAAAAATCATAATCAAATTAAGTATACTTCATTCCAAGTCCAATAAACTGCATAATTCACGTTCCAGTAATCTGCCCAATCCACGTTAGTAATTCAACATAGAACCTGCATAATTCACAATACAATAATCCAAATAAATATCAGACCTACTCTAAATTCAAGACCATATTATATTTTCAAAACAAATTACGAACTATGCACTTAGTACAAGCAAAAAGTTTAGTCTTACAATATTTCAAACACAAAATTTAGTTTGACCGCCATGACCAACAAATATTCAGAACCATATTACAAGTCAAATATTACTTCCAAATTGAAATAAGAGACATTCAAAACTCAAAAGATGAATCTTTATAGCCATCTCCATCTTCTTCTTCTTGTTTCTTTTTTTTCTACTTCTTCTTCTTTCTCAAAATATGCTTCACCTACACCTTGAGGGACGGATTAAGAAAAATTATAGTCAGTATGGACTCACTGTATATGTAGAAATGACATCCAAAAACATAAATAGAAGTATCAAAGTGATGGCTAGCATTAAAGTGTCAATGTGCACAGTGTGTATTTTTACATAAGAGTTTGGGCTAGCCCCATTTACCTTCTTCACGAGGGAAGAAAAATCTTATTCTTGATCAGCAAATTCAACCTCTATCTGGTTAATCTTATCCAGAATCAATTTCTGGTTGTCGGATATAGTCTTCATCTCTTTGAAGACATTCTCAAAGTTTGCAGCAACAAAATTGTATAGATCATCAACCCTGTCCTTAATGTTTTTGATTCCATAAGTTGATGGTTTTCCAGATGTTGATGGTTTGCTTGCAGCTGCTGCCCGTTTCCCAAACATTCGGGTAAAGGTTAGTTTTCTCATGGGGCCTTTGTTTTTAATATAAACATCCCCTACTAAGCTTGGGACAGAATGTTTATTAGCCATCGAGCATACAAATTCTCCGAAAGGGAGAGCTGTTCTTGCAGTTGGTTTTCCCACGAGATGCATCATTCTACTGAACATGTAGGAACCTATGTCCATCTTTTTTTTTCCCCATATAATAAAGAAATTTTACTCTCTCGGGATGGATGGAAAACTCATGTCCAGTAGGGTTGAGTGTTTGAGATACGTAGGCATACAACAATTTATACAAAGTTTTTAATTGATCTTTGTATACATTTTGAGGGGTCTTGACACCTATTGAAACACCTGTAATCTCATGAAATGCATCCGTCATGGAAACATTATCAATATCTTTCATATCAAACTCAGGAACTGGATCAAATCCATAAAATTCGTTGATGACAGCAGCATTTACCCTAATCAGTTTTCCTCTCAGAAACACCAGTGGTTGATCCTCTTCTTTTTCTTTAATTTCAGCCGAAAGATTTGAGTAAAATTCTCTTACTATTGTTTGGGAGATTTTCTCAAGACAGGATTTGTTCGATTTCTCCAATTGATAGAATTTCAATATATCCAGGAAAGCTTCGTCTTCGACATCATCCATCTTAATTGATCTTTCAGGCATAACAACCTTTTTCTTGAAATATTTAATGTAAATCTTCTTAGTTTTAGAGTCTTTAAATTTTTTTACCTCCTCTCCAGCCTGGGACTTATTTGATGATTGCTCTTCTTCTTCATTTTCCTCTTCTGATGAGGATTCAAAATCCACAGAGTACGCTGATGACTCTGTATCCGTTGCCACCTTAGCCTTCGCTTGAGTACGCCTTTGATCTTCATAAGTTGAGTCTTCCGACGACTCTGTATCGAAGATAGATTTTTCGGTCTTTGTCTAGCAATGAGTGTTTTTAGCCTTTTTTGTACGTGGCTTGGCTGCCGCCTCCGCTTTCATCGTCGTTGCCGCCGTTGCTGCTTCCGCCGCTGCCCTTTCGGCCTCTGTCCTAGCGACCATAATCTTGGTTTTCGCCGCCCTTGCAAGTTCTGCCCTTCGGGCCTATATCGCATTCCTTTGTGGATTCTTCTCCTTCGGCGATGGTCGTTGTTTCTTCGACGGCATTTTGATTAGAAGAGGGTTTGGGAGAATGAAGAGGGTTTGAGAGAAGAAGAGGGAAAATTCGACCGTCTTATGTGACCTTCGGAAGTGGAAAAAATTAGAATAGTTTTGAGTCTTAAATTAAATTTATTACTATTAATACTAGTATAAGACGGTCGAATTTATTACTATTAAATTTAAAAAGCTACTTTCCAAAATTAAATTTATTACTATTATTACTAGTATATATCCATGTGAAATTACTACATAAACCTTTGGAATTTTGAGACCTAATTTTAAAAACTACTTTCCAAAATTAAATTTATTACTATTATTACTAGTATATATCCACGTATTCCGTATAAATTATTAAAAATTTGGCAGAAAAAACGTGGTGGAAACATGTTTATTTAAAAAAATTTGACAACATATTTAAGAATGTGAAGTTTAATCTCAATATTTCCATTTTTCGAATATTTGATTAAATTTTTGAGAATAAGAAGACTATGTACTTAAAAAGAGTAAAATTGAAACACTCAAAATTGTCCTCTATTTTACATTGTAATCATATTTAAGATGGATTTGACGGCAAGATTGACGCTGGCAGCATAATCAATTCTTTGACGTAACAAGTCATTGATGGGGATATCGTCGCTGATGTATGGATTTGACGTAACAAGATTTGTTAATTATAAAGAGCAATGCTATAGTTAGCAAATGGGTGTAAGTTGTAAGAAGGTTGTAAAAGTTTGATTGTAGCCGAAACCAAATTGAGTTAACAAAATATTATATTTCATTAAATTCCAGCTTCGTCGCCGGAACATTCTCCGAAGAAGTATACAAGAGGAGGACAAAAAACTATAAAAAACGAAAAAAAAGAAAAAAAAAGAGGTCTAGCCCTCACTGGCCTCGCGGAGGATCTCCGCAAAGTCCTGCAGGGTGCGCACACCCGTCCTATGGCACAGGCGGCGAAACGCTTCCCTCTTCTCCAGAGAATCCCGTTTCTCCGGAGTGATCGGCAACAGGTCAAAGTTGGGCACCGGATGAAGAGGTCGAGCGATGACCTCCAGTGACAACCCGCAGGAGGTCAGGAAGTCCACAGCCGCTGCCAGTCAGTCATGGGCCGGAGGCGGCGCAGAGGGTGCTCCATGTAGAGAGGCTCGACGACGACTGGAAGAAGACTCTGGCAATGGTTCCCAACCAGATGATATTTTTGGAGCCATGTTAAATGTGCAACCTACTCAGATGAATGGGAACCCCTATGTGTATATATACACGTTCCTAACCGACTCTTCTTATTCCTTATTGGAAGTTGGAGATATAATGCTACAGTTACAACCAAATGCTTACAACACTCTTACAACCTTTACCCATTGCTGACATGTGGGCCATGCATGTTAGCAATGGGTGAAGGTTGTAAGAGTGTTGTAAGCATTTGGTAGTAGACTTAGCATTATTGATGTCTTTCCAGGCTTAGTTGGTTGTGTTGTTTGGCTTTTACATGGAAGGCCTAGGTTCGAGTCTGGTGTTTGGGTTCTGTAGAATTTTTCTATTGTTAACATTTTTTGGGTGCTATTATATTCTTTTAACTTAGTATGGAACAATTTTTGGGACTGTTAATGGCCATTCTCCGTTCCTCTAACACGAAGAATGGTACATTTAGGACGGAGAATTGTACATTTAGGACGGCGAATGGTACATTTAGGACGGAGAATAGTAAATATAGGACGGAGAATGATACATGTAGGACGGAGAATGGTCCATATAGGACGGAGAATGGTACATTTAGGACGGAGGTAGGACGGAGAATGATACATGTAGGACGGAGAATGGTACATATAAGACGGAGAATGGTACATTTAGGACTGTTCTATAGGGTTGTAAATTTAAAATAGTTTGGCTGTTTAGTTTTGTTTTGAATCTATATAAATTAGTTTTGAAGGCTCGTGAAGATGAATTAGTTTGGCTGTTTGGCTGTTAATGGCCATTCTCCGTTCCTCTAACACGGAGAATGGTACATTTAGGACGAAGAATTGTACATTTAGGACGACAAATGGTACATTTAGGACGGAGAATGGTAAATGTAGGACGGAGAATGATATATGTAGGACGGAGAATGGTCCATATAGGACGGAGAATGGTACATTTAGGACGGAGGTAGGACGAAGAATGATATATGTAGGACGGAGAATGGTACATATAAGACAGAAAATGGTACATATAAGACGGAGAATGGTACATTTAGGACTGTTATGTAGGGTTGTGAATTTTAAATAGTTTGGCTGTTTAGTTTTGTTTTGAATCTATATAAATTGATTTTGAAGGCTCGTGAAGATGAATTAGTTTGGCTGTTTGGGTGTGTAAATAGATTTTAAAGGGTTGCGAAAAAGAAACCAATGTTTTCGTATCGATCACCATTAATTATGGTGAATGGCACTGATACCACTAATATAAGTGGAGTTTGAACCGCCAGAATTCATTTTGAATAAGGTAAAATCTGTGTTGGGAAATGGCAAAATCTTTTGGATATGATTACACTGAGATATTGTATTAATGGTAAAATCTGTGTTGGGAAATGTCAAAATCTCAGAAGTGAGCCATCTTAGGCGTCATTATATCACAGTCCATTTTATTTATAAAAAATTAATCATGTAAAAAATTAGTATTGACAAAAGTAAAATTTTATCAAAATGGAGAATCGAACTCATAAAAAATAACTTGTATGTAGACTAGTGAAAAATATAAAGAAATGCATGCATGCATGCATGCTAATGTTTTCACCATTCACCCCAGGAATGATAGATGATATCTAAATCATTATACATCTCGTATATAGGTTCCCCTGGTACTGGGATTACATTATCAAAGGGTTTTTTAAACGTCTGTATTGAATAACAAATTTTCCTGAGTTCGTCGTCGAAGATCACGTTGAAGCACCCATGTATGTCGAGCACGCGAAGACCCTTGCAGTTGCATATGATAGATCGCAGCGTGTCTCCATTAAACATGCCGAATCCCATATGTAGGTGCTCGAGATGCGGCATCCAATCAGCCACGGCCTTTCCCTTCGCCTCGTTTTTCGTGTCCAGCACGAACATGTTCCTGAGCATAAAATCTGGAGGGGCATTTTCCTACTCAGCTTGACCAGACGGCGGCAATACTTTCCGGCAAAAAATATTCCAGTCGACGTGATATAGAGGCAGTAGCTAATGTCGAGTTCTTCCAGCACAGGGAGAAACTCCAAGTGTCTCACGAAAGTTTCATCACTCACGTCGCACTTCGGAATGTGCAGCACCCTTACAAATTTCCTACTGTATTATAAAAATGGAAAAACATCAATAGAAATTAACAAAAGTATACGTAAAATTTTGTAATAGAAAAAGTAAAGTATTAGAATAAGACCAAATAAAATTTTGTACTGGCCTTAAACATGCAAAAGAGAAGGCTGCTTCGTCGAGCTTGTACGCAGAGAAGGACCCTAGATATCCCTCACTGCGAGCCACGAGCTTTATTACGGTCAAACTAATCTCAGCGGTTTGTTGGATCCTCCGGCACCACTGTACCAAGTTGACATTAGACCAATAGTCTAAGGGACCGTTGAGCGCCTTCCACCACGAACGACAAACTGGGGCCACGTTGCACATTACCTCGTCCGCCGGCATCCCCGACAGTACCAGTATCATCGAGAGAATCTCGGTAGGGATGACGGCCCATCCGCTGCAGTTGATCTTGCTCCTCTCTATTGCGACTGTTCTTCTTCTTCTTTCCTTTGTTTCTCTCTAGTCGGATGGGTTCTCTTCTTTGGAAAAGGCTATTTAACCCCTCGTTTAGGGGGGTGTAACCCGCCCGTGGAGGGGTGTGACCGAACAAGGCACGAATCTATTGGGAAATAACGGTAATGCTACTGTATTAATATTAGCAATTAGTCGTTTGGGCTCCCAACATATTTGGGTGATGCCGTCTCCCATTATGTGGCATCTGACATGGCAGATGACATAACAACTGACATGGCAGATGACATAACAGCTGACATGGCAAATTTTAACCCCAAAAATTAATTACCCAAATTTTTTTAATGTTAATGTTAATGTCAATATTAATATTAATGTTAATGTTAATGCTAATGTTAATGTTAATGTTAATATTAATATTAATGTTAATATTAATGATGTTAATATTAATGTTAATATTAATTAATGTTAATTTAATATTAAATTATTTATTTACTATTAATGTTAATTTTAATATTAATTTTATTGTTAAATTTTGTCATGTTAGCTGTCATGTTAGCAACCATGTCATATGCCACATAATGGAAGATAGTATCACCCAAATTTTTTGGAAACAAATAGCATTTTCGTAATATTAGTTTTAATTATATTATAAATTTTAAATTAACAGAAAAGCCAATGTAGATTTAATGTTAATGCTACTGTAAAAATTTTCCGATCATGCCTCGATACTTACGTTTGTCGACCGAGTTACCGTCTTCATCATTATCAAGTTTTCACCCGAATCATCGTCCTCGCTGGGGCGTGATGCCGCATTTAATCTGGTTGTGCTCGTGCAAGGCAAGATAACAGATTCACAATAGTGTTTATAGCTCAAATTGATAACATAAGCAGCGGAAGGAAAACGTAGTATACAACAAGAATCTCTTTTATTGATAATGAACTGAAGGTTACAATGGCTCTGAATAGCCCAACTTAACATGCCAATTGGCTACAACGCTCATGATCTCTCTAGCTCACAAAGGAATACATTGTTCCATACATTATGCCTCTTTATAGCCAACAAGTAGTCTTCGGCCAAACATCTCCATGTCGCAAGTCCGAACGCCAATACGGTAGCTCCTCTTGAACGCTGAGGACTCCATGCCTCGGCACGTCCAAGCCGAGCCCCGCCTCGAGCCGAACATATCCTGAACTTGTCCACTACCGTGTCCCTGCGGCCGATACAGTTAGACATAATCTTAACATAACCATAGTGATCGTGCTCATCTATGTCCCATTTCGCCTAGCCTGCAAGGTTAGAACTTTACATAAAAAATTATATCATTTCACTCAACCAACCAACCATAAACTTAAACATATGCATAAGTGTCACTCCCCGTTCCCAGAATACGTATTTTTATACATGTACAACTCAGATATATTTATTTAATATTTATCATGTATCATCCTGTATTTAAATTCCTTTAATTTCATGTTAATTAATTATCTGTATTTTATTTCCTGCTGTTATTCTCTGCTTTTAGTCTTGCTTTTAGGTTCGGCCTATGGAGGGTTTTTCTCGGGTTCATGGTGGTTCACATGAACCGAACCCCACAACCCCACCAACCACCACCCTTCCATTTAAAGCCCCCATCTCCTTCTCTCTCTTCATAACTTTCCTTCACCATTATTTCTTCTTCTTCCTCACCACTCTCTTCCACCAACCAACAGCAGGCAAGTACATCTTGCTTCTTGCTTTCACTTGAGAACTATTTTTATGGTTCAATTCTCTTCCTCTCATGATTCTAAGAGAGTTTACTACTTAGCATTTTTGATTTCTTTGGCTTGTTTCTTCTAGATCTAAGTTGTTGTATTCTCGGTTGTTTATGGGTTTTGATCTCCCAACCTGGCGTGCTTTTCGGAATAGATAGTTCATGTGGCAGAGCTTCTCATTCTTTATCATTCTGAACCATGGGAATTTCATTTCTGGCTTGGAATGAAGGTTCAGTCACGCTCACGTTCTTACGTGCCAGCATGAATTTTTAGTCACGCACACGTTCTTACGTGCCAGCGTAAATTTTTAGTCACGTACACGCCTTTACATGTTAGCGTGAATTTTAGTCACGCTTACGTCTTTACGTGTCAGCGTGAATTTTGAGTCACGCTCACGTCTTGCGTGCGTGCGTAACATTTGAGTTACGCACACGTCTTTGCGTGCGTGCGTGAATTTCTTATCACTTTTCACGCTCACTTTCCACGCTCATTTTTCTACGCTCACTTTTCACGCTCACTTTTCACGCTCACGTTATGAGTGCGTGAATTACTTTTTCACGCTCACGCTATGCGTGCGTGAATTTCCCTTCACGCTCACGCTGTGCGTGCCAACGTGAACCACTTTTTACGCTCACGCTGTTTATATGCTCACTCCTACTAGACTTGTTGGCGTGACTTGTTGGCCTTAGCATAGACTTGTTGGCGTGACTTTCTGACCTGGGTGTTTCTATTTGTTCTATAATTTATTCATTTAATGGTGGCATGATAGTTCTTCTATTATATCCTTATGCTTTTTGCATGAACTCGATAATCTTAGCATGTTAATAATTTTGATACATATGGTTGTGTAGAACGTGTCTTGTGTCTTGACTGGTTTATGGATATCCAGTAAGACTGGAACTTAACCCTGAGAGTTATAGACTCGACCCTATGTAATACTAATTGACTTTCATGCCTTGTCACCATTGATGATAATGGTTATCTTGACTAAAATTGATCATGCGTTCCTAGTTGGAACTAAAAGACTGGCTAGTCGCCTTATTGAATTGAATGAATGATATACGTTCATGTAATGAACTATTGTAATCGATTAGCTGATCCCGAATATTGACATACAGGCATGTGCAGGCTTCAATTTATTTATTTTTCTACAAAGCAGCATGTGTACTTTATGGTCAAGGCATGATTACTCCGTGGTTAGATTTGATTGTTGTATTACGCTATGTAAGACCTACAACCTAGCCGTACGGGTATCGTTGTAGAGTTGCGCATATCGTACCCCATACGAAAGTACTCATTTGAATTACCATGGTCCACGGCATGGGATTTCACTCAACGTAGAGACTATTAAGTTAAATAAAATAATGATTGCATGGAGAGAATGGATTCCCGAATTCTTACATGACAGCCCTCTTCGGTACTAATAGTGCCCGACAGGCCGGCTGGTTCCCACAGATACTGTAAACCTGCCACACGGGCAGGGAGCGGTATCTGCTTATATTATTATTGTATATTGTATATTGATGACGGACGTCCTGCTGGGACTCGTCTAATTCATGATTGGCGCAATTGATTGACTGGATAGACTAGCCTTGCTTGCACATAGTAAGAACTGAGGAATCCCTATTTTCATAATTCCAGGATAACTTAGGACTCATAATAGCAAGCCGTAGGAGTTGATTGGCCGTTCAAGATGATTTGTTTATGCACTGTACCTACTCTGTTGCCTAACTGAGATGATCAGAATGTCAGGACATGACGGGCCAACTTCTGTCCTTATTTGGTTGGGAGGTTGGTTCGAAGTGTCGTGATGTTATGTGAATCCTAGTAGAAAACAGAGATCTATTATTATATTCTCTTACTTACTGGTTTAATCCTTCATATCGTGCTCCCTTGGGGTACTTGCTATTAGAGGTCTAACCTCTCTGGTTTTGTATGGCCAGATTTAGAGCCGGTTCCCGAGGATCCAGCTTGCTTCTACCTCCATGATGGTCAATACTAGAGGAATGATCGCAGGAGGACTCGAGTGGGTTCCTTACTCCACCGCTCGTTTTGTTATTTACTTTATACTTAGCCGTTTGGTACCGACATGTTAGTCGGATCGTCTTGTACTTACTTCTACATTGTCGTAACTAAGTCAGGCTACAGCTGATAATAATTGTGTATATTTTTGCTATACCATCTGGCTATGTTTTGTAAAGCCAGATCTCAAGAATATTTTGACTAAGCGTTTGGGACGCCTTACTGCTTTATCTTACATGTTTTCTATTACTGTTTTTTGTTTGAACGATTGAGACAATAGATGTGAAGTGACCATAGTAAGACTTTCATGTAGTATGCACCCCCTCGTCTGGTTAGACAGTATTGATCATATTATACGGTATTCTTCTACCCGTAATACGTAGCTAGCTGAGTCATTCCCCCGCTCTCCAGTATTCTGGTTCTGGGGCGTGACAAGGTTTTAGTGGTGGCCCATGCAGGTCTGATTTCAGACTTGTGGGGTGTTTTGATTTATAGGATGTCTCAATCATACGTGTCCCCCTTGATCTCATGATTCGTTATTCTCAACCCTTGTTTGACATTCCGGTATCCTTTGACTTCATTGATCCTTCATGTCCGGTTGTTTGATTGTTCTCTTGTCCCTTTTCTTAGGGGAACTTCGTCCGCATCGGTCAGAGCTGGACAACAGCAGGGACAACATGGGCAACCTGACTAGGTTGGTCAGCAACAAGGGCCAGTACTAACTCAAAAGGCTATTCAAGAAGAAGTGATAGTGGAAGCAGCAGCTGGATCGCAGTATCCGGATGTTCCACCACCACCAACAGTTCCACCTACCCAAGTGGACACACCAGCCCTTCTGGAGATCCTGAGAGGAATGATGGCTACTCAGCAACATCAGATGTTGGCCCAGCAACGCATGCACACTTAGCTACAAGAGCAGAATGTGTTGCTCAACCAAGGATTGCAGACGGCTTTGGAAAGAGGAGTGAGGACTGATTCAGGAGCATCAGCCAGGTTTTGCAAGTACAACCTTCGCCGTTTCGAGGGCACGGAGGATGCCATCTCAGCAGATGCATGGCTTAAGGATATTGAGGCTATTTTGACAGCAGCTAAGGTGCCGACAGAAGAATGTATGGATCTAGTGAAGTTGTTACTTCAGGATCTCGCACGTGATTGGTGGGAATCGGAGGAAGTGGGCATCAGACGTCCTGTGGCTTGGGACGATTTCACTACAAGATTCAAGACCAAGTACTATGGAGTTGTGGCACGGTTTGAGCTACAATAGAAGTTTATCAACCTCAGGCAGGCCGACAAGACTGTAGATGCTTATGCAACGGAGTTCTGCAGATTGAGTAGATTCGCCCCAGAGATGGTAGCAACAGAGAGCCAGAGGGCCATGAGGTTTCAGCAAGGGTTTCATCTTGAACTCTTGCAATTGATAGTGGGGCACAATTACCAAACTTTTGACGAAGTATTGACGGCAACTCGAAGGAATAAGATCACCATTCAGAGGCTTGCGGTAAGGACTGGGGGTCAGAAGAGATCCTACAGCCAGGTTGAAGGAGGAGGGGGAGCAGCGCCCCGAACAACAGCACCATCCACTGGCATTCGTATCTACGATGTGGCGATACGAGGACCAGCACCACCACCTAGGCAGCAGCAACAACAACAGAGGAAGAACCAGCAACCCCCGGCGGGCTGCACTTATTGTGGGAAGGTAGGACATACTAGAGATGTGTGTCGGACATTGAATAGACTATGTCTGATATGTGGAAATCCAGACCATCGGGTTACCACATGTCCCATGAATTCGAGGTCAGGAGGACCAGGGCAATAGTTTTCTGCTCTGCCAGCACCAGGGGCAGGCTAGTATCGAGGACCAGCGGTGGCAGTAAGGCCGTTGGCACAGCGTCCGTTAATGCCGCAGGCTTAGATGTTTCGGCAGCAGGGGCCGCCGATACAGCAACACCAGCATAGACCACTCCAACATCATCAAGGAAGGGGCCAGCAACAACATCAGGCTAGGCAGCAGCATGGAAACCAGCAAGAAGGTCGTGGGCAAGCATTCACTCTGTCCTTAGAAGAGGCATTGGCATCGGAAGATGTTGTGGCAGGTAACATTCTCGTCGCCTCATATCCCGCAGTAGCATTGTTTGATTCGGGAGCATCCCATTCATTTATATCTGCACAATTTGCGACACGACTAGGAATGGAGTTCGAGGCATTGCCGGGGAGGTTGAATATACTCACTGGTAATGGGCTCGTAGGAGTTAGTAGAGTTATTTTAGCATGTAGCATTGTAGTTTGCGGGCATTCCTTACCCGCCCGGTTGATAGAATTTCCTGTTGGAAATTTCGACGTTATCTTAGGCATGGACTGGCTGAAAGACAGTCATGCGACAATAGATTATCATAGAGGGAGTGTATCTTTTGATATTTCAGACATGAAGCAATTCACCTTAGTCAGATCAGGGGCAACTCAACCAGAGCAGGGAGTAGTAACGGCTATGGAAGAAGTTCAGATTCCGAAGGTAGTTGAAGAGTTTCTAGACGTATTTCCTGAAGAACTTCCAGGTCTACCACCGGTTAGAGATATTGAGTTCAGTATAGAATTGGCACCAGGAACTAAACCGATATCAGATCGAGTTTACAGAATGGCGGATCCAGAGCAGGCCAAGGTATATCAGCACATAGAGGAACTGAAGGAGAAGAAGTTCATCCAAGCTAGCATATCGCCGTGGGCAGCACCAGTGGTACTTGTGGGAAAGAAGGATGGGTCATCCAGATTGTGCATTGACTACAGGAAGCTTAACGCGGCAACAGTGAAGAACAAGTACCCATTACCCAGGATCGACGACTTATTTGATCAGTTGAGCAAAGCTAGAGTTTTTTCCAAGATAGATCTTTGTTCAGGGTACCATCAGGTGAGGGTTCGGAAGGAAGATATTCCTAAGACAGCATTCAGGTCGAAGTATGGGCATTATGAATTCTTAGTAATGCCGTTTGGTTTGACCAATGCTCCAGCAATATTCATAGATTTGATGAATCGCATCTTTATGCCATATTTAGACCAGTTTGTCGTTGTGTTTCTTGACGACATTCTCGTATACTCTGCTAGTGAAGAGGAGCATGAAGACCACCTCAGAAAAGTGTTACAGGTTCTGAGAGAGAACCAGTTGTATGCCAAGCTCAGCAAGTGTGAGTTTTGGTCGGATCATATTTTATTTTTGGGTCACATCATATCAGGAGCTGGAGTAGCAGTAGATCCCAAGAAGATAGAAGCAGTAGAAAGTTGGCCAGTACCCAAGACCGTAGCAGATGTGCAGAGTTTCTTGGGATTGACAGGATATTACAGAAGGTTTGTGTCAGACTTTGCAAGGCTTTCAGCACCCATGATCCGCTTGACCCGGAAGGATGTACCATTCGTTTGGTCGATAGAATGTCAGGCATCATTCGAGACTTTGAAGCAGAAGTTGATATCAGCACCTATTCTTACATTGCCAGTTGGACCCGGAGGTTTTACAGCATATTGTGATGCGTCAGGTAAAGGACTTGGATGTGTCCTTATGCAACATGGGAAGGTGATAGCATACGCATCTAGGCAGCTTCAGGACCACGAGAAGAATTACCCAACTCATGATTTGGAGTTAGCGGCAGTAGTGTTTGCTCTGAAGCTATGGAGGCATTACTTATATGGTGACCGAGTGGACATGTATACAGACCATAAAAGTCTTAAGTACATCTTTACTCAGAAGGAACTAAACATGAGGCAGAGAAGATGGTTGGAGTTGATTAAGAATTATGACGTGGAGCTTCAGTATCATCCAGGCAAGGCTAATGTAGTAGCAGACGCTCTTAGCAGGAGAGGCAGCGTATTTATGTTGACAACATAGAGGTATATCTTAGAAGACATTCAGGAGATGGGCATCGAAGTTATACTTCCTAGTGATGTAGGAGTTCTAACAAGTCTGCAAGTTCAATCCGACTTGGTAGGCAGGATCAAGGCAGCTCAGGCACAAGACCCAAGGATTCAGAAGCTTAGGGCAGAATATGAGTCAGGACTCAGGAAGGAGATGAGAATTCATGAAGATGGTACGCTTAGGTTTGGATCACGTCTATGTGTGCCTAGTGGAGATATCAGACAGGAGGTTATGGCAGAAGCTCACAGTTTTCATTATTCTATTCACCCTGGAGGGACCAAGATGTACCAAGATATCAAGCAGCATTTCTGGTAGAACGGGATGAAGAGGGAGATAGCTAGATTTGTTTCCCGTTGCTTGGTATGTCAGCAAGTGAAGGCAGAACAGCAGAGGCCAGCTGGGTTATTGCAACCGCTTCCTATCCCGGAATGGAAATGGGAGCATATTATAATGGACTTTGTGACCGGTTTATCGAGATCACCAAGTGGTAAGGACGCTATTTGGGTAATAGTGGACCGACTTACGAAGGTAGCACACTTTCTTCCTTTCAGAGTAGGGCAATCTACAGAAAAGTTGGCAGAGTTGTATATGCAACAGATAGTCAGGCAGCATGGAGTCCCTGTCAGTATTGTGTCGGATCGAGATACCCGCTTTATATCATATTTCTGGAAGAGTTTACATCATAGTCTGGGTACCAAGTTAAGATTTAGCACGGCTTACCATCAGCAGACGGATGGACAATCAGAAAGAACGATTCAGACTTTAGAAAATATGTTACGAGCTTGCACTCTAGATTTTGGAGGTCTTGGGAGAGTCACCTGCACTTAGTCGAGTTCTCATACAACAATAGTTATCAAGCCAGTATCCTGATGGCGCCATTCGAAGCACTATATGGTAAGAAGTGCAGGTCACCGCTTGCATGGGATGATATCGGGGAGAGGAAGATGTTAGGCCCAGAAATGATTATTCAGACGGTTGAAGTGGTTAAGGGAATTAGAGAGCGACTTCGAGTTACGCAGGACCGGTATCGTCATTGGACAGACCAGCATCGTAGGCCGTTAAAGTTCTCTGTTGGGGACCACGTATTCTTGCGGATCTCACCTACTCGTGGGGTCATTAGATTTGGCATTCGCGGGAAATTGAGTCCGCGGTACGTGGGCCCATTTGTTATCCTTGATCGGATAGGCGATATTTCTTATCGTTTATTCCTCCCACCTTCGTTACGAGAGGTGCATGACGTATTTCATGTATCTCAGTTATGTAGGTATGTATCGGACCCAAGCCATATCCTCGATCATTCTGAGCTGGTTGTTGGTACCAACCCGTCTTACGAGGAACAGCCTGTGTCCATTTTGGACCGAAGAGAGAAGATACTTAAGAACCGAACAATTAGTCTTGTCCGTGTTGCTTGGGGTCATCACTCCTTTGGAGAGTCAACGTGGGAACGTGAGGATGATATCCGATCACGGTATCCACACCTGTTTGACTCACAAGGTATATCTCTTTCTGTATACCTTGATTGTCCTGATTCTTCATGCTTATCACCTTATGGGTAGAGCTACTTGATATCGTAGATTGATGAATTTACATATATAGTACTTGCTTTTGATATGGTAAAAATGATTGCTTGCTCACTAGAATTGCTTGTATTAGTTTAGCTCGGATATTTCTACCCGCTTGGATTTGAAATTCTGAGGACGGAATTTTTCTAAGGTGGGTAGAGATGTCACTCTCCGTTCCCAGAATGCGTATTTTTATACATGTACAACTCAGATATATTTATTTAATATTTATCATGTATCATCCTGTATTTAAATTCCTTTAATTTTATGTTAATTAATTATCTGTATTTTATTTTCTGCTGTTATTCTCTGTTTTTAGTCTTGCTTTTAGGTTCGGCCTACGGAGGGTTTTTCTCGGGTTCATGGTGGTTCACATGAACCGAACCCCACAACCCCACCTACCACCACCCTTCCATTTAAAGCCCCCATCTCCTTCTCTCTCTTCATAACTTTTCTTCACCATTACTTCTTCTTCCTCACCACTCTCTTCCACCAACCAGCAGCAGGCAAGTACATCTTGCTTCTTGCTTCCACTTGAGAACCATTTTTATGGTTCAATTCTCTTTCTCTCATGATTCTAAGAGAGTTTACTACTTCGCATTTTTGATTTCTTTGGCTTGTTTCTTCTAGATCTAAGTTGTTGTATTCTCGGTTGTTCATGGGTTTTGATCTCCCAACCTGGCGTGCTTTTCGGAATAGATAGTTCATGTGGCAGAGCTTCTCATTCTTCATCATTCTGAACCATGGGAACTTCATTTCTGGCTTGGAACGAAGATTCAGTCACGCTCACGTTCTTACGTGCCAGCGTGAATTTTTAGTCACGCACACGTTCTTACGTGCCAGCGTGAATTTTTAGTCACGCACACGCCTTTACGTGTTAGCGTGAATTTTTAGTCATGCTCACATCTTTACGTGTCAGCGTGAATTTTGAGTCACGCTCACGTCTTGCGTGCGTGCGTGACATTTGAGTTACGCACACGTCTTTACGTGCGTGCGTGAATTTCTTATCACTTTTTACGCTCACTTTCCACGCTCATTTTTCCACGCTCACTTTTCACGCTCACTTTTCATGCTCACGTTATGAGTGCGTGAATTACTTTTTCACGCTCACGCTGTGCGTGTGTGAATTTCCCTTCACGCTCATGATGTGCGTGCCAACGTGAACCACTTTTCACGCTCACGCTGTTTATACGCTCACTCCTACTAGACTTGTTGGCGTGACTTGTTGGCCTTAGCATAGACTTGTTGGCGTGACTTCCTGACCTGGGTGTTTCTATTTGTTCTATACTTTATTCATTTAATGGTGGCATGATAGTTCTCCTATTATATCCTTATGCTTTTTGCATGAACTCGATAATCTTAGCATGTTAATAATTTTGATACATATGGTTGTGTAGAACGTGCCTTGTATCTTGACTAGTTTATGGATATCCAGTAAGACTGGAACTTAACCCTGAGAGTTATAGACTCGACCCCATGTAATACTAATTAACTTTCATGCCTTGTCACCATTGATGATAATGGTTATCTTGACTAAAATTGATCATGCGTTCCTAGTTGGAACTTAGAGACTGGCTAGTCGTCTTATTGAATTGAATGAATGAGACACGTTCATGTAATGAACTATTGTAATCGATTAGCCGATCCCGAATATTGACATACAGGCATGTGCAGGGTTCAATTTATTTATTTTTCTACAAAGCAGCATGTGTACTTTATGGTCAAGGCATGATTACTCTGTGGTTATATTTGATTGTTGTATTACGTTATGTAAGATCTACAACCTAGCCGTACGGGTATCGTTGTAGAGTTGCGCATATCGTACCCCGTACGAAAGTACTCATTTGAATGACCATGGTCCACGGCATGGGATTTCACTCAACGTAGAGACTATTAAGTTAAATAAAAAATGATTGCATGGAGAGAATGGATTCCCGAGTTCTTACATGGCAGCCCTCTTCGGTACTATTAGTGCCCGACAGGCCGGCTGGTTCCCACAGATACTGTAAACCTGGCACACGGGTAGGGAGCGGTATCTGCTTATATTATTATTGTATATTGTATATTGATGACGGGCGTCCCGCTGGGACTCGTCTAATTCATGATTGGCGCAATTGATTGACTGGATAGACTAGCCTTGCTCGCACATAGTAAGAACTGGG
Source organism: Iris pallida (assembly GCA_029216955.1). NCBI lineage: Eukaryota > Viridiplantae > Streptophyta > Magnoliopsida > Asparagales > Iridaceae > Iris > Iris pallida. The sequence continues at coordinate 18,862,531 of JANAVB010007397.1, forward strand.
GAATCCCTATTTGCATAATTCCAGGATAACTTGGGACTCACAATAGCAAGCCATAGGAGTTGATTGGCCGTTCAAGATGATTTGTTTGTGTACTATACCTACTCTGTTGCCTAACTGAGATGATCAGAATGTCAGGACATGACCGACCAACTTCTGTCCTTGTTTGGTTGGGAGGTTGGTTCGAAGTGTCGTGATGTTATGTGAATCCTAGTGGAAAGCAGAGATCTATTATTATATTCTCATACTTACTGGTTTAATCCTTCATATCGTGCTCCTTTGGGGTACTTGCTATTAGAGGTCTAACCTCTCTGGTTTTGCATGGCCAGATTTAGAGCCGGTTCCCGAGGATCTAGCTTACTTCTACCTCCACGATGGTCAATACTAGAGGAATGATCGCAGGAGGACTCGAGTGGGTTCCTTACTCCACCGCTCGTTTTGTTATTTACTTTATACTTAGCCATTTGGCACCGACATGTTAGTCGGATCGTCTTGTACTTACTTCTACATAGTCGTAACTAAGTCAGGCTGCAGCTGATAACAATTGTGTATATTTTTGCTATACCATCTGGCTATGTTTTGTAAAGCCAGATCTCAAGAACATTTTGACTAAGCGTTTGGGACGCCTTACTGCTTTATCTTACATGTTCTCTATTACTGTTTTTTGTTTGAACGATTGAGACAATAGATGTAAAGTGACCATAGTAAGACTTTTATGTAGTATGCACCCCCTCGTCAGGTTAGACAGCATTGATCGTATTATATGGTATTCTTCTACCCGTAATACGTAGCTGGCTGAGTCATTCCCACCCTCTCCAGTATTCTGGTTCTGGGGCATGACAATAAGGGTGGCAGGCCCTGCGCCTGCACCCAGCGCTAATCTCAGCCCACCGGCCCTATCTATATGAAGGTCACGGTATTTCGTATCGTAATGCATCTTTGGCATCCTTATGTGTAAGACTATGATCGCTTCGATACGGGATGCTAGCCCAATATTCGAAGGATCCCAAACTTACTGATATCATAGCTTATCACAACACTAGACGATCGCAACCCGTCCTAATGATGTGCACCATAAATACCATACACAATTCCCTCCTTTGAACTACTCGGTTGATTTAAGATGATGTGCACCATAAATACCATACATAAATACCAACACTGGACGGTCGCAACAGTATAATAGCTTATTGGGTATATTATATTGACATTGCTTGTCCTCCATTCGGAGTTGACCGTTCTCGACAGGTTTTGATATAATAACTGTTGTCAGATAGAAGAACTAGACAACGTTCTACGTCATTTTTGCGGTGTAGGCTGGGACGCTGTCACGCACTCACGCCCTTACTCCGGGTGCGGGTCATAATAGGGTGCGCGAGAAAGGAACAATGTCGCTACCGATTCGGTTGGGACCGATAGGTCGGAATCGGCCGGGTCGATCGAACGGGAATGGTTGAATTAAGATCCATTCCGTATTATGGAATGGCTTCTCTGGAACCAAGTCCCATATTCAGCGGGTTGCAGGTGATCGCGTAGGCGACGTCAGCGCAGCCAACCAGTCGCTCGTTTGAAGCAAGTCTAAGGCGAGTGGCTGACCTCCTTCGCCTCGTCCCTCTTCAACGTCACTGGCATCACAAGCCATCCTGGACGTATAGCTTTGTTAATTGAGTTCCTTTCAACGCAAGTAGCTAGCTCCGATGCAAGTCCCCGCTTAACCTGTGCTGAAACCTTATGCACGACTATACCCTGTTTCCTCCTAGGTCGAAACGGTCCCGTGGCCCCGGGTTGCTGATCGAGGAAACTACCTGTCACTACCACATTTCTAGTTTGAGGGTAAATTTGTCATTTTTGGGGTAAATTAAATTTATTATAATTAATTAGAATTTATGAGAATTTTTAGGAATTATTTTGGATTTATTTGGACTAGTTTAATTTTTTACTAGTTTTGACCCTTGTAGACCAACCTAGGAGCTAACCCTAGTTAGTGGGTCATGGTTAGGTCAAGTGACTCTAGTCTAACCTAGTATGACTTAAGTTAGTAGTATTTGATTCATTAGAAATTTAATTAGGAATTTAGGAATCAAGTATTTTGATAAATGGCTTGTGGTTTCACAAGTCATTTTGTGACTAAACTTGATAGGACTAGATAACCTAGCTCAAACCCCACCCAAACCCAACTTGGCTGGCCCACTAGGGTTAACCTAGGGATTCCCCCACTATAAAAACCCCTCCCAAATCTAGGGTTGCCTCTTTCTTAGGAAGAGCCCTAATTTCAAGGAGGTGAGTTTTTATGTCATTTAATTCCTAGAGCTCCTTTCCTATTCCTTTTTCTTTCTAAATTGTTCCAATAGGTTCTAATAGGATTGTTATTGCTGTTGTTGAGCTCTCATTTTAGTGTAAAGTTGTTTTGGTTTGATTGGGTCATCAAGAGGAGAGCATTGAATAGGGGGTTTCTATTGAAAGTTCAACAAGAGGTAACTTCTTCAAATCTCTATGAAATTTCAATTAGTCTTCATGAATAGGAAGCCCTAAGGGTCCTCCTAAGGTCTGGATAGGATTCGTGTCAAGTGTCGGAGGATTCGTGTCCATTCTGGACACGTATCAGTACACGGGACATAGTGTTCGACAGAATGCCACAAAGGGCATGTCGATCGAGTTTACCCATTGTTTTTGAATAGGAATCTAGTCCTAGGGTTTGCTTAGAGGTCTCCTAGGTTTTATCGTGATTTTTGTGTCGTGTTGAGTTGTGGTCGACACGTGCACACGCGGGCTCGTGGTGCGCGCACGAGCACTGTAGCTCCCGTGCTACCAGTATGCTCGTGCGGGCTGCACAGGACACGAGAACACGTGATATTTGACACTGAGCAAGGGGCAGTGTCTGTCATGACACTCCCCAAGCCTCGTGTCAGTTGGTGTCGTGTCGGACACGGGATCTCGTGTGCATGGGAAGGCTTGTGTGTTGCAGTACATTGGTTTTTATTTCTGTTTCGATCCAAATTCTCATGGTTTAATTCGTGTTTAGCTTGCTAATTATGATCCTAAAATATTGTATAATGTATGTAGATTTGGGTTTCATATTTAAGTTGGATTTTTAGATGGAATATTGGATTGTTATGGGTGTGTGGGACTTTTTCTGATACTTATTTTGACACCAAGTTTCCTGATATTTGCCAAACAAATTCTTCCTGTTTTGCTATGTTGTTCAACCAATTTTTATTCCCACATATCAATATACATGTTAGCTCAGTCTTTGCTTTTGAATATGGGCTTTTGGTTGTGAAAATGGAATGTTGGAGATTGGGTTGAATTCGAAATTGCTTGACATTATGGTTATTCAGTAAACTGGGTTGTTTAATGTTTACTGTTAGATATATTTCTCCTGATGAATTCCTACATGTCTTTCCCTGTTATCTAAGTCTTTAAATTCTAGTATAGGCTGGTTTGAAGGACATGATCTAGTATATGGGCTACCTATTATATGTTGACAGTTTTAAGAAACCTGGGAATTGGTAGAGGGACTATTACCTGGGTGTTTAGCTCAGTTCTCAGGAACTTTGTTTGGGGTTTCATTCCCAGTTGATAAGTAATTGCCTAACCTGCATTGTTCTATTTTCAATTTGTGATGATGTGGGATTGGGAACCTGTGGGTGACACTGCCCCTTTGCAGTCCAGTAGGGACATCTCTACACACAGCCTGCTCTCCTCCCCTCTTCACTAATTCATTCCTGGTCCTTGTTTGATGTTGCACTATGGTTTCCTGCATTGATTAACAGCACACACACTGTTCTATGTTTTTCCTTTACTGCTCACTGAATTGGTATTCCTGCACACTGTTTACATGACCCAGCACACACACACGGTCTTCTCCTTTCACTGCTATTAAATTCCTGCACACACAAGTATGCATACACACACTGTTTTATTTTCCTTTCACTGTTATGAAGTCCTGTACACCCTCACCCATACACACACATATCTCACACACTCTTTTCACCCTCTTTCACTGTTTTGCATTTCCTGTGTATAAATGGGTAAGCCCTGCATACACACATACCCTTTACACTATTTAATCCCTGTATTGTTCCTGTCCACACATGCTTCCCTCTTCTCAATGTTTGATTCCTGCACTTATAACCTGCTATGATTCCTGCAAATACACAAGACACACACACACTCTTGATTGCTCACACACCAATTTATGAGTACCACATACAATTCTCATGACCCTGTATGCCTACCTAATGCACAGCCCCTATATGTGACTATTTACATATGTAATGCAATGTATTTATATGTATGTAAATTAATATATGCATTTGATGTGTATGTCCCTATATAAATGTACATGGTTTTATGTAGGTGGTTATATTGTGTATTGCTTAGGGAATGCCATGATAGTAGGCCATGGGGATTGTTGGGTTTTTTTGCAAGTTCATGTTGTGCCATGTGTGTATACTTGGATGCTACTAGATTAGACAATGTATGCTTTTGTGTTGAGAATAGGCCTAGGCAGTTTGGTATAGCTTAGTATAGCCTAGTTTAGACAAGGTTGACCTAGTTTGACTTTTAGAGTTGACCAAAGTTGACCAAGAGTTGACTTTGGCCTAGATTGACCTAGAATCATGTAGAATGCATATTAGTGCTTCGTTTTACCATTCTGGACTTGATGTGACTTGTGCTGTTCTGAATAGGAGCCAGACACCACTCCTCGGACGGTACTTTTTATATTGGACACTCAGTTACAGGCGAGTACATTCTCTGATCATTTCATATCCTGCTTAGAATTATTTCCTGCAGTAGATTACTTTACTTGTACTGTCACGTTGGTCACACGTATTGGTACTATATGGATCCCTTCTTGAGATATTATCCTTAGGGAGCATCGGGTACTACATGTTCTGTGCGTTTCACTTACATGGTGTATCATATGCTTCATTGGTTCTTTGATCACTTACGATATATACTCTTATGATCGTAGAGTCTTCCTAGAATCCTTATCCCATTTATGGGACTTCTATGTATCACCTTCGGGGTCTATCACCTTTGGGGTCTATCACCTTCGCGGTCTATCACCTTCGGGGTCTATCACCTTCGGGGTCTACTACCCTTCGGGGGCTGTTACATAGCATCATATAACATAACCTGGCTGGATCCTTGTGTATTGATTGGGGTTACGGGAGAGTAGAAATGGACATGTGAATAATACCCAAGTAGTATCTTATCAGAATCTCTTCCATAGTGTCTTATCAGAATCTCCTATGCCATTTACATGTTCATGTTGTACTCTGACTCACTAGTCACTGCTAGTTCTCTATGTATAGTAGATATTTCTATTACAGTTCTATCTCTGTTTTTATACTGTACTTCTTTCAGTACCTGTATCTTACTTTACTGCATGTTTATATTTTCTAACCTGCTATGAATTATTGAGATGTACTGTGCTCGCTCCTGTCGTGACTGGACCTGTTGAAAATATTACAGAGGACGAGGAGGAGGCTTGCCTGGACACCTACTACGGGGCAGCCTTAGATGACACCTACGAGTTGGACCCTCAGGAGGACCCCGCTTTAGCTGAGGAGATCACCCCGATTGCCTAGACTAGACTAGTTAGGCTTATCTTACTTTATGCAGTCTTGAGACATGTCTTAGTTAGACTTTATCTGGAGTTATGAGTTGTATATATTCTTTCATCTGAGACCTTGTACTGTTGGATATTGCTGGGATTATCTTAGACTGCTATTTTATCTATTTTATTCTTTGAGTTCTATTTCATATCGTGCTATCTCTTCCTTAGTTGTGATTGAGTTTACTATTGCTATGTCACCCCCATTCGGGGAGTATAAACTGTTTAGATATATATTATTAGATGTATATTGACCTAGGACAGCGCTCTACCGCCGACACTGCGGCGTAGGCTGGGCGTTGTTACGTTCTCGTACCCTCACAGTGGGTGCGGATCGTGACACGTTTTTAGTGGTGGCCCATACAGGTCTAGACTAGATGTGTAGTGGTACTCGAACTAGAGTAACACTACAGCCTGCTATAGGATATAGGACATTAATTTTAAGATACTCAATCACTTTAGGAAAATTTCTTTTATTGCCATCTAAAATCCTTTGTCAGCTGATCCTTTGAATTATAATTGTCTGCCTTTTTTATTTCGCTTCTTTTTCAGAAATTGATACTCTTGTTTGTCTATCTTCAGGATGGTTGAGACTCGATTGCAGCGTGCCACCCATGAGGATGCTATAGAGGGGACTGCTACCTCTCAGCCAGCACGGCGAGGCCAGGGGACTGCAGCTCCTGCCACCGCAGCTCGTGTTGAGACCTCGGCAGCCGCAGCAGGGGGTATGCATCCACCGACTGGGAGGCAGGACCCGATCTTTCCAGAGGATCCTTTCCAGCCGCCACCGCCTCCAGGACATGTGGACGCAGCTCAGATGTTCGCATATTTCCAGCAGTTCATGGACCGACAGCAGGCTCGGCAGGACAGAGGCATGGAGTTGGCCGTCACGACAGCCGCAGCTCGACCAGTGGTGCAGCAGCCGAGGACGCCGGGGATCGAGCAGTTTCAGAAGATGAGCCCCAGGGACTTTATGGGGACAGAGGGGATCCTGTATGCCGACGAGTGGATCGAGCATATGAAGGAGATCTTTCGCTTGGCCAGGATTCCAGCAGACCTTCAGATCGAGGCCGCAGCTAGCTGGATGCGAGATCTTGCTCGCACCTGGTATCAGTCAGACCCCAGGGTGGGGGTACCGGGACAGACTTAGGAGCAGTTCAGGGGCTTCTTCATGAAGAAGTTCTTCCCAGATTCAGCAGTCAGAGCCTTGGAGTCGCAGTTTGAGAGCTTGGTCCAGGGGAGCCTCTCAGTAGAGGAGTATGCTGGAGAGTTTGGTCGTCTCGGCAGGTTCGTGGAGGGCTTGAGCGAGACGGCGAAGGCCCAGAGGTTCCGGAAGGGTCTGGTCAAGGAGGTCAAGTCCCTGACCAAGGGCAGCAGAGATGCTACGTTTGAGGAGATCTTGACGGGGGCCCTGTTAGCTGAGGATGATCTTGAGCTTAGGCTCAAGAGAGGGAGAGACCCAGTTGGAGGCAGCAGCAGCGGGGGCCAGGCCAAGAGGCCCCACTTTCAGCATCAGCAGCTGAGGCAGTTTCAGCCGCAGCCGATCCAGCAGAGGCCAGTTCAGCAGCAGCAGCCGAGACAGCACCAGCAGGGTCAAAGACAGGAAGCCACTTGTGTCTACTATAAGAAGCCTGGGCACGTCTTCAATGAGTGCCGGAAGAGGCTGGGCCTGTGTCTATTGTGTGGTTCAGCAGACCACCAGATGAGGGAGTGCTGCATAGCACGGACAGGCCCGGAAGGAGGAGCTAGAGCTCCAGCAGGCCAGCAGAGGGGACCAGCCCTGCCGACGCAGCAGCAGAGGTTCGTCCAGCACCAGCAGCAGGCCAGGGGAGGCCAGCAGGGGCGAGCTTTCGCCATGGCAGCTGGAGAGGCAGAGGTGACTGGAGAGCTGATTGCAGGTTCGATTCTTCTTGACTCCAGTCCAGCATTTGCATTGTTTGATTCCGGTGCTTTGTATAGCTTTATATTAGTATCTTTTGCGATTAGGCACGGTATCATAACTGAATCATTGCCTAGGACTTACAAGATCACGACCGAGGGTGGTATTATCCTCGTGAGTGATGTTTGTAAGGGTCGGAGAGTAGTTTTGGGAGGCCGTGAGCTGGAGGTGAGCCTGCTCGTAATGCCATTATCGAACTACGATATAGTATTAGGCATGGATTGGTTGAGCAGGCACCATGCCAGCATTGATTGCAGAGAGGGTAGAGTTCTCTTCAGAGCGCCGGTGGAGCCAGAGTTCGAGTACTCCAGACGTCAGGCAGAGCAGAGCAGCGGAGTCTTCTGTGGAGTCTCGGTCGAGGAGCAGACGATTCCACACCCCTTGATAGCAGAGTATATGGATGTTTTCCCAGAGGAGTTGCCGGGACTGTCACCAGACAGGGATATTGAGTTCTCGATAGACTTGGTTACAGGAGCGGAACCCATCTCTCAGCATGTCTATCGGGTGAACAACAGCGAGCTGGTGGAGCTGAAGAAGCAAGTGGATGAGCTACAGGACAAGGGCTTCATCCGTTCGAGTTCGTCGCCATGGGGTGCACCAGTGTTGTTTGTGCCAAAGATGGATGGGTCAGTACGTATGTGTATTGACTATAGGGCACTCAACAACCTCACGATCAAGAACAAATACCCACTGTCGCGGATCGACGATCTATTTGACCAGTTGAGCGGAGATCGGGTATTTTCCAAGATTGATCTGAGGTCGGGATATCACCAGGTGAAGGTGAAGAGGGAGGATATTCCTAAGACCGCCTTCAGGACGCGGTACGGGCAGTTCGAGTTTTTGGTTATGCCGTTTGGGCTAACCAATGCACCCGCAGTGTTTATGAACCTTATGAACAAGGTGTTCCATCAGTATCTGGATCAGTTTGTAGTGGTGTTTATTGATGATATCTTAATATATTCCAAGACTGAGGAGGAGCACGAGGAGCATTTGAGGATAGTGCTGGAGATTCTCAGGAAGGAGCAGCTTTACGGAAAGCTCTCCAAATGTGAGTTCTTCCTAGACCGGATGGACTTCTTGGGGCATATGGTGACTGGAGATGGTATCTCAGTTGACCCCAAGAAGATTGTAGCAGTTGAGACATGGGCAACGTCGACTTCAGTTGCAGAGATCAGGAGCTTCCTGGGGCTGGCAGGATATTACCGAAGATTTGTGCAGGATTTCTTCCGGGTTGTAGAGCCGTTGATACGGTTGACCCGGAAGGATACTGAGTATGTATGGTCAGAGGAGTGTCAGGCAGCTTTTGATGAGTTGAAGAAGCGGCTGACGACAGCTCCGATTCTGACGTTGCCTTCAGGATCAGGTGGATTCACTATTTATAGTGATGCTTCAGGGAAGGGGCTGGGTTGTGTGTTGCAGCAGCACGGGAAGGTGATTGCCTATGCTTCCAGGCAGTTACGTTCCCATGAGAAGAACTACCCTACCCACGACCTGGAGCTGGCAGCAATAATTTTTTGCTTTGAAGCTGTGGAAGCATTATCTGTATGGTGAGATGGTAGAGATTTTTACAGATCATAAGAGCCTAAAGTATGTGTTCACTCAGAAGGAGCTGAACATGAGACAACGCAGATGGTTGGAGTTGATGAAGGACTTCGATATTGCACTGCAGTATCATCCAGGGAAGGCCAACGTGGTTGCCGATGCCTTGAGTAGGTATCCCACAGCCATGTGTTTGACCATGGATCGGCATTTGCTTGCCGACTTGGAGAGCCTTGGGATTGAGGTGATCGTGCCGGGAGTGCAGATGCAGCTATGGGGGATGCAGATTCAGTCGGACTTGATAGACAGGATCAAGGCAGCCCAGTTCGAGGATATGGCTTTGCAGAGTATCAGAGAGCAGATCAGTATAGGAGTGGGGGATCCTGAGTTTTCACTTACAGAGGATGGTGCCCTGAGGTACGGTGCCAGGTTATGTGTGCCTAGCGGGGAGCTCAGAGAGCAGATTATGCAAGAGGCCCACAGATCGCAGTACTCTATACACCCGGGTGCCAACAAGATGTACCGAGATCTGCGGGAGCATGTATGGTGGTCAGGAATGAAGCGGGAGGTGTCCCACTTCATGGCTAGGTGTTTGGTCTGTCAGCAGGTCAAGGCAGAGAGGCAGAGGCCCGGTGGATTGTTGCAGCCGCTGCCCATTCCCGAGTGGAAATGGGAGCATATCACGATGGACTTCGTTTCAGGATTGTCGCGTACTCCAGGAGAGAAAGACGCGATTTGGGTCATCGTTGATAGGTTGACCAAATCGGCCTACTTCTTGCCATTCAAGGTGGGTACGTCTACAGAGAGGCTGGCGGAGATGTATATGCGGCAGATAGTCAGGATCCACGGAGTTCCGGTCAGCATCGTCTCAGATCGGGATAGCCGTTTCACTTCCCATTTCTGGAGGAGTCTGCAGACCAGCTTGGGCACTCAGCTCAAGTTTAGTACTGCATACCACCCCTAGACGGACGGACAGTCAGAGCGGACTATTCAGACCCTTGAGTATATGCTGCGGACATGCGTCCTGGACTTTGGAGGTTCCTGGGAGGGTCATCTTCATTTGGTGGAGTTTACCTATAACAATAGTTTTCAGGCCAGCATCGAGATGTCACCTTTCGAGGCTCTGTACGGGCGTAGGTGTCGTATACCCTTATCCTGGGATGATGTTGGTGAGCGAGCTTTGCTGGGGCCAGAGATTATTGTGGATGCGTCCGAGAAGGTGAAGCTCATCAGGGACAGACTTCGTATGGCGCAGGACAGACATCGGCACTGGGCCGATAGTCACCGAAGGCCCTTGGAGTTTGAGGTACAGATTAGAGTAGGATTAGATTTAGGGTATTTCTTTATGATTTTTGATCATGTTTGTTATTTATATTAATTGAGACCTTGCTTGTGATTAGGTCGGAGACTAGGTTTTCTTGAGGATATCTCCGAATCGTGGTACGATACGTTTTGGTGGAGGCGGAAAGCTTAGCCCGCGTTTCATCGGCCCTTTCGTTATCAGTAAGAGAGTCGGTGACGTGGCTTACAGGCTAGACTTGCCGTCTACACTTGCGGGGATCCACAACGTATTTCATGTATCACAGTTGAGACGGTACGTGGCTGACCCTAGCCATGTGCTCGATCATTCGGAGATTGAGGTGGATCCTTCTCTCAGCTATCCAAAGCAGCCAGTGGAGGTGTTGGATCGATGGGAGAAGGTCCTGAGGAACCAGGTGATACCTTTGGTACGCGTCGCATGGAGGCATCATTCTCCAGGAGAGTCTACCTGGGAGCGGGAGGATGAGATGCGCGAGCGGTACCCCTATCTTTTTGGACCGTGAGGTATACTTTCTATCCTTCTCATCCGTTGCATTTCGCCTTTCAATTTCGAGGACGAAATTCTTTTAAGGATGGTAGATTTGTCACAACCACATTTCTAGTTTGAGGGTAAATTTGTCATTTTTGGGGTAAATTAAATTTATTGGAATTAATTAGAATTTATGGGAATTTTTAGGAATTATTTTGGATTTATTTGGACTAGTTTGATTTTTGACTAGTTTTGACCCTTGTAGACCAACCTAGGAGCTAACCCTAGTTAGTGGGTCATGGTTAGGTCAAGTGACTCTAGTCTAACCTAGTATAACTTAAGTTAGTAGTATTTGATTCATTAGAAATTTAATTAGGAATTTAGGAATCAAGTGTTTTGATAAATGGCTTGTGGTTTCACAAGTCATTTTGTGACTAAACTTGATAGGACTAGCTAACCTAGCTTAAACCCCACCCAAACCCAACTTGGCCGGCCCACTAGGGTTAACCTAGGGATTCCGCCACTATAAAAACCCCTCCCAAATCTAGGGTTGCCTCTTTCTTAGGAAGAGCCCTAATTTCAAGGAGGTAAGTTTTTATGTCATTTAATTCCTAGAGCTCCTTTCATATTCCTTTTTCTTTCTAAATTGTTCCAATAGGTTCTAATAGGATTGTTATTGTTGTTGTTGAGCTCTCATTTCAGTGTGAAGTTGTTTTGGTTTGATTGGGTCATCAAGAGGAGAGCATTGAATAGGGGGTTTCTATTGAAAGTTCAACAAGAGGTAACTTCTTCAAATCTCTACGAAATTTCAATTAGTCTTCATGAATAGGAAGCCCTAAGGGTCCCCCTAAGGTCTGGATAGGATTCGTGTCAAGTGTCGGAGGATTCGTGTCCATTCTGGACACGTATCAGTACACGGGACATAGTGTTCGACAGAATGCCACAAAAGGCATGTCGATCGAGTTTACCCATTGTTTTTGAATAGGAATCTAGTCCTAGGGTTTGCTTAGAGGTTTTTTAGGTTTTATCGTGATTTTTGTGTCGTGTTGAGTTGTGGTCGACACGTGCACACGCGGGCTCGTGGCGCGCGCACGAGCACTGTAGCTCCCCTGCTACCAGTGTGCTCGTGCGGGCTGCACAGGACACGAGGACACGTGATATTTGACACTGAGCAAGGGGCAGTGTTTGTCATGACACTCCCCAAGCCTCGTGTCAGTTGGTGTCGTGTCGGACACGGGATCTCGTGTGGATGGGAAGGCTTGTGTGTTGCAGTACATTGGTTTTTATTTCTGTTTCGATCCAAATTCTCATGGTTTAATTCGTGTTTAGCTTGCTAATTATGATCCTAAAATATTGTATAATGTATGTAGATTTGGGTTTCATATTTAAGTTGGATTTTTAGATGGAATATTGGATTGTTATGGGTGTGTGGGACTTTTTCTTATACTTATTTTGACACCAAGTTTCCTGATATTTGCCAAACAAATTCTTCCTGTTTTGCTATGTTGTTCAACCAATTTTTATTCCCACATATCAATATACATGTTAGCTCAGTCTTTGCTTTTGAATATGGGCTTTTGGTTGTGAAAATGGAATGTTGGAGATTGGGTTGAATTCGAAATTGCTTGACATTATGGTTATTCAGTAAACTGGGTTGTTTAATGTTTACTGTTAGATATATTTCTCCTGATGAATTCCTACATGTCTTTCCCTGTTATCTAAGTCTTTAAATTCGAGTATAGGCTGGTTTGAAGGACATGATCTAGTATATGGGCTACCTGTTATATGTTGACAGTTTTAAGAAACCTAGGAATTGGTAGAGGGACTATTACCTGGGTGTTTAGCTCAGTTCTCAGGAACTTTGTTTGGGGTTTCATTCCCAGTTGATAAGTAATTGCCTAACCTGCATTGTTCTATTTTTAATTTGTGATGATGTGGGGTTGAGAACCTGTGGGTGACACTGCCCCTTTGCAGTCCAGTAGGGACATCTCTACACACAGCCTGCTCTCCTCCCCTCTTCACTAATTTATTCCTGCTTCCTGTTTGATGTTGCACTGTGGTTTCCTGTATTGATTAACAGCACACACACTATTCTGTGTTTTTCCTTTACTGCTCACTGAATTGGTATTCCTGCACACTGTTTACATGACCCAGCACACACACACAGTCTTCTCTTTTCACTGCTATTAAATTCCTGCACACACAAGTATGCATACACACACTGTTTTATTTTCCTTTCACTGTTATGAATTCCTGTACACCCTCACCCATACACACACATATCTCACACACTCTTTCCTCCCTCTTTCACTGTTTTGCATTTCCTGCATATAAATGGGTAAGCCCTGCATACACACACACCCTTTACACTATTTAATCCCTGCATTGTTCCTGTCCACACATGCTTCCCTCTTCTCAATGTTTGATTCCTGCACTTATAACCTGCTATGATTCCTGCAAACACACAAGACACGCACACACTCTTGATTGCTCACACACCAATTTATGAGTACCACATACAATTCTCATGACCCTGTATGCCTACCTAATGCACAGCCCCTATATGTGACTATTTACATATGTAATACAATGTATTTATATGTATGTAAATTAATATATGCATTTGATGTGTATGTCCCTATATAAATGTACATGGTTTTATGTAGGTGGTTATATTGTGTATTGCTTAGGGAATGCCATGATAGTAGGCTATGGGGATTGTTGGGTTTTTTTGCAAGTTCATGTTGTGCCATGTGTATATACTTGGATGCTACTAGATTAGGCAATGTATGCTTTTGTGTTGAGAATAGGCCTAGGCAGTTTGGTATAGCTTAGTATAGCCTAGTTTAGACAAGGTTGACCTAGTTTGACTTTTAGAGTTGACCAAAGTTGACCAAGAGTTGACTTTGGCCTAGATTGACCAAGAATCATGTAGAATGCATATTAGTGCTTCGTTTTACCATTCTGGACTTGTTGTGACTTGTGCTGTTCTGAATAGGAGCCAGACACCACTCCTCGGACGGTACTTTTCATATTGGACACTCAGTTACAAGCGAGTACATTCTCTGATCATTTCATATCCTGCTTAGAATTATTTCCTACAGTAGATTACTTTACTTGTACTGTCACGTTGGTCACACGGATTGGTACTATATGGATCCCTTCTTGAGATGTTATCCTTAGGCAGCATCGGGTACTACATGTTCTGTGCGTTTCATTTACATGGCGTATCATATGCTTCATTGGTTCTTTGATCACTTATGACATATACTCTTATGATCGTAGAGTCTTCCTAGAATCCTTATCCCATTTATGGGACTACTATGTATTACCTTCAGGGTCTATCACCTACGGGGTCTACTACCCTTCGGGGGCTGTTACGTAGCATCATATAACATAACCTAGCTGGATCCTTGTGTATTGATTGGGGGTACGGAGGAGTAGAAATGGACATGTGAATAATACCTAAGTAGTATCTTATCAGAATCTCTTCCATAGTGTCTTATCAGAATCTCCTATGCCATTTACATGTTCATGTTGTACTCTGACTCACTAGTCACTGCTAGTTCTTTATGTATAGTAGATATTTCTATTATAGTTCTCTCTCTATTTTTATACTGCACTTCTTTCAGTACCTGTATCTTACTTTACTGCATGTTTATATTTTCTAACCTGCTATGAATTGTTGAGATGTACTGTGCTCGCTCCTGTCCTGACTGGACCTGTTGAAAATATTACAGAGGAGGAGGAGGAGGCTTGCCTGGACACCTACTACGGGGCAGCCTTAGATGACACCTGCGAGTTGGACCCTCAGGAGGACCCAGCTTTAGCTGAGGAGATCACCCCGATTGCCTAGACTAGACTAGTTAAGCTTATCTTACTTTATGCAGTCTTGAGACATGTCTTAGTTAGACTTTATCTGGAGTTATGAGTTGTATATATTCTTTCATCTGAGACCTTGTACTGTTGGATATTGCTGGGATTATCTTAGACTGCTATTTTATCTATTTTATTCCTTGAGTTCTATTTCATATCGTGCTATCTCTTCCTTAGTTGTGATTGAGTTTACTATTGCTATGTCACCCCCATTCGGGGAGTATAAACTGTTTAGATATATATTGTTAGATGTATGTTGACCTAGGACAGCGCTCTACCGCCGACACTGCGGCATTGGCTGGGCGTTGTTACGTTCTCGTACCCTCACAGTGGGTGCGGGTCGTGACACTACCGCCTTGTCGACAAGTTGTCCATAACCGTACGAAGACATATTTTCCTTTTAGTTATTAAGACATAGCCTACATTATATTTGAAAACTCAATCCCTTTCCCGTGTTTGTGCCCTTGCATTTATCCTTTCATTCGCAACAATATTATCGATTTACCTAGGAAAGGGGTCGAGAAGAGGAGGGTCAGCCACTCACCTTGAGTTTACTTCAGGCGAGAGAATGGATCTTAATTCAACCGTTCCCATTCGATCGAGTCAATCGATCTCGACCTATCGGTCCCGACCGAATCGATAGCGACAGTGTTCCTTTCTCGCGCACCCCATGGACGAAGTATGGGGCACGATGTAGGGACGGGGCACTACAGCTATAGACTAAGATGTCGTCTATGAACACTATCACGAACTGATCTAAATAGTGCATGAAGATACGATTCATGGGGTCCATGAATACGGCTGGCACACTGGTCGCTCCAAATGGCATAACAAGGAAATCCCAATGTCCATACCTCGATCTGAATGATGTCTTCTGGATGACTTTCTCTCTGACTCTGATCTGATGGTACCCTCATGACCGCAAGTCAATATTCGAGAATACAGCCGCTCCCTTGAGCTGATCAAATAAGTCATCAATGTACGATAATCAACACATAATCTTGATGTACCATCCTTCTTCTTCACAAGAAGCATCGGTGCTCCCCAAGGTGATCCACTAGCATGAATGAATCCTTTGGTTCTGAGTTCTTCAATCATCTTGTACAAGATTTCCAACTTTGAAGGTGCCATCTTGTAGACTCTCTCCGATCCTGGTGCCGTCCCTGGAATCAAGTCGATGGTGAAAACTCTGCCTCACCGGAAAATGAAAACTCTGTCTCACCGGGAATACCAAAAATAATCATGCCAATATGGCAGTCTATTCTTGTGTATTGCTCCTTCAACCAATCCATTCCTAGGCCAAGGGACCGATTCGGCCCGCAGCAAAAGGGTCGTCGTCAAACCCAGCTATAGTCCGTGATGGCTTGACATTGCCAGTGGCCTTCACACCCTTTCACTGCTTAACAAATGTACGTGACACAGGACGGTGCTTGCTATACTTCGATAGCCCAACAAAACTCTTTTTTAATGTGTTCGTGCAACGACTTGACAAGCAAGGGCTACGTCAAGCCTTGCATCAAGGGAACGTGCTGTGCACGCGTTCGACTTGAACAATCAAGTTCTTTGGGTGCATAGAGTTAAGCAAGAAGCAGTGAAATACGACTTAAACTATGGGACAAGCGAATGTTAATATTAATTGTAGTTCTAATTCCATTTTAAATAAAAAAGAATACAATTTTAACTTTAACTAGTTTTAAGTAAATGTTAAATCAAAAACTATTTTAAATTTTAGTATTAATATTAGTTTTAATAATATTGTAAATTTTAAATTAACAGGAATGCCACGGTATTAGAAACCTAGCTAGCTGATGTCACGTTGCTCGGGGCTCGGTTAGTGTTCGTCTAAACTCGTACGTGCGAACTAGTTATTAGTAATGATAACTAAAAATTGAATTTTAAGTTAAAAATCTAGTCGAGCTCGATCCTTCCTCTTTATCCCATCTCCCACACTCTCTTTTTCTCTCTCTCTCTCTCGGGTTCTCTCTCACAGGTTGTGTTCCTTACACAACAGATCCCGTAGCATTAAATGCTCTGTATGCGTTATCCTACACAATTTAATAATAAACACTGACACTATATCATTAGAAGAGTAAACGTTGTCTTGGAAGTCGTAAAAAATTACTTTGTATTGTCTTCTCAATACTTGTTTGCATTGGAGATGACTTTTTAAACTTATTGTCATTTATGAATATAGCCGCCTATGCAAGTTATTGTCTTCTGCCTCATGCCACATAGGATACACAATACATAACAAGACAATAGGGTTTCGTAGCATTAAATGCTGCTGCATACGTTATCCTACAGAAGAGGGCCACGTGGAGATTGCTGTTGCATGCTTCCTCATGCGTTATTAGCTACACAATTTAATAATACATGTACCCAGAACACGAGAAAGTTGTTTTGTTGGAAGTTGTTTCCTTAAAATTATGCTTGCTCCTAGAATCACTCAAGATTTTTCATGAGCCATCAAAAGAGGGCCATGTGGCAGAGTTACAAGGAAGACGAAAAGGTTGTGTTGTTGCCTTGCTGGAAGTTGTTTCTTCCTGAATAATGCTTTTTGTACCTCCAAATTGCACTTTCAAACTGTCCATCCTTACGTTGCAGCTGACGTGATATGTTGATCTGGCAACTGACGTGGCAAAATTTTTTTTTAAATAAAACTAAAAATAAAAATTAACATTAAAGTTAATATTAACATTAACATTAACATTAACATTAATATTAATATTATCGTTAACATTAACAATAATATTAATATTAATATTAACATTAACCTTAACATTAATATTAACATAAATTAATATTAACATTAAATTAACATTGATATTAACCTTAAATTATTATGGAGAAAATTGGGTAGTTAACTTTTTGGATTAAAATTTGCCATGTCATCAGTCATGTCAGATGACACACACTATTATTTAACATGCCACATCAGATGGGAGGGCTATATATTAAAGGGACAGTTTGGAGGTACGAATATAGCATTACTCTTTCTTCTTGTATTGTTTCTTGTCCTTCGTTTCTTCTGCTGGTTTCTAACACACTCTATTTTCTTCAATGTCGACGTCACATGGAGAAAGTGATCGTCGTGTGGAAGATTTAGTCGATGAAGAAAGCTTCCTTTCAAGAGGACTGTCAGATGATTTGGATGGTGAGCAAAGTTTAGAAGATGTTAACTTAGGAGACAGTAAAGAATAAGATGAAAAAAACGATGGAAGAATGCATCATAACGACGACGACGACATCAACGCAAACAACGAAATATTATTTCGCATCACCCTTTCTAATGGATTTAAGAAATGCATTATATTTTGACATATATTTCTCATGTTTATTTTGTTTTATTCTGTTCTTAGGGACGACGGTGAATCTCCATTGGATTTCGATGCAGTGACGATGAAAAAAATATTGCAGTCTGCCAACATTAACAAAGATCCAAAACATCTCTTAGAAGAAGATATTGTCAGTCTGCAGTTCAACTCTATTGAAGAAGCAGAGACATTCTACCGGATATATTCAAAAGCATATGGTTTCAGTATTAGAAAGAACGAGGTAAAGAAAAACAAATCTAGGATGGTGATGATCCGTAGTTGGTGTTGTTCGAATATGGGATTCAGACACAAGAAATACAAGGAAGCTCCAAACATGGTTCGTAAGCCAAGAAGTGAAAGCAGAAGTGGTTGTAAAGCAATTTTTCGTATTGGTTACACCCATAAAACAAAGATGTGGTCCATCAAAAAATTTCATGTACATCACAACCATAACCTGGCGAATGATTATGAAACAGTTTTTTTGAGATCCCATCGTACGATATCACCCGCAGAGTTGGAAGAAATTAAGCTTATGAAGCAATCAGGTATGGGGACTGGACAGATATGGAATTTAATTGTCCAGAAGAAAGGTGGCTGGGATAAGGTTGGATGGACGAGAAAGGATTTATACAACGCTCTAGCTCAAGATAGTAGAGCACTAGACGATGTTCATGCTACGACAACACTTATATTTCTTCAATCTAAGGAGGGCAGTGACCCAGATTTCTTCTACGCGTACAAGGTAGATGAAGATTCCATATTGCCCATCTCTTTTGGACTGACGGTGCATGTCGATTCGATTACGAATTATTTGGAGATTCACTAGCATTCGATTCTACATATAAAATAAATAGAAGTCAAATGCCGTTGGTGGTTCTAGTGGGTACAAACAATCATGCGATGACTTGTGTGTTTGGGTTTGCAATGATCCATAATGAGACTGTAGAGACATATTCTTGGGTTCAAGAAAAATTCCTAGAGTGTATGAATGGCAAATTACCAGTGACAGTTCTCACGAATGGTTGCAGATCCATGAATAAAGCAATTGAGGATTTAATGCCCAGCATAGTTCATCGAACGTGCTCATGGCATATCCTAAACAATGCTGCCAAACATGTACACCGAGAGGGTTTTCACAATAAACTGAGTCTTCTGATTAAAAGGTACAACGCACACTTGCTACTTTACTTTGAAGTATGTTGTTGTTACAATATCACAACTTTAGTTACTGTCCATGTTTTCTAAACAGGTACTATTCAGTCGATGAATTTGAAAACTGTTGGCAGCAGATGCTAACAGATTATAATGTAGAGAACAATGAGTGACTACTGCATTGTACAGAACGAGAGAGCGGTGGGCGGACACATTCCTACGTGGAAATTATTTTGGCAGTTCTACGACAACAAATAGATGTGAATTTATGAACGTATTTCTGAAAAGGTTTTTAAATGAGAAGCTGCCACTATGGAAGGCCCTTCAAAATTGTGACTACGGTTTGGCGGCCTTACGTTACGGCCAGATGGGTAAGCATGTTAATGATAAACTCTCAACACCAGTTGTGAATCAAACTAGCATGGCCGTAATAGAAGGTAAATTTGCCACAATTTTTACTAAAATGGTGTTTATAGATGTAAGAAAGGAAATCACCCGTTCTGATGCATATACTGTTCTCCATCATCACATCATAAGAGAGTCAGAAGTTTGCACTGTCCAAAAGTATATGTCGCCAAACAGTGTCAACCGGAAGGTTACATTTGATCCGGCCGACAACATCATAAATTGTGAATGCTTGTGGATGGAGACCAAGGGGATTCCTTGTAGGCATATTTTTTCAGCAATGAAGAGATTACAAATTGGAGATATTCCAAAGAACTTGATAAAATCTCGTTGGCTCAAGGATTGCAAAGAGAGTTATCTTTCCGGACCTGGCTCAGAAAGAAGATTCATCCACCCAGACTGTATTGTGAGCAGAAGGTATGGTGGTATTCAAGAACAAGTTAATCTGTTTACATATTATTGTAAAAAATCAAGCAAAATTCAAGAGAGGGGAACGGAGTTGATGTCGTCTGTTCTGATGGAGTTGAAAGAAATGGTGACCGATATTGGTGAAGAAGAACAAATGGTAGCTGATGCAGTTCATGGAGTGCATGAAGCTTTAAAAGAACCAAATTCGGTAGCAACAAAAAGAAGGCCTTCTCAAGGGAAATCAAGCCAGCCTACAGAAAGTCAGCCTATCCCGAAGCCTAGAGTATGTAGAGTTTGTAAAAAATCGGGTCACAATTTTTGTAATTGTAAAGTACGAAAGAGAAATAGCGACAAAGAGCAAATGGAATAAAATGAAACGTCATTGACTTAAGATAATGTCTTTCTTATGTGGCAAGATGTCATTCATACGAGAAAATTAGATAAAAAATATTTTCGCCAATACAAAAGTTTGAGAAGACAATTAGATAAAAATAGAGAATATCAAATTCCAAGTTCAAAACGAAGAATATCAAAAATGGAGAAAATATGTTCTCCGTGCAGTTTAAAACGGAGAATATCATTCTCCGTTTCAAATGACACGGAGAATATCATTCTCCGTTTCAAATTAAAACGGAGAATGAACATTCTAATGTGTTTTTAACACTGGGAATCTTATTCTCCGTTTCAAATTAAACGGAGAATGCCATTCTCCGTTTCAAATTAAACGGCGAATAGAATCCTCAATCATTTTAATACTGGGAACGACATTCTCCGTGCAGTTCAAAACGGAGAATATAATTCTCCGTTACAAATGAAACGGAGAATGAACATTCTAATGTGTTTTTAACACTGGGAATGCTATTCTCCGTGTAATTTAAAACGGAGAATTCTATTCTCCGTTTAATAAAACACGAAGAATGCTATTGTGGTGTCGTGGTTACAATGCTAGACTTGTATTTAAGAGGTCATTGGTTCAAATCTTGACTATAACAAAATTTTGTTTTATTTATACTTTTTTTTAAGTTATGTATGGGGTATCAACGTTTGATACAGGAGGGGGTATCAAAGTTTGATACAGGAGAGAAACTTTGATACAGGAGAGAAACTTTGATACAGTAGGGGGTATCAAAGTTTTGATACCCCCTATGTATGACATGTGAGCCATCTCAAAATTTATGTGTATATATATATATGTTTACACGTTTTACAAAGCAGGAGGGGCCCACATGTCATACATAGGGGTATCAAAACTTTGATACCCCCTACTATATCAAAGTTTTGATACCCCCTTTGTATGACATGGGGGCCCTCTCAAAATTTATGTGTATATATATGTGTACACATTTTATAAAGCAGGAAGGGCCCACATGTCATACATAGGGGGTATCAAAACTTTGATACCCCTACTGTATCAAGAAAAAAATATTTCTATACAGTAGGGGGTATCAAAGTTGGCAGAATTCGAAGGGGCAGATTCATTGGTATTAATGGCATATAAATGGCAGTATTTGGGAGAGTTTGTTCTAGTCTTACTTAGCTTTACTTGAGAAGGGGCAGATGCATTGGTATTGATGGAAATTAATTGAATTGAATTCGAAGTGACTGCCACTTGGCGCATGAGTCCGAGTTATTCCATGCCTAAAATGGCAGTAGTGTAGGGAGAGTTTGTTCTCATCTCACTTAGCTTTTCTTGTGGATATGGACTCTACCGATCCTCCGCCTTGGCAAGACGCTTTCCTCTTGGTTGTCGATCTCCTCGTTCGAAGAAGCTTTGGTGGTGAAGTCCTTCAGAAGACTGAGATGTGCTTGGGTTTGGATTTATTGCCAACCCACGCTCTGTCGAAGCGCCCGTACGTTGATTGGCTCGGACTATGCACGGGGTTCCTTTGCCGCAAGGAGTTCATTTCTTCAACGTATTCCATTGGTCCGACGATGCACGGTGGTGAAGTCCTTCAGAAGACTGAGATGTGCCTGGGTTTGGATTTATTGCCAACCCACGCTCTATCGAAGCGCCTGCACGTTGATTAGCTCGGACTATGCACGATATTCCTTTGCCGCAAGGAGTTCATTTCTTCGACATATTCCATGATGAATAAGGATGCCTTTGCACGGTGCTCTGCCTCAAGGAATTCCTTTGCCTCAGTGAGTTCCTTTGCTCGGACGATGCACGATGAAGTGACTTGCCTCAATGAGTCATCCAACGGTTCCTATGCTCTGACAATACACGATGAAAAACATCTACCACGTGGACACGAACTGAAAGACGACGGAGAACAACACTCCTCCTTCACAGTCGAAGCTTTCAATTGAATTTCTTGAGAGCAAAGGACGTTGCAAAGGAATTCCTTGAGGCAGAGCACCTTGCAAAGACATCCTTCTTCATCCTGGAGATGTACTCTACCGATCCCCCACCTTGGCAAGACTCTTTCCTGCTGGTTACTGGAAGAGCCGCAGGGTTTTGGTTGAAGAAGCTTTGGTGGTAAAGTCCTTCAGAAGACTGAGATGTGCCTGGGTTTGGATTTATTGCCGACCCACACTCTGTCGAAGCGCTCGCACTTTGATTCGCTCTGACTATGCACGGAGTTTTTTTGTTCATGGAGTTCCATTGCTCTGACTATGCACGGAGTTCCTTTGTTTAGGGAGTTTTATTACTCTGACGATGCACGATGAAGTGATTTGCCTCAAGGAATTTCTTTGGCTCAAGGAGTTCCATTGCTCTGCGATGCCCGCACGCAGCTCACATTCAACTTTTTTCTTGATAGTAGAATTTTATGTAGTATTTCAGACTTTTATAATGTAAATGTAACTCAAAAAGTCAAACTTTTTATGGTTTTCACAATGTAAATGCAACTCAAAAATAATTTTATTATAAAAGACAACAGAGCAGACATTATAAAAGACAAAAGTTCTCTTGAAATCTAATTCTTAGCCCATACCAACCTCATCATTGTAGTCTTTTTAGCCCATACCAACCTTGTCATATTCTCATCAAGCTCATCTTCATTCTCCTTTTCAAACAAAACGGAGAATAACATTCTACGTTTCGAAATACATGGAGAACGTCATTCTCCGTTTAAATAAAAACGGCGAGTGAACATTTTAATGTGTTTTACCACTGGGAATGTTATTCTCCGTTTCAAGACAGACGGAGAATGTTATTATCCGTTCCGAAATAAATGGTGAATAGAATCCTCAAACGATTTAATTTAAACGGGAAAGTTATTCTCCGTTTCAAGTAAACGGAGAATTCCATTCTCCGTTCCAAAAAAAACGAAGAGCATAATCCGAAGGGGCAGATTCATTAGGAATAAATGGCATATAAATGGAAGAATTCATTGGTATTAATGGCATATAAATGGCAGATTCATTGGTATTAATGACAATAAAAGTGACTGCCACTTGGCGCATGAGTTCGAGTTGTTAAATTTTGCCAATAAATGGCAGAAGTTGGGAGAGCTTATTATAAAAATGACTGCAACTTGGCGCATGAGTTCGAGTTGTTTCATATGTAAATAAAAGTCAAACTTTTTGTGGTTTTGACAATGTAAATGTAATTCAAAAATAATTTTATTATAAAAGCAGAGCTTATAAAAGACAGAAGTTCCTTGCCCAATTACATCACAATTATATTGTTGTTTTACAATGTCATTGCTTGGTTCGTGTTACATATTTGCTTGAAAGCAACTCCTTAGCCCATGCCAACCTCATCGTTGTCATCTTCTGGTGAGTTTCATTGTCATTTCCTCCCGGTATTTCGAAGGGAGGAGTCGTCAACATATTCATATAATACGCCGTGTACAAGAGGCAGTTGGGTGCCCGTTGTTGTGGGTAATTTGGAGAATAATTCAGCACTTTGCTCTCATACTCCATATTTGCCGGCATCTCTCTCTCATCTTATCAACTTTTCTCCTGATGATAGTCTCTAAGGTGTTTTTTATTAATTATGCATCCACCTTGCACTTATCGTACGTGTTTTGCCTCAAGGAGTTGTAGTGTGTCCAGTCGTAGGAGATAAAGTTGAATGTGAGCAGAGTATAGTGTTGATGGATGCATTAAAGAGTGGGATGAATAGCAACTCTATGTCGTCCTCCAAACCCATGACGAATTCTACTAACTCTGTTTGGATGTCTTCAAAGGCACCGGCTTTTGCGTCTCGTGCATTGGTACGTTCAACGATGGTCTGTTTCCCAAAAACAAAACACAATATCATGAGTAATTTTTTTCTATCATTTTTCATCGGTGTACACATGAATATAGATTTTTTTGTTTCAATTCTTACCAATGTGTGGGCCATCATGAATGCAGACCACTTATGTGATTAGGGCGCCGGCTTTTGCTTCTGGATAAATGGCACATCCCTTGAACTAGACGGGGCACACCTTTTACTGCCTTGAATTTCTCTCAGCTTCCTTATTATTATGTCCAGTATGCCAGCCTCCATGTCGTCTAGTTGAGTATGTCTTGCATGTCTACTGCCGACAGCTGGACTGAAACTCCTTTTTCACCCTTTTTCGGATAAAATGTGTATACAATATCACTGCACATAAATTTAGTTTAGATTAAATTAATAAAGATAGATTCTCATTACATAATTGTGAAAAAAGTCTAGAAAAAACGAAAGAAAAAAAGGCTTCAGAATACATACTTTGGAGAATTCTTTCTGGGAATTACGATGTCGATGTATTGCTTCTTCAGCTCTTCCTCCGCATATTTTCAAAGTAAGAGTTCATCGCATTCCCTTAGTATGACGTGGTTCTTCTTTAATTCAGCCATTTTGGCGTCTCCTCCGAATTTCGGAGCGGCATTAACCTTTCGCTTTTTGTTAGCCTCTCCAACTGTATTGCTTTTTATTAACCTCTTTTCCCCCGATCCACCTCTTCTTTTGGCTTCTTTTGGAGCAGCAAGTTCAGCAGCTGCTTGAATCTCCTCACGCTGAAGTGCTACAACCATGGCTTGGAGATCCCAATTTTTCCATCCTTTCCATTGGCTTCAATATTAAACGATTCAACTTTATTTTGAAGCTCCCTTTTCTCCTCAACGAGCCTTTCATTTGTTTCTCTGAGTTGCTCGGTTGTTCGCACTGAAATAAAATAAACAATAATAAAATATATGATGTGAACCTAACACGGAGAATGACATTCTCCGTGTAATATAATACGGAGAATAGCATTCTCCGTTTGGAATTACACGGAGAATAACCTTTCCAGTATCGAAATG
This sequence comes from Iris pallida, assembly GCA_029216955.1. Taxonomy (NCBI): domain Eukaryota; kingdom Viridiplantae; phylum Streptophyta; class Magnoliopsida; order Asparagales; family Iridaceae; genus Iris; species Iris pallida. The sequence goes on from JANAVB010007397.1 coordinate 18,887,790, forward strand.
ATAGAGAATAGAAATTATCCGTTTCAAATAACACGGATAATGCCATTCTCCGTGTTATAATACACGGAGAATAGTCATTCTCCTGGAAGATTACAAATCAAAAATTTGAAATAGAAAAGATTTTACCTTGTGCATTTAGCTCTGATTTAAGAACATAATTCTGCTTTCTCAAATCCTCTAGTTCATGCACAGAGCCCTCCATCACAACGTTGACTGCACGTTGTTGTGCTTCTTGTGCCTCGAGCTCTTTCAGCTTTTCTTTGAGTTTCTCGTTCTCAAGGTTGGCTGCACGTAACTGCGCTCCTTGTGCCTCCATCTCTTTTAACTTTTCTTTGAGTTCTTCATTATGTGCAAGAATATCAGAATTATGTCTTCTCAAATCCTCCAGTTCATGCACAGAGCCCTCCATCAAACGTTGACTGCACGTTGTTGCGCTTCTTCTGCCTCGAGCTCTTTCAGCTTTTCTTTGAGTATGGCATTCTCAAAGTTAGCTGCACGTAACTGTGCTCCTTGTGCCTCCATCTTTTCTAACTTTTCTTTGAGTTCTTCATTCTGCGCAAGAATATCAGAATGATGTCTTCTTAAATCCTCCAATTCCTTTGTTGAGTCGTCCATCACAGCGCCCATTTCATGATGCTGTGGTATCCGTTGTTCATCAAAATTATCCCTACCTGCTTCTTGGTGTTCTTCCTCTCCCTCTTTTTCAACTTCTTCTATAGGTGGCTCATCTTCTTTGTGCCCTTCTTCTTCCCCAACTGGTATAACCAGATCTTCAAATATCATCTTCGATCTCATTTTGTTGTGATATTCGGCCTTGAGGAAGTTTGAGATTTCGTACCCATTCCATGTGAAAAATCTTGGGTAATCAGGAATTGGGGCGAACTTCCTTTCCACAAATTTACTATGTTCTGCAAACCAATAGAGGAAGTATATTGTGCAACCTTCCAATTTGTGGAAAGCCATTGAGTAATCCCCCTGTTCAGTTTTGCTTCTACTCCTCTTTATGCTATCCATTACATATGCCAGGATTAACCTTGGCCAGCACATACTGTTGATGACGTCCACACTGTCTACCAAGGACAAGAATCTGTACGGCAAATTTGAACCGCCAGACTTTGTGAAGAATACTGTTTGGCACAAGTGGAAGATTATTAGCTTGGCCAAATCATCTGGATTAACAGCGTTATCTCCGCCACGAAGCCGTTGTAATAATTCAGAGAACTTGTCTCTCACTTTCTTATTCGTGACTTCTGAGTGTTTGCCCTTATTATTAGCCAGCAATCTTGTGAAGTGATCTCTACACAGGCTCAATGATGCTGGTCGTGTGGGCTGCTGTTGTTTTTCCTTTATCAATCTTCTTTAAGAAACATCATCATCGCTTTCTTTATTCAGCGGTAGACCGAATATGACTGCCATATCCTCGACGCTTGGCGCGATTTTAACAGTGGTGCTCAATTCAATGCACCCGACGCCATCTTCTTCTTCTGTGTAACTTGCAATTAAATTCTCAAGCCCTTCGGAGACCTTGGCCACTTCGGAGACGTGGACTCTGTTTTGGTAGAAAATCTCCACAAAATTCCAGAAACCGGTATTCTTCAAGGAACCAATAACTGGCTCAGGTAAACGGCCAACATCTCGATTGACCTCCTCCATAAGATTTAGCATTGGCTTGAAGGTAGAACGGAAAAGTCTTGAATCCTTATTCCTGATAGATTTTTTTTCTACAAAACAAAAAAAAACAAAAAATTAGGTCGGAGAATGGCCATTCTTATGGGTTTTAAAATTGGGAACGTCATTCTCCGTTTCATGTTAGACGGAGAATGCCATTCTCCGTTCCAAATTAAACGACGAATAGAATTTAACATTCAAATGCGTTTTATGACGGAGAATGTCATTTTCCTTGTAATATATACAGAATTTGCGAACATAAAATCAAAGTTATACCCTCTGTTTGCACTTCTTTTTGTTTAGCAACTTTTTTCTTTTTCCTTTGTGCAACTTTCTTAGAATAGGATTTCGGTTGTTCTCCGTCTATCACTTTTGGATTTTCTGTAACTGGTGCATCTTCTCTAATTGGTGATGATGCCGGTGATGATTCTGCCACTGATGCCGACATGGTGTGAATATTGCGAATGGGGAGGAAGGTTTGAAGATTTAGGAAGAGAATGACCTAGGTTTGAGTATAGAGTGGAGTATAGAAGAAGAGGAAGCTTCGAAACGGTTTTCTTTTTTCTTTTTTTAATAAAAGGGTTCGGGGGTGTTTTGAATTAATTGGAAGGGTAAAAATGTTATTCGATGGAAGGGCAAAAGACTCCTTTCTGCTTAATTATATTAATTTGAAGGGCAAAAATGATTCTGCTTAATCAAAAAGAATCGAAGTCGTTTGGCAAAAATGTCATTACAAATCAACAAAACAAATGAACATAATATATTAGAGGTTTCCATACATTAGATATAAAAGAAGAAGAAAAAAAAATCATCATCTTCCATATTCAATCATTTCAGATTGGACTTCTTTTTTAGCTCTTCATTGTGCTCTGAAGTTGTAATCCATTCAGCAGCTTTGCGTCTTTCCTTTCCCGTATCAAACTGCATATAACAAACATAACATCAAAAATATTGCTCTAAAAAGTTGAAGTTTTTGACGACATATTTTCAGACTTACATCGAGAGAACGGTAGTCTAGACTACATCGGTCTTTCATGAATGATATTACAAAAATCCCACAATCAACAGAATTGCCTTGGCGGGGAACATAAGAAGGACGTTTTATTGCAAAAGTAGAAAAGCTGAACCTAGCATCTCTCAACTTCAAAATCTCTTCTTGGAGAAAGAGATCCAAATTTGAAAGCCACAGTTTCCAGAATACAATATGTATTAGTATACCGCGTATCTTGTATCCAATTCATAAAAATTGATGAATATGATCTTACTATTTCTTTTATGACTGTTTTGCTTTGAATCAGATCATCTTTAAATGCAAGTGAGTCCCAAATTTCAACAGTCCTTTTTTTAATCAGAACTCTTGCAGGAGTATAGTATTCACCCAAATGAATGGGTATGTATATCTGAATCAGGATAATTAGGTAAAACAAATTAGTAAATTTTCAGAAAATTAGAATTAATATTTAAACATAAATACATTAATACCTCGTTACAAGTGCTTAAAGATCCCATGTAATCCTGAAAATATTTAAACTTCTTCCATATTTCATGAGGCTTTTTGTTAGATGGAGGTAACGTTGCTTTCTACATACACATCAATTAATACATTACGAAGGACAAACAAACGAGAAAATTGTTAATGCATATGCATTAAAGAATAAAATGCTCACTCACCGATATCCTTATTGGTAAAAACCATACATTAGCTTTATTGGAGGTTCTTTTCCGTTCCTCCGCGGTGAGAAGAGCAGAGACAATACCTACAATCTGAATAAATCATTAAAAATGTCAGCGATGGAATCGAAGTAAACATAGATGTTATCTAAGAAGAAATATACTATCTATACATACCCCATTGCTAATTTTTGTTAAAGGAGCTAAGGTCTTCATCTCAAACCGAGACACATAGTTTTTGTTGCAAGATGATATTATTTCTCTAAGAAAAGAAACGAATAAATTAGGAGAAAAAACTGTTGGAATTAAATCAAAACTCATATTAATTACTCGTCAGGTCTATCATCAGCAAAAATATAGTCGTAATATCTCGAAGAACCACTAGTACAATTGCTAGGCTTCGAGGTTGAACCCCTTATTAAATTTTTCGATGGTGTGACAGGAAGTAAATTTCCATGCATTCTTTTAGAAGAACTGCTAAAGTCAGTTTCTTCTGTAGGGGACAATACGAGCATTAGGTCCAATGCTTTACTACGAGACTATAGCTCCACGTCCTTCTCATCGGAAGAAGATACAACGGAAACCACCTTCATATTATTAAATACTGCAGATGAAGATGCCTTCTTCAAAGCTGGAGATTCTTCAATCTTCTCCAAACGCCGAGATAAATTCATTTGTTCAAATTGTATTGAACCAAGCAAAGAATTGATCGATGCAACATCAGCTGAAATCTTCGACAGTTGTTGTTCAATCCTGCGCAACATACGCGGAATAAAGGTTTCATTTGGAGTTGGCAACCAATCTTCTACGTCTTCTACATTTTCCCCCACACGAGTAGACATCTTGAGAACAAGAAAACTATTGTATTTCAGAAAACTATTCTATGTATTTTAGAATGAATAATAGTACTATGAAACAAGAAAACTATTGTATATATAGCAAGAGAGAAGTACAAAAAGTGAGGAAGATGGAAAGACAAATAAATTTCGAGACTAACAAACAATCTACTAGCCGTTTGATTGAGGAGGGCTCGAGGAAGATTCTACTAGCCGTTTGATTGAGGAGGGCTCGAGGAAGATTCTACTATCCGTTTGAAAAATACAAAAGGTTATCGTGATTAACTTCAATTAAGGAACTCTATAAGAGGATTAATTCTGCTTGATTGAGGAACTCGACGAAGTCTGCCGCGAACCGGAACTTCTTATTTTCTTCTTTATCTCCGTTTCTCCTTCCACCACCACCACCATGCCCTATAGCTTTATAACAAAAATATTAAATTAGTAGATGAAACAAAAAACTAATTACGGAAATATTACTAAATCAAAATCAAACAGAACACATATTCATAGAAAACATGAGATTAAAGATGAAAGTTTCACAGAAGCAACACCACAATTTTATAACAACTAAGCAGACTCTGCTAAGCAATAACTAAAATTAGGTATTGTGTCCTCCTTGGATTTAATTTACACAAAGAAGAGATTTGAAAGAACGAGCTTTTGTCGGCTTCCTAAATATACCATTCTCCGTCCTAAATGTACCATTCTCCGTCCTAAATGTACCATTTTCCGTCCATTCGCCATATTAAAAGCAAAGGGAATGGTCATTCTCTGTGTTAAAAGCAAAGAGAATGGCCATTCTCCGAGTTAAAAGCAAAGAGAATGGCCATTCTCCGTCCATTCGCCGTATTCACCGTCCATTTGCCGTATTAAAAGCAAAAAGAATGGCCATTCGCCGTATTCTCCGTCCTAAATGTACCATTTTCCGTCCTAAATGTACCATTCTCTGTCCATTCGCCATACTAAAAGCAAAGAGAATGGTCATTCTCCGTCCATTCGCCGTATTCACCGTCCATTCGCCGTATTAAAAGCAAAGAGAATGGCCATTCGCCGTATTCTCCGTCCACTCTCCGTCCTAAATGTACCATTCTCCGTCCATTAGCCGTATTAAAAGCAAAGAGAATGGTCATTCTCCATGTTAAAAGCAAAGAGAATGGCCATTCTTCGTCCAAAAAAATATTCTCATCGAAAATATTATCTTTAGAAAAGTTAAAAAATAATTCGCCCGACCTCAGAAGCAGGTTTCCTCAGTTCAACACCACCACCACGACATGTAGCTTTATTAACAAAATATTAAATTGTTAAATGAAAAATAAAATTTCTGACAATGGCATGGACAGTAAAATTAGAGCGGCACCGCTGGTACTTCTCCTTGTTCGAGGAGGTCTCGACGACGTCCGACGCAAAGCGGACCGATTCTTCTCGGCGCAGCTGGTACTCCTCGTTGTTCTAGGAGGGCTCGACGACGTTCGACGCGATCCGAACTGATTCTTATTTCTTTCTTCATCTCCGTCTCTCTTTCCACCACCACCAGCACCACCACGACTACCATGGTCTGTAACCAAAAAAAAAGGTTAAGATTAAATTGGATGGACTTTTGAGAGAGTAAATATGAGTTAATTTAGGGTGTTCATTGAAAAAATTAAAATGAAAAATGACCTGCTAAAGCAAGTTACCAACAGGTCAAAAGTCTAAATCAGCATTAAATGATGTCTCCTGTATTATTTTATCTGAATTTAATCTGGACCGTTGGATTAACATCCAACGGTCCAGATTTCGGATGTATCGATACATCCAAAATGGGTGGATGTATCGTAGAATTTTCCTATATATATATATATATATATATATATATATATGTATACTGTACAGGTTTAAGGGACATACATGCAAAAAAATCTACAAAAAAAATCATATATATATATATATATATATATATATAATAAAACAATAATATTAGATTTGCAGAAACATTATAAATATCATATCCTAATATGTCAAAGATGTATACTACTTCAAGATGTTTGGTCTATCATAAAAAAGAAAGCACAAGATTCTTAAGAAATATGAATTAAGAATAAATAGTATTTATCATAAGGGAGTAATAAGCAATTGAGGAAGTGCATTCACTTATTCCTCTCTATCCCACTGCCAAGTCCTTCAGCAAGTTCTGATAACTGGTCCAAGGAGCAAACTATGAACTCATTATCATATTGAGCACCAAACACCTGAATTAAAATATTGAAACATAAGTAAGCTATAAATATAGGTAACACCGCGACAACATTCCTAGACTAAAATAAAAAGAAAAAGGTATTCGACTATTATAAATATCAAAAATGAAGAATCAATTAAATAGCTAATTCAACAACATATATTGTGTGATCATTTGACCATCTATGTAATTATTGATGTTTCAGCAGTTTGTAACATGGACAGGTATATTTAAATATCATAATACAAAGAGATCATAAATCTACAGAACCAAACAACCAATGATCAGAAGATAACTTAGAAAACATGTATGACGATATGAAATGAGGAATCAAACACCTTTGCCAATTGCTGAGTCTGGATAAGATTGATGCACCTCTAAAATACTGGCTCAACAAGACTTCTCAAATTTGCTTGCGTAGTAGCTAATGTCTTCCTCTGAAGCCATGGAGGCAATGTAATCTGTTCAATGGGGGAACCTCCAAAACTTTTTCCTTTAGGTACACCTAGAGGATCCGGATCACGATATGTGAAAAGCTTTTTGATTATGCATTCAGCACCAGCAGTAGCAAAATCAGCTTCAGCCTCTCCAGGTTCCTACATACAATGATGAGATGCTCTTGATAGACAAAATTTTTAAATACATTCCTTTATAAAAAAAGAAACCACACAATTTCATTTCTATATGGGATCATTAATCAATTTGTATCATTATCAGGTATAATAAATACAGGAATTACGATTTACAAAGAAGACACTTTAAAACCTTATAAGCAATAGAGTGATGGTAGACATCTAGTTTTGATTTAAACAAAAACAAAATCAACATATGAAGAATGACACCATTTCCTACATGCCTGCAAAACCAATATTTTGCTGCTTTGACAGAAAGAAACAAAATATGTATGATCCATGATTTGACTTTTACTAAATAGCATGAAGAGATTATCCAATCTTGTTGCAGACTAATTTGCATAGAATGTTGATGTCACGTTGATGCAGGTTGAAAAAATATTTTCAAACTTTGTTCATATCCTACTCCTATGTAAGTTAACATTCTAACAACTCTATTTTGATGGACATGGACATAAAGATAATACAAATGATGATTCAAGATTTATGATGGTATATGAAGAAAAATTAGGTCCTAGTATACTACCCTAATCCCTACCACCTTACTGAACCCCAAACCCCAAGAACTAGTACCCTATGTTGCATGGACACGGATACTGCATGACACAGTAAGGACACGACAACACAGACACGGCTCCTACTTTGGTGTGTCATAGACAATTTTGGGTGTGTCCAAGACATATCAAATACGTGTCTGACACGACATAGCCCTAGTTTTTGGAGTGTCCGTGCAGCCTAGACATATCCATCTAATCTCTTATTTTACACCAAATAGGAAAACAACTAATTATGAAGTACTGATATGAATGCAATAGTCTCCCGAGATCAACATACAATGTCTATTTGACAGATGAAACCTTATGCGACATATTCTACTTCATTTTATCTCAGAAGTTGGCAGAAAAGGAGAATAAGAGAATATGAGGGGAAGCACCAGTCAGAATTCTACTATATACTCAAAAACCAGATCATCCTCAACATATACGAAGCAAAAAATTTAATAAAAAGAACCAGCAATATTATGTTAGTCGTCATCACCTAATTGGAATGTTATTTCAAACTAAATTCTTATGACATAGTTTAATATAGGCATTTCTTCTTCTTTTTTCTTCCAATTTTAAGAGAAAGATGAGGTCCAAGATAGGGGTGGATATCAAGGTTAGTTCTTGTATATGGCCCACATGTTTTATCATGAGAAAGTGGACTACAGTTTCCTGTATAAGATGTTTTTTTGATGAGTACGATTTATCAAAATTCAATCTGTAGCATGTTTCATTCTCCAAAAACTCGTGAAAATCCTTTTATAGATTTGACAAGTTGAAAGTATAACAATTGAAACTCTGTACTCTTTTATATCCAAAGATTATAGAATATAGATGTTCTTCTTAGCTGTCCAACTCATTTATTAAATTCTTATATGATGCTTAATCCAAGAAAATATCTACTTGTGTAATCCAACAAAATACTCAATGAAGAGAAAAAAAATACTTTTTAGCATAGTTCGCATTATTGGCTGTACCGATACGGTTTGGCACGTCCCGATCAGATTCCGATAGATATCCGATACTGACCGATACCGATTAGGGGTCTCTTTTCTAGTCAATTCGTCAATGAAAATTGAACGAAAAATACCAATCTATCGAATGTAAAAGAATAAACTTATCTATCGCATGTAAACCAATTGGTAAGGGTGACTACTATTTCATTCAATTCAAAACGGCTAACAAACAGTAGTGAAAATACTTAAATTTATGACTAAAAGTATAAAATATACTTTCTAAAATGTTAATAATTTGTTAATAATTATTTGCTTTCTGATACCAAAAAATTCGATACTCCGGTCCGATACCATAGATATTGCCGATACCGCTGATCCCGATACACATAAGAATGGTCCAATGCCGATACTGCGGACCTTGGTTTTAGTTGTCGGATGGAAATAATATTCGAGAAACATCATTGAGGATCAAAATAAATAGTTATATAGATGTGGAGATTGCTCTTCTTCTTAGGGTTTTCATGGTCATATGCCCTCTCTTGGCAGGTACCTTTTTTTCTCCATATGCCATAGAAGAGTATAGATGCCATCTTGCATCGCAAGGCATAGAAGAAGACCCTTATTCTCCCCATAACAGAGGCGGTTGCCTATCATAAATAAAACTTACAACAATTGAGCTCATAGTTATCAGGTTATGTGTTACAGATTTCTTATTGTCACAAACAGGAACGCCTCCCGATCTAGATAACTAAAAGTGGCAATCTTTCCTATCTAGACACACAACTTGCTCTTAAATAAGGAGTACCCTAAATAGTGTAACGGTTAAGCCTAGCCCTTGAACCACATGCAAAAAAAAAGGAGTGTACCATGCATTCGTACCCCTACCACATAGCAAATAAACCAGTACCCAGAGAACTATAACCCACTAACTCCATGAACATATTAGGATAGCTAACTGATACTACTATATTCTAGGTAATACTCATGGCAAATAAATTAGATTTTTCTACTTAATTCATATTTCAACAGTTATATCATATTGTTATGATTGTTTCTAATTATAAATTAAGTATCAAATATATTATTCTAGGGGGAAACACGAAAAAGATTCATGCCTAAGTTCAATGAATATTAGAGCATGGGGCAAAAACTATAATATGAAAGAGTTAAGCGATCCTTCTCTGTTATGCTTTAATGTTGTCCACACGAAAAAGATACATGCCTAAATTCATGAACTTAGACTAGTATCATTTTCTTGTTCCACACAGTTGGCATTCGATGTTGTCCACAACCACTGCGGAGCCAGGCTGCCCCACCTAATAATGCGCGTGAGCTACAAGGTAGGTTCCATTCACATGTGTTATGGTGTACAAAGAGGTAGAGTTTCTTAATCCAACATATGTACAATATGCTACTGTTTGTAGGAGCTTCATATATTTTAAGTGAGACCAGTCAGGTCTCTGATGTATGATGCTCTAATAGACGCCCTCCCAGTGGCAGAGCCACATTTTTGGTGCGGGGGCCATAATATTTTCACTTGAGTGAATTGTCTAATCAAATTCTTTGAAATGAACTAGAGATGTAAAATGAGTTGAGCTTTGACCATGCACCATGTGCTCAGTTTGCTAAGAAAATGGGTAGGCTCAAGCTAGGACGAGGCAAAAATTTAAGGTCAATCTCAGCTTGCAAGCTCGGACGGCTAGGCTTGCAAGTTCATGTTGAAGTATCTAATATCAGACTTCAGATTACAAAGAAGATAAGACCGGTCAACATAAGTGATGGCACCATAGGGTACTATTTGCAGTGTCATGGTCCAAGGATCCCATTACTTTAGTTTATTCCACAAAGACGCACAAACGACTTATTACAACATAAGAAAACAATTTTGCACAAATTATCTTATCAAACCACTGCGCTCTAAAAGTCCATGCAATAAGGCATATATTCCGTAGGGATTATACCTCCTATTAGCAACTTTTCATAATCATCATCAATCGCAAACGACCTACCTAAATTCTAGCATAAGAGTAAATTTCTAACTGTAAGTAATGTTGTAGCAGACCTATTAGAATGCTTGTTCTTGCATTACTTTACAAACAAAGGGCCATGAAATGGGTTGCCTCTAAATTGTTCATTTATGTTTTCTCCTCCAAAGAGTCTAACAAGATGCTTTATAAAAATAATACTCCAAGAAGCTTAGCTTCACTAGTCTCTAATTGTGTTTCGCAAAGAACACAAGTCCTACCCATATCAATTCCTTTTGCCTCAAAAATATCATTATCATACTGAGCAAGTTCTGATAACAGGTCCAAGGAGCAAACTATGAACTCATTATCATACTGCGCATCAGCTGAACCATGATCCACTTGAATTAAAATATTGAATCACAAGTAAGCTATAAATATAGGTAACACCGCAACAACATTCCTAGACTAAAAAAAGAAAAAGGTAATCGACTTTATAAATATTAAAAATGAAGAATCAATGAAATAGCTAATTCAACAACATATACTGTGTGATCATTTGACCATCTATCAAATTATTGATGTTTCAACATTTTGTAACATGGACAGTTATATTTAAATATCATAATACAAAGAGATCATAAATCTACAAAACCAAACAACCAAGGATCAGAAGAGACCCACAATGTCTGTATCGGTTAGTATCGGGTATCGCTCGGTATCGGATCGGGACACACTAAACTATATCAGTATCGACCGTATTGGATCGGTATCAACAGATACTGGAAACTATGCTTCAGAAGAATTCAAGAAGTGCTGGAACCGGGACCCACACTTTCATAGGGATATCCATCATCACACTATTAGTGAGCTCATACAACAATTAGATAAGATGGCATCAGTATAAGTGAGGCATGTTCTATTGATATTACAAAAATAAAAGTCTTAACTAGAACACATACCATTAACTTAGAATTATACTTTGACGCGGTCTGCTTGGCATTTCTTACATGTAATAGATCATTTTGTAGTGATTATCCTATCATCATGCGCTTCCAACCTCGTTGTATCAATGTTGAGACAGAAAATGATTATAATCTAATTTAACAATCAAAATTGCAGCATATGTGAAAGAAAGGAATTATTGGAAGGCTTTACACCTTGAGCTAGATTGTTCAGTGTAGATGACCACTGTTTTAAGGATTTTCTATATGGAGGGAGTATCCTATCCATCTGCTCAGGAATAATGACTTAGTATCCTCCCAATCAGAAAATACTTTGAAAGACCAATAGTAAGGCCAAAATATGACTAACATGAATTTTACTTCAGCTTCAGTCTTAACCATAAATAGCAGAGGATCAATCAGTAGCATGAAAGAAGATTTAAGGAGAAGTTGGATGCAAGAGAAGCAAATTACCATAATTTGAAGGCTACGGATGACATCAGGAAAACTGTACGCTCCTTTAAGCTGATTTTATGTCCACTTTCTATTAGGACTTAGAGATGGATAAAAAAATAGCATTTATGAGATAAAAGAGAAAAATCACAGCTTAAAGTGCAACATATTGCCATGATAAATCCTGATGTTTAAAGGGACAAGCAAGGTTCTCAATATCAGTATCGAAATCCCTTTTGGGCCCTTCTTATGAGAATTACTATCGAGGGTTTCATCAGTTCTGGATTGAGTTAACTTCCTCAGGGATCATCTTTACTGATATTATAGGAAGTAAATAAAGCCACATTTGAATGTTTGGCATCTTTGAATATGAAATTCATTTAGATGTTTACTTGGACACCATGTTGCTTTAAAATTTTGCATTGGGTTAAGGTTTAATACTTAAATTGTGATTGCAGTTAACCAGTTCTTCTAAGACTCTTTGCAGAGTTTTTTAATCTTAAATTGTGATTACAGTTAACCAGTTCTACTAAGACTCTTTGCAGAGTTTTTTCAATTTTGAATTTTCTGTCACTTTTAGTTCCGAATATGAAAATTAGCATTTCAATATTTCAGCACACTGTTTCAATATGCTTCCATATAAAATTCTCATAGAAATATGAAAATTCTCATAGAAACCGAAAAACTCTCAGACAAATATGACTATCTTACAAGCCATAATCCTGCAAGCACGTGCTGCCATGGAAAATTTTAACATTCAAAAGAACAATATGCTAAACTAAAACTAAAATTAGACTGGACATAATATTTATGGAAGTAGTCCTCTAATTGAAAGAAAGTATAGTACTCAGATTGAACAAAATGACTTAAGTTCCTAAAATCAACAAAGCCCTAAAATCATAGGAAAGTACCTTATGATCCAAACGAAAATCGTGGACTCATTTTCCTTAGTCGTTTGGGAAAGAATATGGATGAAGTACCTATGGCTGTGATGAAGGATTCAACCAAAATCAAACTTAAAAAAATTTAAAAAAATTGTCGAGAGAGGGGGAAAGAAGTGGCATAAAGTACCTACGACGGTGATGAAGGATTCCCCGACGGTGATGAAGGATTCAAACCAAAATCAATTTGAAAAAAAATCCTTTGTCGGGAGAGGGGGAGAGGATGAAGCACCTATGGCAGTCGAGGGACGGGGAAAGAACAGGAATTCCTTTTCCTGGCAGTCGAGAAAGAGGGGGAAAGAAGAGGATTCTTTTCCCGAGTCGTTTGGGGAGGGAGAAGTACCCGAGAGAGAAAACTTAGGTAGGAGGGAAAGTGAAAATTTCAACCAAGGATTATTAGAAGATGCTTGTATGCTTTCTTTTTTCTTTAATTATTTTAATAGAACTCAATGTATTTCTCTACATAATTTCATGCCATAAAAAATATAGTGTTTTTCTGCGACACGTATCATTATGTCGCCAAATATATAATGTCTTTCTACGACATATACTATATGTCGCAGAACATATAGTATCTTTCTGCATCTTCGTTTCCCTCTAGTAAAATTATGTGGATTTTGTGACATGCCAGAACTAATGTCGCTAATACATGTAAAAAAAAGTTTTAGAGACATAAAAGACCTTATGTCGCTAAAACATGTTGCTAAAAATACAATTTGTTGAAGTGGGATGACAAACTAACATGGTATAAACTTTGAACTAAATGTTTATGAAATGTCGAATAATCCGTCGGATCTTCGCGAAAATTCGACGGATAATCCGATCAGAAACAACAAGTATTTCTGAAAAGTTCCAATAATATGCCAGAGTTTCGCTATAATCCACGAACGATTTGGGCGCATGTCATACACTAGAACCAGATCAGGAAGCCCCACTCTCACATACAAACACAAGCACTCGACTTAGCCATGTGCACGAAGTGGGTGTACAAGTGAATCTCTCTTCACACAACTTGCATAATGTGATTAGTCAGAAACGTAAAGTAGGAGTGACGACTGTTACCAACAATATGCCCATTTCAGGGCATACTAGTTCTAACACACCATTAACTGCTATTGTAGCAAAATAGTAGCATCTCCACCAATACGACAGTCTATTTTTCAATGACTTTAGCTAACACCCCTTGTCAGACAATATCTCAGAAGGAGGATGTGAAAGCCCCCTGGATTTTGGGTTCTTATAAAAATTTTAAATGAATTATATTCAATAAATATTTTATTATAATTAGTTTTGATCATTAAACATACTTTTTTGTGACTTTGATTTTTGGAGCACCAGTGATGTCAATCTTGTTGGCACACCGATTTTGATATATTGACTTTAATTAACCTCTGTACTGTTTAGTCCTATTTACTCTACAGGAATAAACAAGTCAGTCAAAGAAAGAAGAAAAGACGATTCAAACATCTACAAGAAGGAACAAAACTTATGGAGTCTTTCAGAACAAAGAAGAAAAGATGATTCCAATCGTTTACAAATATCAGACACTTTATAGCACTTAAGAAAACGATGACAAGCAAAAGAATTCCAGATTAAAAGCTCCTCTGTCTTTCTAAGAGTCTGTAAGTGTCTAAAAAATTATGTATGCACTTTAGTAAGGATAACAAACTAACATAGTATAAAATCTGAACTAAGTGTTTATGAAAAGTCAGATAATCCGTCGAATCTTCGCAAAAATTCGATGGATAATTCGATCAGAAACAACAAATATTTCTGAAAAAGTTCCAATAATCCGCCGGAGTTTCGCTATAATCCGAACTGAAGACAGCAAGTATTTCTGAGAAAGTTCGGATAATCCTTCAAATTTTTGCAGAAATCCGCCGGATAATCCGAACGTGAAACAACAATTAATTCTAGTGAAGTTCGAATCATCCGTCGGACTTTCGCATCAATCCGACGGATAATTCGGATTCTCTTGCTGGCCTTATTCGAATTCAAATCCAATGGCATCAGACAGTCGCATTAAATGCATCCAACGGCTCTTTTCTAGCCGTTACTGTTAGTCGGATAATCCGAAAGATTTTCACAGAAATCTGTCGGATAATTCGATTTTCGGCTGAAAGCACTTTATGAGTTTGGATTTGTATAAATAGGCGTCCTCTCTCTTCATTAAGATTTATCCATTTTTAGCTTTAAATTTCTTAACTGCCATAGAGCTCCACCATTACTCTACAAACTTTAATTTGTCATCGAATCAAAAGTACTAGAGTATTCAAGAGTTGTAATCTTAGATCTTCAAAGTGTTCAAGAAGATCGAAACCTTTTTTTCTCTCAAGTTGAAATTGACGAGCCTTCAGAGAAAAAACTCGTGTGTATGAAGTTGACGAGCCTTCGGAAGAAAACTTGTGAATAAGAAGTTGACGAGCTCCTCGGACCCAAACTCGTGTTAGAAGTTGAAGAGTTCTTCGGATCCAAACTCGTATTGTAACTATTTACTCAAATAATAGATTAAAGTCATAGAGAGTTTCGGGACAAGAGTGCCCCTTGGGAGGATACCATGGTGCATTGAGTGTTTGATTCTCCCTTCCTTACCTTCCTTTAAATTGTTTATTATTATTGATAATCTTTTTATTATCCTATTTACCCCTTCTAGGGTTCTATAATTGGTATCAAAGCCTAGTCTCTTGATTTGGATTTTGTAACTATCACTTTTCTAAAATAAGGATAATTTTAAACTTTTGTAAAATTGATCATGTTAATTGTTAAATAATGGATTCAAATCATGTTAACGATAAATTGGTAAATTTTTGATTATTTTAATATTATTTAATTTGATGTATTGTGACTTTGGTCTTTTGTTAGTGAAACCTTAGAACTACTTAGCCTAGAGACTAACATTGACCATGGAGACCTAGCTAACATAATTGGATTAGTAATTAGGCTCTAATCTAGCTAGGAATGACCTAGAAACTATTTGGAGATTTTAATTAAAGTGTTAGTTTGGGCCTTTTAGTGGAGGGGCTTGATTTGATGACTTAGAAAGGCCTTTAGGCTAATGTGACTTGACCTAAACCTTAGCCCAACCATATGACCAGCCAAGAGCAGCCCCCTTACCCTATATAATACATCATTAGCACCTATTCATCTCTCTTTTATTGAAACCCTAATCCTAATAGTATTTTTCTCCAAATTCATCCTCTTTTACCAAATCAACTCCAAATTCAACCAAACTAATTGCATCCTCTTCATCTTGAGGAGAGGAGGTCTCTTTGGCTAGCTAGCAAGGATTGGAAGCAATTTGGCCATTGAATTTGGTGGGAAATTATTTTAATATAATTTTTGGGATTCTAACTCCCAATTGGTAAGTGCCTCCAAACCCTTCTAATTCCTGTTTTTGTTCCATAGATGCATTCACTTAGGGTTCCCCTAGCTTTAGGCTGAGTTTGGTTCAAAATCAAATCCATTTGGGATGCGTATTGCAAGAATATCGGATACGTGTCTCAAGTGTTCGATGAAATGTTCCATATGATATTTTGTTTACCAATTTCTAAACTAATTATATATATAAGTAGCTAATTATGTGTGGATTGCATTTATATATGAATGAGTCAATTTTTGTGTCCTTACCCGTGTCAAAACGAACACGGGGATGCCAGCCGAGCCTGTGCAGGCACCGTAGCAGTGCCCTGCTGCTGATGTGTCTACGCACACTGCAAACGACACAAACCCTATGCTTGTGACATGATGTGGTAGGGGAACTGACTGACATCGTGCCTGGGTAGTTTGGCTTCGAGCCATGGAGATTTTAAGTGGTTATTCGAACCACAGATTTTAGTTACAGTCGAATGTACATGGTTCTGTACACTCACCTAGACATTTCTGTCACTAGGACACTGACACACTTGGATACGATACTTGGAGACCTAGACACTTGTGTCTGACACCTATTAACACTTTGGGTTACATGTTTTCCATGCAAACATATGCACACACTCCACTTGAACACCTCTGATACATGTTCTAATACTCAATGGATGTCTAATCATTATACTCTTGCTCACACCCACACTTTCACTCGTACTATCTCTCACTCATTCATGCTGAACACATTGACACTTCACATTACTATTCTATTTTGCCTATACACTGATACTGAACACATTTTTCTGTACATCACACCCCCTTTCTCTATACACAGACCCCCTTGTTGTTTGTAGTCCTGATTGACGAGTTCTGATATATATATATATATATATATATTTTTTTTTCTGATATATATATATATATATATATATATATATATATATATACATACACACACACACATATATGAGATATGTGGGTTACCTAATATGTTATGTATTTGGGATAGCTTTATGAGTTGCAGATATAGGTATCAGTTTTGAGTTCGTTTAGTGTTGTGTTCATCGAGTTGTTCAATCCAGAGATTTCCCCTGTGTGGTCAAGACCTCTGTTGACACACATTTGGATACTCTTGACACTCTGTCTGGACACTTCTTTGTTATCCATTGGATACGATGTGGATACTAGTATATTGACACCTTGTTCTGACACTTCTAGACATACATTAGTTCACTCATGTTTGCTTGACACCCCTTGTTCTGTGGACACATTCACTCTTGACACTTGTTTGTGTTAGCCTAATGATTACATCATGTTTTTTGAATATGGCTAATCAATTAAGTTTAACATAATGACGTCACTAATATTCATATACTCACTATTATGTTGCTACTTAAACTTAGCATTATCCTATATCATATTGCCATGCTTGTATCGTACTACAACATATTTTGTCGCCTAACATGTATTTGTAGACATACAGTAAGCATAATCAAACATGATCAAACCAGGACATAGGCAATGAAGAATTAATGATGGACCAAGGACGACATCATTCAAAAAGATTCTCTGAACCATATAGCGACCTATCCGGTGTCTCGCATCGGGGGTTCCGCTGCCCGGTCAGCAGATAGGGGTCCAGGGGGCAGCGCCCCCCGTCGAGGTTTTGGAAGGCAAAGCCCCCGAAAGGTATTTAGATTTTCAGATCTGTTTATCTTTGGACAACTGCTATCAAGAAAAAAGACGTCTTCAGGTCAGCTCAAATATCAGAAGAAATATGTCATCAAAGGGCCCTTAGTTTTCCTATTTGTTCCAAGTCTGTAATATTTAATTTATTGAGTCTAGGAGAATGTGTACGTTGAGTCGTACTGTGTCATCTCAACCCCTAGATATATCTCTCCAAGCTCCACCAAGCCAAACAAAGCCCAAAGGCCATTCTGCCACCTAGGAGGCAGAGTTCGGTCTGAACTCTGCCCCCACACAGAGTTCGGGCTGAACTCTGTTCCCTGATTTCCAGGAATTAATTTTTAAGGTTACCAATTGCTAGCTGGTACAATGGCCATATTTTTGAATTTTGAGGACATAATTCTGGCCAAATTCTCCATTCCAGACTAGTATATATAGGGCATGATTTCAACCATTATCTAATTATATCTTCATCTCATCTTCTCTTCTCCTATAGCCTCATACAAGCCAAAACCTTTCCATCTACTAGCCAAGCTTCCTAAGCCTAAAACATGCTCAGTGCTATTCAGTTAGAAGTTTGTGCAAGAGTCAGATAAAGTTGCTTGGAAAATTTTAAGTGTCGTCCCAGCGATCTTTGTAAGAAGATGACATACTCTTCTGAGTAAAGGCACGTGGTGTACGCTATTTCACAAACAGTAGATTTCAATCCTGAGCTAGAGTTCTCAGGCCTGGACTAGTCCTCCACAAGGGAAACCAGGTTAAAACTGCAGTGTCTGCGAATGCTCTTCTGATCTTTATTTACTTCCGTATTTCTCTCTGATTTATTGACAGTTATTTTGTGGAGGTGATATAGAGTTAATTTTTATTTGGTGATTATCGACACAAACTCTATTCACCACCCTCTAGAGTTGCCTACACGTTATTTCAGTTTGCATTTTGTGACACTATGACACTCTTTACACCCCACTGTATATTACTGCACATGCTTTGCTATGTTGTACACCTAATGGACACTCGTCATTACTTAACACTTGACACTGACACTACATTGATACTTATGTATCATGGCATGTAGTGTGCATTACACCCTCATTTCACTCATCATCATGCACTCTAACCATGGCACATTAGTTATGTCCTGCCTTCACATTAAGATTTTATTTGCCTAAACACTAGCACATCTGATACACACATCCACTACCTACATTTAGGATAAATATTACACGTATCAGAACCTTGCACTCCACTTTAGGATATCTTCACACACCTTATCTTCACTACATATCCTTCATTGCTAAAGCAATGTACAGCAGACCCATATTTCCTGTATTTGGGTATCATGATATTGTATCCTGCAATGTTAGTTTTACCTGACATGATCATGTTCATACCCCTACATTCATTCACTGCTCTTTCAATTGTATTCCCCATTGTATACTGCATCTGCCCTCATATTTATTACATTTACCTTGCCTACATAGACATCATTTTGGCACTTGGCCTTCACAAGTATTGTGCTCTGATACCCTGGGATTTTAGCCATATACTTCATGCTCTGCATATTAGAATATATTGTACTTCATATATGTTTACACTAACCTGGACATCAGGCCACTTACCTGTATTTCACTTACCTCCTACATCTGGTTCTGTTGCATTTGCATACTGTAGATGCAAATGTTCAATACCCTGCATTAGTTGATCCTGTCCTCATTCACTCTCTATTTTGAGATGTCCTGAACACCTATAGTTTATTAGAATGCCTGCATTCCCTTGACTGTATTGCCAGTACCCTGTCCCGCTCCTTTGTTATGGTTCAATTATCAACAAGTATATATATATCTACCTGTATGATGATCAATGTGTTGTGTAGCATACACATATTATATGGGATATATCATACACTGTATGGGCGATATACCTTAGGATATAAAGTTATATATATGGGTATATGAGGACTAGGTAGAAGAGGTAATGTAATACTGGTGTATGTATATATATAAGGATGAGGGCTAGGGATAGTGATAATGTAGATACCTATGCTATAGGGATTATGGGTTAGGAGCTTTAGTTTGATATATAAATTGGGGCTAATACCAAGTTGCCATGAATAGCCAAGATGACCAAAACCCTAAAAGTTGACCCAATTGGATTTAGAGTTGACCAATGGTCCGTATTAGACTAAGTTGACTAGATAGTTTGACCTTTGACTCCTAGTTTGACTAGAAGGTTGACCAGAGTTGACCAAGAGTTGACTTTGACTTAGATTGACCTAGAATCATGTAGATTGTATTGTAAACTTCAACTATTACATTTTAAACATATTGTAACCTGTGTTGCTCTAAATAGGACTCAGTTACTCCAGTTTGGACATCTATATATATCAGTTGCTCAGGTTTTCAGGAGAGTACATTCTCTGATCATTTTCATTCATAGAAGTATCTATATTGCATACTTTAGACTACTTTACTTGATGCTGTCATGTTGGTAACACGGATTGATACTATATGGACATTTTCATGAGATGTTATCCCCCAATGGGTGCATCGAGTATTTTATGTTTATGTACTTTATCATGTGCATCATGTACTCCTTTTACTCGTATCTCTTCATGTATACTCATGTTCTCTAATTTACTCTCGTGTTCACAAGTGCTTCATGTAAAACTAACTATCACGTATGTAATGTAACTTGACCAGATTCATGTGTATTGATTGGGGTAGGGGTTAGTAGAAGTGGTTATGTGGTTAATTCTAAATTAGTGTAATCATGTACATGTCTGTTATACCTTCACGTATAATGGAGTTACCTTAGAATAATCATGTGCAAACCTAAACCGAATACATAACCATATTGTGCTCTAAATCACTTATATTTACTTACAGTTCTTATTTTCTATACAACTTTTATCTTCTCAGATTTGTCTATTTTAACTGTTCATGTACATCCCTCTCTACGGAGTTTTATGTATTTCACGTTCTTTATGTACATCTCTATACAGTGTTTCATGTATTTTATTCTACTACTTGTTCTATATTTTCTGCCATGTTTTGGATCTGTTTTGGAGATATTTGTTCGTTTCTGTCCTGATTGGACCCATTGACAAAATATTACAGATAATTTGGAGGACCCTTGGCACTACCTTTTATGGAGTTGACATCGACGATACTTGCGACTGGACCCTCAGGAGGATCCAGCTTGCGCTGAGGAGACTACTCTAGTTTCTAGACTAGATTGCTAGGGCTTTATCTTACTTATGGTGTTGTCTTGAGTTTGTATCTTTCAGATGTTTTGTAATAGTATTGATAACACTTATCTTATTTCATATTCTGGTTGTATCTCACTCTGTGAATTTTATATCTATCTTATCGTGCTATTTATCTACCTCTAGTTTATGTGATTGAGTTGTATCTTTTGAGATGTCCTCCGATTGGGGAGTATATTCTGGATAGGTTTATTTATACTGTGTTAGATTTTTTTGACCTAGGATATCATTCTACCGCCGACATTGTGGCGTAGGCTGGACGTACCAACGTACTCGTGCCCCTAAACCGTGTGCGGATCATGACAAAGGGTTCAGGTCGAGACCTTGAGGGAGCAGAGCCAGAGGATTCAATATCTTTGGGACTTAGTGCATTCATTAGGAGAGCCTAGTTCCAAGAGAGTGAGGAGCAGTACACATTTCCAACCAGAGCATCAGGAGTATCAAGACTTTCTGCCTAGACCATCCTACCCAGTCCAGACTCCTGTCTAGCAGAGGCCAGCTTAGTGAGTGCCTACCTGTGCTTATTGTAGGAAGCCTGAACATATTTGGGACCAATGTAGGAAGAGGAGATGGGTGTGCCTGTTTTGTGGGTCAGCTACACACATGCTGCGAGTCTGTCCTGCTGTACTTATCTCAGCCAAGGTCTCGCCTCTAGGAGGGAGTTCCAGCCACCAGACCTAGTTGGAGGTGAGTTCTTTACCTAGACCTTAGTATGACTTTTGTGATGTTTTGATGCACCCTACCATTTCTTGTATGTATTGATACCTTGTGATTGCCTAGTGCTGTAATATGACTAGTATAGTTAGATGAGACCTCAGACTGATGTTGCATGCCATGACCTATATGTTATTCTTTCAAATTGTGTGATTTAGATGAGTTTTCTTAAGATCATTATTGTTGGGGACGTGACCTTAAGAGGAGTACGACCAACCTAACTTTTAAGGACAAAATTTTTCTAAGGGGAAGGATTGTAACTACCACTTTTCTAAAATGAGGGTAATTTTAAACTTTTATAAAGTTGATCATGTTAATTGTTAAATAATGGATTTAAATCCTATTAATGATAAATTGGTGAATTTTAATTAATTTAATATTATTTAATTTGATGTATTGTGACTTTGGTCTTTTGTTAGTGAAACCTTAGAACTACTTAGCCTAGAGACTAACCATGACCATGGAGACCTAGCTAACATAATTGGATTAGTAATTAGGCTCTAATCTAGCTAGGAATGACTTAGAAACTGTTTAGAGATTTTAATTAAGGTGTTATTTTGGGCCTTTTAGAGGATGGGCTTGATTTGATGACTTAGAAAGGGCTTTAGGCTAATGTGACTTGACCTAAACCATAGGCCAACAATGTGACCAGCCAAGAGCAGCCCCCTTACCCTATATGACACATCATTAGCCCCCATTCATCTCTCTTTTCTTGAAACCCTAGCCCTAATAGTATTCATCCCCAAATTTACCCTCTTTTACCAAATTAACTCCAAATTCAACCAAACTAATTGCATCCTCTTCATATTTAGGATATGAGGTCTCTATTGGCTAGCTAGCAAGGATTGGAAGCAATTTGGCCATTGAATTTGGTGGGAAATTATTTCATGAGAATTTTCATTGGGATTCCAACTCCCAATTAGCAGGAGCCTCTAAACCCTTCCAATTCCTGTTTTTATTCCATAGATGCATTCATTTAGGGTTTTCCTAGCATTATGCTAAGTTTGGTTCGAAATCAAATCCATTTGGGATGAGTATCGAAAGAATATCGGATATGTGCCTCAAGTGTTCGATGAAATGCCCCATAGGATATTTTGTTCACCGATTTCTAAACTAATTATATATATAAGTAGTTAATTATGTGTACATTGTATTTGTATGTGACTGACTCAATTTTTGTGTCCTTACCCGTGTCAAAATAGATACGGGGATGTTAGCCGAGCCTGTGCAGGCATAGTAGCAGTGCCCTGCTGCTACCGTGTCTGTGCACGCTGGACACGACCCAAAACCCTATGCTAGTGACACGATGGGGTAGGGGCATTGACTGACATCATGCCTGGGTAGTTTGGCCTCGAACCATATAGAGTTCGTGTGGTTATTCGAACCACATATTTTAGTTGCATTCGAACGCTACATGGTTCTATATACTCGCCTAGTCATTTCTGACACTAGGACACTGACACACTTGGACAAGATTCTTGGACACCTAGACACTTGTGTCTAACACCGATTGACACTTTGGGTTACATGTTTGCCATGCAAACACATGCACACACTCCACTCGAACACCTCTGATACATGTTCTGATACTCAATGGATATCTAATCACTGTACTCTTGCTCACACCCACACTTTCACTCGCACTATCACTCACTCATTCATGTTGAACACATTGATACTTTATATTACTCTTCTATTTTGCCTGTACACTAACACTGAAAGCATTTCCCTGTACAACACACCTTCTTTCTTTGTGCACAGACCCATTTATTGTTTGTAGTCCTGATTAATGAGTTCTAATATATATATGAGATACGTGGGTAACCTAATATGTTATGTATTTGGGACAGATATATGAGTTGCAGATATAGGCATCAGTTTTGAGTTGGTTTAGTATTGTGTTCATCGAGTTGTTCAACCCACATATTTTCCCTATGTGGTCAAGAACTCTGTTGGCACACATTTAGATACTCTTGACACTCTGTATGAACACTTCTTTGTCACCCATTGGACACGATGTGGACACTGGTACATTGACACCTTGTTCTGACACTTCTAGACACACATTAGTTCACTCATGTTTGTATGACACCCCTTTCTTCTGTGGACACATTCACTCTTGACACTTGTTTGCATGTCTATGACACTATGACACTCTTCACACCCCACTATATTTTACTACACACGCTTTGCTATGCTGTACACCTAACGGATACTCATTATTACTTAACACTTGATACTGACACTACTCTGATACTCATGTATCAGGGCATGTAGTGTGCATTGTACCCTCATTTCATCCATCATCCTGCACTCTAACCATGGCACATTAGTTATGTCCTGCCTTCACATTAAAATTTTATTAGCTTAAACACCAGCACATCTGACACACACAACCACTTCCTGCATTTAGGATACATATTGCATGTATCAGAACTCCATTTTAGGATATCTGCACACACCTTATCTTCACTGATATCCTTCATTGCTAAAGCAATGTACAACAGACCCATATTTCCTGCATTTGGGTATCATGACATGGTATCCTGCAATGTTAGTTTTTCCTGACATGATCATGTTCAGACCCCGACATTCATTCACCACCCTTTCAATTGCATTCGCCATTGTATACTACATCTGCCCTCATATTCATTACATTTACCTTACCTACAGAGACATCATTTTGGCACTTTGCCTTCACAAGTATTGTGCTTCGATACCCTGGGATTTTAGCCACATACTTCATGCTCTGCATATTAGAATATACTGCACTTGACATATTTTTACACTAGCCTGGACATCAGACCACTTACATGTATTTCACTTACCCCCTACATCTGGTTCTGTTGCATTTGCATACTACAGTTGCAAATGTTCAATACCATGCATTAGTTGATCCTGTCCTCATTTCCTCTTTATTTGAGATGTCCTGAACACCTGTAGTTCATTAGAATGCCTGCATTCCCTTGACTGTATTGCCTGTACCCTGTCCTGCTCCTTTCTTATGGTTTAATTATCAACAAGTATATGTATATCTACCTGTATGAGGATCAATGTGTTGTGTAGCATATATATATTATTTAGGATATATCATACACTATGTGGCAATATACCTTATGATATACAGTTATATATATGGGTATGTGAGGACTAGCTAGAAGAGGTAATGTAATACTGGTGTATGTACATATATAAGGATGAGGGCTAAGGATAGTGATGATGTAGATACCTATGCTATAGGGATTATGGGTTAGGAGATTTAGTTTGATATAGAAATTGGGGCTAATACCAAGTTGCCATGAATAGCCAAGATGACCAAAACCCTAAAAGTTGACCCAGTTGGATTTAGAGTTGACCAATAGTCCAAATTAGACTAAGTTGACTAGATAGTTTGACCTTTGACTCCTAGTTTGACTAGAAGGTTGACCAGAGTTGACTAAGAGTTGACTTTGACTTAGATTGACCTAGAATCATGTAGATTGTATTGTAAACTTCAACTATTATATTTTAAACACATTGTAACCTATGTTGCTCTAAATAGGACTCAGTTACTCCAGTTTGGACATCTATACATATCAGTTACTCAGGTTATCAGGCGAGTACATTATCTGATCATTTTCATTCATGGTAGTATCTATATTGCATGCTTTAGACTACTTTACTTGATGCTGTCACGTTGGTAATACGAATAGATACTATATGGATATTTTCATGAGATGTTATCCCCTAACGAGTGCATCGGATATTTTATTTTCATGTACTTTATCATGTGCATCATGTACTCCTTGTACTCGTATCTCTTCATGTATACTCATGTTCTCTCATGTACTCTTATGTTCACATGTGCTTCATGTAAAACTAACTATCATGTACGTAACGTAACTTGACCATATTCATATGTATTGATTGGGGTAGAGGTGAGTAGAAGTGGTTATGTGGTTAATTCTTAATTAGTGTAATCATGTACATGTCTGTTATACCTTTACGTATAATGGAGTTACCTTAGAATAATCATGTGCTAACCTAACCCGAATACATAACCATCTTGTGCTCTAAATCACTTGTATTTACTTACAGTTCTTATTTTCTATACAACTTTTATGTACTCAGATTTGTCTATTTTAACTGTTCATTTACATCCCTCTCTACGGAGTTTCATGTATTTCATGTTCTTTATGTACATCTCTCTACAGTATTTCACGTATTTTATTCTACTGCTTGTTCTATATTTTCTGCCATATTTTGGATCTGTTTTGGAGATATTTGCTCGTTCCTATCCTGATTGGACCCGTTGACAAAATATTGCAGATAACTTAAAGGACCTTTGGTACTACCTTTTATGGAGTTGACGTAAACGACACTTGCGACTGGACCCTCAGGAGGATCCAGCTTGCAGTGAGGAGACTACCCTAGTTCCTAGACTAGATTGCTAGGGCTTTATCTTACTTATGGTGTTGTCTTGAGTTTGTATCTTTCAAATGTTATGTAGTAGTGTTAATAACACTTATCTTATTTCATATTCTGGTTGTATCTCACTCTATGAATTTTATATCTATCTTATCGTGCCATTTATCTGCCTCCGGTTTATGTGATTGAGTTGTATCTTCTGAGATGTCCTCCGATTGGGGAGTATATTCTGGACAGGTTTATTTATGCTGTGTTAGATGTTTGTGACCTAGGACAAAATTCTACAATCGATATTGCGGCGTAGGATGGACGTACCAACGTACTCGTGCCCCTAAACCGTGTGCGGGTCGTGACACATTTTTAATGGTGGCCCATATAGGTTGAGATTCGCATTTTTGCGATATCATAGTAGCGCAACGACATAGTTGTGCTACTGCGAGCCTGCGATAGAATATAGGAAGTAAGGTAATAGAATGAGAGGATACTCAATTATAGTTAGAATTTCTTGAGAGATTCCTGGGACGACCCTTGAGAATCTTATTTTGAATTTCGATTTAAATCCTTCTCTTGTTTTGTTCACCCTTACTCCTTATTATTGAATTTGAATTTTGTCGGATCGTTGTTGATTTTGATTTTCCTATTGAGATGAATTTTATGACCTGGGTTACGGTATCTTCTGATAACATATGTTGACGGAAATAACAGGGATGGTAAAACGTCTACTTGGTTATGGAGCTTAGAGTTTATCGCAGCTATATTAGCCGGCGTAGTGCGGACGTAGAGCCCTGACTTCGGATGAACTTATCTTGGTTATGAGGTTTAGAATTTCTCGCAACTATACTAGTCGGCATAGTGAGATTTCTAGACAACATGATTATAGAGGTGCATACCCCAGTTATGGAATCTACCGTTTATCGCAGCCTTGCTTACTAGCATGGCAAGAATTCTGAGTAACATGATTTTGGACAGATGCATATGATTATCAGAATGTATCTTGAGAAGGTTTTCAAACATATTATCTCTATCTTTCGTTTCAGTTATTATAAAATTGTTTTCCATCATCAATTAACTTAGGAGTAGGGATAATTTTAGTTATTATCCTATTTAGTGATAATTCTTTCTTAGTATAATAATTTGATGGCTTATATTAGAGCGTTATCTTAGAAATGATATTTTAGCTCTAACATTTAAAATAGTAACCCATTGTAGGTATTCTCTGTTAATTATAATATCCACCAGTTTTTATAACATATAGGATATTAGTCAGCCTTACAGCCTTTGATGATTTCTTGTTTCCCTTTCTATTTCCAGTATGGCACCTATGACAAGAGCCTGCCCCCCTGGGCGTATCTATAGCTTCACCTGAGACCGAGAGCCTTCCTCTGCCCCCCTGGAGTGGTACCCCATACCATTCCTGATGGAACTTAGATACTTGGACTTCTCTGGGATGTGTTAGAGACACAACGAGTTCAGGTCGAGACCCTGAGGGAGCAGAGCCAGAGGATTCAATATCTTTGGGACTTAGTGCATTCAGGAGGAGAGCCTAGTTCCAAGTGAGTGAGGAGAAGTACACAGTTCCACCCAGAGCCTCACGAGTACCCAGACTTTCAGCCTAGACCATCCTACCCAGTCCAGATTCCTGTCTAGCAGTGGCTAGCTGAGCGAGTGCCTACCTGTGCTTACTGTAGGAAGCCTGAACATATTTGGGACCACTGTAGGAAGAGGAGCGGAGTGTGTCTATTTTGTGGGTCAGCTGCACACATGCTGTAAGACTGTCCTACTGTACTTATCTCAGCCAAGGCCCCGTCTGTTTTGGGGCTTTAGTAAAGGGGCTTGATTTGATGACTTAGAAAGGCCTTTAGGCTAATGTGACTTGACCCAAACCCTAGCCCAACCATGTGACCAGCCAAGAGCAGCTCCCTTACTGTCACGATCCGTACCCTAGAGTAAGGGCACGAGAAGTGGGTACGTCCAGCCTACGCCGCAGAGTCGGCGGTAGAATGTTGTCCTAGGTCAAACATCTAACAATATAAAGGTACCAGTACGGTATATACACTCCGAATGGAGGTGACATAGAAAATACAGTCTCAATCACATCTAAGGTAGAGCATGATAAGAGATAGATAAAATATGAAATCCACAAAGAGATACCGCAAATAGAAGTCTAAGTGTCTAAGATACACAAACCCAGAAAATATCTCAAATCTCAAATACAGTAATCCATAAAGTAAATACAACTCAAGACAACTAAAATAACTATCTATACAACCTCTACTATGTCTCCTCTAGGCTAGCAGGCAACCTCCAAGCTATCTGTAAAATTTATCAACAGGTCCGGTCAGGACAGGAACGTGTACAACTCATCAAGAAAACCCAAGTAATGACAGAGAACTATAAAGCAGTTATAAACAGTTTTATTGATTAATATGGCAGTTTATATTTAGGTGATAGTATAGAGAAGCAGTAAGATACAAGGAAAGTAAAGTAACTAAAACAAGAGAAGAATGATGGCAATGAAGACTGTAAAATAAATCTAGCTGAACTAGAGTAACATGATAAGTCCAGACAGTATAAACCAGTGTAAAACCTATGTAAATCCAGTACGGGACGAATCTAATACAAGATGAATCCAGTACAAGATGATTCTAGGTAGTGACCAAGAATCCATGTGAGACCAGCTATACTCTAATAGTGTGTTTTAAAATACTGAGATCGACATGTAAACGGCTATAGGTAATCAGGCACATTTCTCACTGATCAGGCGAGAGATGGCTATGCTTCCAGTAGATTCCAGTTGGGAGATTCTAGATTTGTGGTATGTCTACATGTATTACTCAATATTTCCCCGCCCCGCAATACAAATGAATCCAGAATTCGACACAAGAATCGAGATGAGTCCAGCCAAAATATGACGATTCCAGAAATAGATTCCAGAATGATTCCAGTGATTCCAGTAATAGAGGCCAGATAAGTATGGTATGTGTGTCGCATACATGAATCCAGATATATCCATACGTGTTGTAATAGAGAATCACATAAAACTAACTATAACTGAAGTACAGTAATTGACAATTAAATGAGAGAACTATTAGAAAATGTACTCGCCTGATAACCTGAACAGATGATAGGTATTGAGGTCCAAACTGAAGCCACAGAGTCCTATTTAGAGCAACACAGGTCAAGATGTATACGAGAGATGATAAATGAAATGTACAATGCATCTGCATGCTGTCTAGGTCAAACTAGACTAAAGTCAACACTTGGTCAACTCTAGTCAACCACATAAGTCAAATTAGGTCAACTAGGTTAAGTCCTAGCCCAACAAATCTAACAAGTCTCACTAGGCCTAACCAAGCCTAGGCTAGCACTCACACAATCATAAGACAAGTGAACCACAACAATGCATAATACAAAATAGATAATATATATAAATACATACCTTTATACATACATGCATATCCATATTACATACATATTTATTTATATAGGCATATGTTACATCATGCATATTTACATAGTTACATAGATATATACATTCATGCACATTTATATACATACTTTTATACATTATATATGTTAACATTCATTACAATGCATTATATTTTATTTATACCTTTGATTGATTCATTCATTCATATATGACATTCATTCATGCATATTACATACTTACATGCATCTATACATTATATACATTGTATATAACATATAAAAATAGAAAAGGAAAAAAAAAGGGGAAAAACTGAAATGGAAAGGGAAGGGAAGGAAATTGTAAGGAAAATGGAAAACAGTGGACATATACATGCTTGCATCATATATTCTACATTACCATACATGCTATCACTATATATTACATTACAATATTTATATATTATGCATTCATATCTATCATTACATATATACCTTGCATTCATTTCTAGCATTCATTATATACTTTTATGCATACATTGTATATCATTCTTTCATTCATGCATTTATGCATTGCTTACATACATTATATTAATTGCATTCCTACATGCTTGTATTCAACCATATATATACATTAATGTAAAGAGAATATATATCATATATATATTATTTTATTCATCTAACATATCATGCATTACATACTCTATATTCTTTTAATACCCATACTACATAGGCTCATAGGTTACACAAAATGCATATATCGTATAATCACTCTTCTACTTAAAATCAATACTGTACCAATTGGGCCTCTACTAAACTCTAGGATTATACTTTGTTGTAGCCCTTCGTGTTAGCTTTCTGAAACTTCAAACGGATCGCATTTTCTTGTCTGGAAGCTCCCGAAATCGCAAAAATACCAAAACACGTTCGTCTTTCGTATAGCTGACACTCAAATAATTCTACAGAAAGTTACATAAAGAATTTGGCTTATTAAAATATATATTTAGAAAGCTAACTTCTATACGGTTCTTTGAAAAAAAATGGAAGATAAATCGGAGTTCTAAGCTAAAAGTTATGACATTTCTAAGTTGCTTTGGTTAATAAAAACGTGGATGAAAATTATGACGAATTTGACAAAAGAACACATATAGGCCAAGATACTTGGATACAAACATAGGTATCCAAATGAAACTCATTCTAACCATCCTAACTAAGATCAATCCACTCTCTAACCATTCTAAAACAGAATTTAAATATCTATTTAAACTATTATCATACATACATACACATGGGGTGTCCTAATTTGGGATCTATCAAGTAGGACACAAGACACATATCTAAAATTCTCAAGAGAGCTCCAAATGACCTAAAATTTGAATCTAAATGGGACACATGCATGAAGATGGATCCTACGGATTCAAAACTAATTTATATGCAAAGAAAATCGATTTAGAGGATGGGTTTTACCTATTGGGAGTGGAATCCCAATGAAATCCTTTAGGACACGGCTCCGATACGAAGATCCCTCAAAGTGGACACTCATCCTTGCACTCCTCTTCTAATCCTTGGTAGCACCCTTCCCTTGGAGAATGTGAATGATTGAGGGAAGGTTTGATGAAGGAATGATTTGATTTGGAGATCAAATCAATGGGAAGGCTCTCTAAAATTGGAAAAGAACAAAAGGAAAATAAAAGAGGCAAGATTGTAATGAATGAAATGAATCATTCTCTCCTAAAGGTGGCTTCCATAAAGAGTCCATTAGGGCTAATGGAAAATGTCCTAATTGCCCCTCTCTAGTCTCATATGGTTAAGTCTAGACTAGGTTCAAGTTTGGGGTCAAAATGATCTAGTTTTGAGTCTCTAACTTAACCATTCTAACATGATAAAAATTAGTTTAATTAAATAACTTAATATTGGGTCTTGTGAGCCATGCTTAACTTAATATTGGGTCCCATCTAGAGTTCAAGCTACCCGGGTCACAATACAAGTCGAAACGAGACGAAACTCAAACTCGACTAAACAAATCCAATAAAAATAATATTAAAAATATAAAAAATTTTCAAAATATTAAAATATAAAAAATGACCAAAATCATAATACATCAATTTAATTATTATTAAAATAATCTAAAATTTACCAATTAATCAAAATCCTAAATAATTTAAAAGTCACAAAATGACCAAAATACCCTTAGCCTAAAAAGTTGTAAATAGTCATTCTAATCACATGGTTAGGTCCCCATGGTCATGGTTAGTCTCTAGGCTCAACAGTTCTAGAGTTCACTAGCTAACACATCAAAATTATAATTTACCAATTTTAAATAGTATTAAATTAATTAAAAATTCCCATAAATCATAAATCCTATTATTAAATAATAAACTTTTATAAAAGTTCAAAATTATCCTCAATTTAGAAAAGTGTGTGTTACAATCCTACCCCCCTTAGAAAAATTTTGTCCTCGAAATTAAAATGTTCATACTCCTTCTAGGTCAAACCCCCACAATCAAAGTCTCAGAACTTAAACAAATCATACGATTTAAAAGGACGACATACAGGATCATGGCATACGGTGGTAGTGAAAGTCTCATCTAGGTATACTAGTCATGCTAGACCAAAACGGTCATAGGGTATCAAACATACAAGCAATCAGGGGTGTTAAACTGGAAAAGATACAGAAATAACAAATCATCAAAACTGTAGGGCAGTCTACCATCTTATATGAAAAATGGTACTTATCAAAAAAATAAAATAAAGATAACTACCAATTATCTATAAAGGGGTACAGAAAAAAATTCAAAATCAAAAGTTAAAGAATGAAAGTCAATTGCATTGAAATTCAATCACAATATAGGATTCTCTTAATCATGTTAAGACTAAATTGTAAGTTCTAAAAGTTATGTAGTTCATGTGTGTATGGGTGTATGTGGACATGTTCATATGGTTAGATAGTAGGTATGTGTGTATGTGAAATATACATGAAAGTGTATAGGAGGATTTGGGTTTCAAAACAATAGCTATCAAGTTACACTACTCATGGCATATTGGTTAAACAATCTACAATACACAACCTATTTACTCATAACATGCATATATATATATATATATATATATATATATATATATATATATATATATATATATATATATATATATAAAGAGGTAGAAATTTAGTTATGTATCTATATACATTATAACAGTATGCATAAACTATATATATATATATACCTATATAGATATATGAACATAACATAGAGATGAAGGGTTAGGTTTACATGCAGTTTTGAACATTAGTGTACATTAGTGTAGAGTGTCAAGAGTACAGGGGTTATAACTTAAAATGAAGGGTTCAATCATTCATTTCAGTTTAACATTACATATTAAATCTGAAATTGAACTAAACATTTAAAATCAACGTGAAAAATGTTAACATGTATTCAGTTTCAGGATTTTGGAGAAATTCGAACATCAAAACCAACCCAATGTTCACCACAACCACAACCTAACATGTAAGAGTATGAAACCTAACATTATATCCCTACATACAATAATGTATATGGCTCAAAACATTACATTTAAAAACTGCAAATTGAACTAATCACTTAGAAACCAGTGTTAAAGGGTTAATATGCACATGGTCTCAGATTTGACAAATTCAAACACAAAACTTAACCAATTTCTTTAAGAATTGAAACCCTGTATATAACATACATGTGCAATGATGTAAACAACAACTAATAATATGAAATTTATATTTAAATTACGAATTTAAACTGGAAAAAAAGAACTATTCTCTGATACTGTATTGTGTCAGAGATATTAGAGTTTTTGAGAATTTAACATCAAAAACATATTAATGTGCATTTAGATAGATTGGTAATCAAAGTGTAGCATGTATACGTGTCAGGCAAGGTGTTCGTGTCCGCTATATATATATTCTCATGTCCCAATATAAAAATTAAATTCCATATCAAGACCAACATTTAGATTCCTACCATGATTGCAAGTAGGTGATTGATGTATTCAAGGCAGTTTTATTATTATTATTATTTAATACACGAATAATAGCAAGAAGAAAATAACGATAAAATCTGTTCTGCTTATTTGTTTAAAAGAAGAATCATTTTGAAACCAGAGCAATAATATCAAATCCAGATAAGGTCTAGCAAAATCATCGATTCATTGTATTAAGAAAAAATTTATAGTAAGAAGTTACACAAGGTTTATAATACAGCTAAAGCTACTCCTAAGTTAAATAATGAGAAGCAAAACAAACAATAATTCTTTTTTTTTAGAATGACTGAAACAAAAGTAGAGAAAACATGTTCAAGAACATTTAAGGTACAATCTGATAATCATATGCGTCTATCCAAAATTATGGTACTCTAAATTCTCGTCATACTAGTAAGCAAGGCTACGATAATCACAAAGTCCTCGACTTAGGCACATACCTCTAGAATCATGGTATTTAAAAATTTTGCGATACCGCTAGCTTGGCTGCGAAAACCTTAAATTCCTACACCCGAGAAATATATCCAAAGTCAGACTATATGTCCTCACCATACTAGCTAATGTGATTGTAGAAGACTAGATTCCATAACTTAGATTACCTAGCCCATATAATTTCATCTTGACAAAAATTAAATTAAATCAACAATGGATACCCAAAAATCAAATTCATTAACTAACCAAGAAAGATAAATATAAACTATTAGAATCAAATTTCGAGATATTTTATAATGAGATTCTCAAGGGTCATCCCAGGAATCTCTCAAGGGATCCTAACTGTGATTGAGTACCTTCTAAAATATATCCTAATCCTACTACAGGCTGTAGTGGTACTCTAGTTCGAATACCACTACACAAACTTGACCTGCATGGGCCACCACTAAAAATGTGTCACGACCCGCACCCTAGAGTAAGGGCACGAGAAGTGGGTACGTCCAGCCTACGCCACAGTGTCGGCGGTAGAACGCTGTCCTAGATCAAACATCTAACAATATAAAGGTACCTGTACGGTATATACACTCCGAATGGAGGTGACATAGCAAATACAGTCTCAATCACATCTAAGGTAGAGCATGATAAGAGATAGATAAAATATGAAATCCACAAAGAGATACCGCAGATAGAAGTCTAAGTGTCTAAGATACACAAACCCAGAAAATATATCAAATCTCAAATACAGTAATCCATAAAGTAAATACAACTCAAGACAACTAAAATAACTATCTATACAACCTCTACTGTGTCTCCTCTAGGCTAGCAGGCAGCCTCTAAGCTATCTGTAAAATTTATCAACAGGTCCAGTCAGGACAGGAACGAGTACAACTCATCAAGAAAACCCAAGTAATGACAGAGAACTATAAAGCAGTTATAAACAGTTTTATTGATGAATATGGCAGTTTATATTTATGTGATAGTATAAAGAAGCAGTAAGATACAAGGAAAGTAAAGTAACTAAAACAAGAGAAGAATGATGGCAATGAAGACTGTAAAATAAATCTAGCTGAACTAGAGTAACCTGATAAGTCCAGAAAAAAAATATAAACCAGTGTAAAGCCTATGTAAATCCAGTACGGGACGAATCTAATACAAGATGAATCCAGTACAAGATGATTCTAGGTAGTGATCAAGAATCCAGGTGAGACCAGCTATACTCTAATAGTGTGTTTTAAAATACTGAGATCGACATATAAACGGCTGTAGGTAATCAGGCATATTTCTCACTGATCAGGCAAGAGATGGCTATGCTTCCAGTAGATTCCAGTTAGAAGATTCTAGATTTGGGGTATGTCTACATGTCTTACTCAATATTTCCCCGTCCTGTAATACAACTGAATCCTAAATTCGACACGAGAATCGAGATGAGTCCAGCCAAAATATGATGATTCCAGAAATAGATTCCAGAATGATTCCAGTGATTCCAGTAATAGAGGCCAGATAAGTATGGTATGTGTGTCGCATACATGAATCCAGATATATCCATACATATTGTAACAGAGAATCACATAAAACTAACTATAACTGAAGTACAGTAATTGACAATTAAATGAGAGAACTATCAGAGAATGTACTCGCCTGATAACCTGAACAGATGATAGGTATAGAGGTCCAAACTGAAGCCACATAGTCCTATTTAGAGCAACACAGGTCAAGATGTATACGAGAGATGATAAATGAAATGTACAATGTATCTGCATGCTGTCTAGGTCAAACTAGACTAAAGTCAACACTTGGTCAACTCTAGTCAACCACACTAGTCAAATTAGGTCAACTAGGTTAAGTCCTAGCCCAACAAGTCTAACAAGTCTCACTAGGCCTAACCAAGCCTAGGCTAGCACTCACACGATCACAAGACATTGTGAACCACAACAATCCATAATATAAAATAGATAATATATATAAATACTTACCTTCATACATACATGCATATCCACATTACATACATATTTATTTATATAGGCATATGTTACATCATGCATATTTACATAGTTACATAGATATATACATTCATGCACATTTATATACATACTTTTATACATTATATATGTTAACATTCATTACAATGTATTATATTTTACTTATACCTTTGATTGATTGATTCATTCATATATGACATTCATTCATGCATATTACATACTTACATGCATCTATACATTATATACATTGTATATAACATGTAAAAATAGAAAAGAAAAAAAATGGAAAAACTGAAATGGAAAGGAAAGGGAAGGAAAATGTAAGGAAAATAGAAAACAGTCGACATATACATGCTTGCATCATATATTCTACATTACCATACATGCTATCGTTATATATTGCATTACAATATTTATACATTATGCATTCATATCTATCATTACATATATACCTTGCATTCATATCTAGCATTCATTATATACTTTTATGCATACATTGTATATCATTCTTTCATTCATGCATTTATGTTGCTTACATACATTATATTAATTGCATTCCTACATGCTTGTATTCAACCATATATATACATTAATGTAAAGAGAATATATATCATATATATATTATTTTATTCATCTAACATATCATGCATTATATACTCTATATTTATTTAATACCCATACTACATAGGCTCATAGGTTACACAAAATGCATATATCGTATAGTCACTCTTCTACTTAAAATCAATACTGTACCAATTGGGCCTCTACTAAACTCCAGGATTAAAGTATGTTGTAGCCCTTCGTGTTAGCTTTCTGAAACTTCAAACGGATCGCATTTTCGTGTCCGGAAGCTCCCGAAATCGCAAAAATACCGAAACACGTTGGTCCTTCGTATAGCTGACACTCAAATAATTCTACAGAAAGTTACAGAAAGAATTTGGCTTATTAAAATATATATTTGGAAATCTAACTTCTATACAGTTCTTTTAAAAAAAATGGGAGATAAATCGGAGTTCTAAGCTAAAAGTTATGACATTTCTAAGTTGCTTTGGTTAATAAAAATGTGGATGAAAATTATGACGAATTTGACAAAAGAACACATATAGGCCAAGATACTTGGATAGAAACATAGGTATCCAAATGAAACTCATTCTAACCATCCTAACTAAGATCAATCCACTCTCTAACCATTCTAAAACTAAATTTAAATATCTATTTAAACTATTATCATAAATAATACACATGGGGTGTCCTAATTTGGGATCTATCAAGTAGGACACAAGACACATATCTAAAATCTTCAAGAGAGCTCCAAATGGCCTCAAATTTGAATCTAAATGGGACACATGCATGAGGATGGATCCTACGGATTCAAAACTAATTTATATCCAAAGAAAATCGATTTAGAGGATGGGTTTTACCTATTGGGAGTGGAATCCCAATGAAATCCTTTAGGATACGGCTCCGATACGAAGATCCCTCAAAGTGAACACTCATCCTTGCACTGCTCTTCCAATCCTTGGTAGCACCCTATCCTTGGAGAATGGGAATGATTGAGGGAAGGTTTGATGAAGGAATGATTTAATTTGGAGATCAAATCAACGGGAAGGCTCTCTAAAATTGGGGAAGAACAAAAGGAAAATAAAAGAGGCAAGATTGTAATGAATGAAATGAATCATTCTCTCCTAAAGATGGCTACCATAAAGAGTCCATTAGGGCTAATGGAAAATGTCCTAATTGTCCCTCTCTAGTCTCATATGGTTAAGTCTAGACTAGGTTAAAGTTTGGGGTCAAAATGATCTAGTTTTGAGTCTCTAACTTAACCATTCTAACATGATAAAAATTAGTTTAATTAACTAACTTAATGTTGGGTCTTGTGAGCCATGCTTAACTTAATATTGGGTCCCATTTAGAGTTCAAGCTACCCGGGTCACAATACAAGTCAAAACGAGACGAAACTCAAACCCGACTAAACAAATCCAATAAAAATAATATTAAAAATATAAAATTTTCCCAAAATATTAAAATATAAAAATGACCAAAATTATAATACATCAATTTAATTATTATTAAAATAATCTAAAATTTACCAATTAATCAAAATCCTAAATAATTTAAAAGTCACA
Organism: Iris pallida; assembly: GCA_029216955.1. Taxonomy (NCBI): domain Eukaryota; kingdom Viridiplantae; phylum Streptophyta; class Magnoliopsida; order Asparagales; family Iridaceae; genus Iris; species Iris pallida. The sequence goes on from JANAVB010007397.1 coordinate 18,926,000, forward strand.
AAATGACCAAAATACCCTTAGCCTAAAAAGTTATAAATAGTCATTCTAATCACATTGTTAGGTCCCCATGGTCATGGTTAGTCTCTAGGCTCAACAGTTCTAGAGTTCACTAGCTAACACATCAAAATTATAATTTACCAATTTTAAATAGTATTAAATTAATTAAAAATTCTCTTGTTCTGTGGACACATTCACTCTGGATACTTGTTTGCATGTCTGTGACACTATGACACTCTTCACACCCCACTGCATTTTGCTGCACACGCTTTGTTATGCTGTACACCTAATGGACACTCATCATTACTTGACACTTAACACTGACACTACTCTGATACTCATGTATCAGGGCATGTATCAGCACCTTGAACTCCACTTTAGGATATCTGCACACACCTTATCTTCACTGATATCCTTCATTGCTAAAGCAATGTACAACAGACCCATATTTTTTGCATTTGGGTATCATGACATGGTATCCTGCAATGTTAATTTTGCTTAACATAATCATGTTCAGAACCCTACATTCATTTACCGCCCTTTCAATTGCATTCGCCATTATATACGGTATCTGCCCTCATGTTCAGAACCCTGTAGTTTATTAGAATGCCTGCATTCCCTTGACTATATTGCCTGTACCCTGTCCTACTCCTTTGTTATGGTTCAATTATCAACAAGTATATGTATATCTACCTATACGATTATCAATGTGTTGTGTAGCATATATATATTATTTGGGATATACAATACACTATATGGGTGATATACCTTAGGATATACAATTATATATATGGGTGTGTGAGGACTAGGTTGAAGAGGTAATGTAATACTGGTGTATGTGCATATATAAGGATGAGGGCTAGGGATAGTGATGATGTAGATACCTATGCTATAGGGAATATGGGTTAGGAGATTTAGTTTGATATAGAAATTGGGGCTAATACCAAGTTGCCATAAATAGCCAAGATGACCAAAACCCTAGAAGTTGACCCAGTTGGACTTAGAGTTGACCAATAGTCCAAATTAGACTAAGTTGACAAGATAGTTTGACCTTTGACTCCTAGTTTGACTAGAAGGTTGACCAGAGTTGACCAAAAGTTGACTTTGACTTAGATTGACTTAGAATCATGTAGATTGTATTGTAAAATTCAACTATTACATTTTAAACACATTGTAACCTGCGTTGCTCTAAATAGGACTCAGTTAGTCCAGTTTGGATATCTATACATATCAGTTGCTCAGGTTATCAGGCGAGTATATTCTCTAATCATTTTCATTAATGGTAATATCTATATTGCATGCTTTAGACTACTTTATTTGATGCTATCACGTTGGTAACACGGATTGATACTATATGGATCTTTTCATGAGATGTTATCCCCCAACGGGTGCATCGGGTATTTTATATTCTTGTACTTTATCATGTGCATCATATACTCCCTATACTCGTATCTCTTCATGTATACTCATGTCCTCTCATGTACTCTCACGTTTATATGTGCTTTATGTAAAACTAACTATCATGTACGTAATGTAACTTGACCAGATTTTTGTATATTGATTCGGGTAGGGGTGAGTAGAAGTGGTTACGTGGTTAATTCTCAATTAGTGTAATCATGTAAATGTTTGTTATACCCTCGCGTATAATGGAGTTACCTTAGAATAATCATGTGCAAACCTAATCCGAATACATAACCATCTTGTGCTCTAAATCACTTATATTTACTTACAGTTCTTATTTTCTATACAACTTTTATGTACTCAGATTTGTCTATTTTAATAGTCCATGTACATCCCTCTCTACAGAGTTTCATGTATTTCATGTTCTTTATGTACATCTCTCTACAGTGTTTCATGTATTTTATTCTACCGCTTATTCTATATTTTCTGCCATGTTTTGGATCTGTTTTGGAGATATTTGCTCGCTCCTGTCATGATTGGACCTGTTGACAAAAAATTACAGATAAGTTGGAGGACCCTTGGCACTACCTTTTATGAAGTTGACGTAGACGACACTTGTGACAGGACCTTCAGGAGGATCCAACTTGCACTGAGGAGACTACCCTAGTTCCTAGACTAGATTGCTAGGTTTTATCTTGAAGTACGTATAGGCAACTCTAGAGGGGGGTGAATAGAGTACTTGTGTCAATAATGAACAATTAAAAATTAACTCTATTCAATCCCAACTAGCAAATGATTAATCAGAGTATAAGCGCGAAAAATAAATGAAGATCAGAGAGCATACGCGGACACAGTTGTTTTTATCCTAGTTTTCCTCGTGGAGGACATGTCCAGGCCTGAGAACTCTAGCTCAGGATTAAAATCTACTATTTGTGAAATAGCTTTACAATCACGTGCCTTTACTCAGAAGAGCATGCCAACTTCTTGATAGATCACTGAGGCAAAACTTGGAATTTTCCAAGTGACTTCTTCAAGACTTGCACACAAACTTCTAATTGACTCGTACCGAGCACCTTGTAGGCTTGGAAAGTTTTGTGGCTAGTAGATGAGAAGAGTATAGCTCTTTAAGATGTATAGGCTATGGGAGTAGAAGAGAAGAGAAGATTGGATGATTTAAAATAGGAGAAAAAGGTGCCTATATATACTAGTTCAGGGAGGTAGAGTTCAGCCTGAACTGTCCAAAATATTCAAAATTTTGGCCGTTGGATAACTTGTAATGAGCAATCCCTAAAAATTAGCTCCTGGAAATCAGGGGACAGAGTTTGGCCCAAACTCTGCCTCCTTAGAGACAAAATACTCGTGGACAGTTGTAGGGCTTTGGTAGTTTGGCTTTTTGTTTGTGGAGCTTTTGGTTATCTAGTCTATGGTTGAGGTACTCAGTACGACTCAACGTACAATGGCCTAGACTCAATAAAAGTGTAAAAATACAGACTTTCGATGACAAGTTCCAGCAGTATTCGTCGAGCAGTCGTCGATGATGATTGTCTGACTTGATATATGATATTTGTCTGATTTGTAGCTTGATGACGATTTATGTGTCGAGTTGGATCATGCCAAATATCGATTTGTTAGTTATCAAGATTAGGTTGACTAGGATCCAGTTTGGGTCAACAATCTCTCCTATTTTGATAATTGACAAAATTGCATTATTTGTGTGTCGCAACATTCATACATGGACACATATATAGCTCCTCCGTAGATGGACATTTAGGCTCTTCCGTAAATAAAGAAGTCCTGATACAAGTACTAGTCTAAACAATATAACACATAGTACAAGTATTTATCCAAAATGGTTAAGCAAATATCACACATTCTCCCCCTTTGGCAGTTAACAAAATGAACGATAAGCTCCCCCATAAAAAAATAGCCATGGAGAAAATATGCAATCACACAACCAAGGTTCAAATCCAAAGTAAGAGATAATTAGCAAATAATCCAAATATAAGTCATATAAGCATAAAGTAGTACAAAGCAAAGAGATTAAATACATAACCACAGAATGAGAACTATAAAGTGTATAAACAAAATAAATCTGAAGCATCAACAACAGCATCATAAAAGGAACCATGACCGTCACGAAGTACGGAAAGGTCCAGCAGAGTCAGATGGGCCACTGGCAGAGCGACAAGGATGAACAAACGCTACATCCGGATCTAAATTCCACCTGACCCAAGTATCGTCGATACGATAACCTTCACGAGAAGGGTCCCGTACAATGGGGTAAGATACTATACGATGAGTAGCCAGGGAGTACTGGATGTCATGCAGGGTGTTGATGATGGCCGTCATCTGTAAGGTAGTGCGGTAGACCTACAAGCGATCGACCTCCACCTGAGTCCTACGGTCGACCTCCAATTGGAAACGATCTCTCAGCATAGTCTGAATGGACTCAAGGGTAGCAGGAGGCTAGGGCTCAGGTTGGCCAAGAGCAGGAGGATCAGCATGAGCATCAGACTCGGAGTGCTCAGACTCAGTAGAAGACTCAACAGCTGCTAGAAGCCGCCGTACCTTAGACAGATAGGCAGGGCATAAAGGAACTGACACTAATCAAGTGGAATATGGAACGCACAAAAAATTATCAGCAAATACAGGGCATAGACCAATGATCGAGGTCTCGTCCGTGCACGAATCATCCAGTCCATCATCGTGGGTGAAAAGTTAAAAGGGACATGGAAGTGGAGATGGTAAAGAGCAGAGATCTCAAGATAAGATACTTCATCAGTCGATCCCGCTTTGGGCAAGATCTTGAAGAAAATAATTCGATGAAGTTTATAGAAATACAAGTTAAGATATTTAGCCCATTGCTTGCGGGGACGAGTGTTGGGAGTACACAAGTCATCCTTGAAGCTCTCAAGTGAGGATCCATCGTGAAATTAAAACTGTCGGGCATCGACAAGTTTCTCCCAAGAATTGGGTTCCGGGATCTCAAGATATTCTGTAAGCTCAAAATCATCGAAAGAAATATCGATACCGGCGACACGAGTAGATCCGTGTATCGTCAAAAGTTAGGTTACAATAGAACATTTGTATGGCATTCAAATAGACTATATATGTGGTAGTAACTAACTCATCTAAACATAGATCATGGAACAATAAATCATAAGCCGAAAATATAGTAAAATTAATCGAATGACCCGTATACACACTTCGTGAACGAAAGTCAGCAAACCATTCATTGGAAGCCTCCAATGATACAAAAATTTGTTCATTGAATGTGTTGGGGTCTTGTGGTGGTGGTGGATTTAAAAATGGATGGATTGGAGGAGCAAGAGGAGGAGAAGGATGAGAAGATGATCCTTCTTTTGTATATACCAAAGAGTCTTGGAGCCATGGAGAATTTAAAAGATTGAAAAGGAAATAGAGAAGAATATGGAATTATACCTCACTTGAAGGAGAAAAGATGGAAGAGATCCCCACAAAAGCTTTAGATCTTGAGTTTGGGAAGGAAAAGGGCCCTAAAAGTGGAGTTTCTAGGTTAGGGTTTGAGAAAATTATGTTTGGAGGAAGGTAGAAGAAGAACAAAGTGAGGAGAGACGGTTTGCTCTCTAGTTTAAGAGGTTTGGGGGCAGTAAGTCGGGTTAAATCCTGGCTGTTGGAAAAAAATGGATGGCTGAGAATTAGAGAAGTTTCTGAGAACATGGACACAGAGTTCGGCCCGAACTCTGCCTCCATGTGCACAGAACACTGGAAATTTTGAAAAAGGCTAAGTTTTCTAGAAAATGAATAGAATTTGAAAGTTTGAATTTAGATAAGTCATAAACGTAATAAATCATATAATAAATAATGATTTAAGACAACGATCATTACGATGAAACTTTCATGGGGTTGCTGTAGGAGCCGGATCTCAGCTAGCGGTAGTCTGAAGAATAGTGCACCGTGTGGCTTAGGCTTTTACGCCTTGTTGTCAGAAGGACCCTTTCGGCTTGTACCTATAGCAATGTCACCATAAAGATATGTCATAATCGTTATTTATGCATGCCAATTTATTTTATGACCGTTTCATCCAAAATTCCTAACTTACGACAAAGAAAGTTGAAGCACTCTTCGGCCAGTGGTTTGGTAAAGAAGTCTGCTAGCTGATGTTCAGTGTCTATGAATTCTAAATTAATCGTGCCTTGTTGTTGATGATCACGCAAAAAGTGGTGTCTAATCTCTATGTGTTTAGTGCGTGAGTGACAAACTGGGTTCTTGGTCAGATTAATGGCACAAGTGTTATCGCAGAAAATAGGTATGTGCTTGAAACATAAGTTGTAGTCTTCAAGGGTTTGCTTCATCCACAAAATCTATGCACAACAACGACCAGCTGCGATATATTCAGCTTCTGTTGTGGATAGTGTGACAGAGTTCTGCTTCTTACTAAACCATGAGACTAACGCCTTTCCTAGCAAATGATACGTGCCGCTGGTACTCTTACGGTCGACTTTGCATCCCGCAAAATCAGCATCAGAATATCCGATTAAGTTAAAGGAAGTGGTTTTGGGATACCACAAGCCTACTGTAATAGTTCCTTTAAGGTATCTAAAGATACGCTTAACTGCGGTCATGTATGATTCCTTAGGATTCGCTTGGTATTTAGCACATAAGCAAACACTAAACATAATATTGAGGCGACTAGCCGTTAATTATAATAAACTACCAATCATAACTCGATACATAGTTGATCGACCGGTTTGTCGCTTTCATCAGGTTCCAACATCGTTGTAGTAGCCATAGGAGTGCTGATAGATTTGATGTTGTCAAGCTCGAACTTTTTCAGCATATCCTCTGTTTACTTCGATTGACTGATAAAAATGCCTTGCGAGTATTGTTTGATTTGCAGTCCAAGGAAGTAGTTGAGCTCCCCCATCATGCGCATCTCAAACTCGTTCTGTATACACTTGGCAAAAACTTTGGATAGACCCTCATTAGTAGACCCAAAAATAATATCATCAACATATATTTATACTAAAAGAATTGTGTCATAAAGAGATTTTATAAACAATGTAGTGTCGACTTTTCCTTTTAAAAAACCTTTATCAAGTGAGAAAGTACTAAGACGATCATACCAAGCTCAAGGAGCTTGTTTGAGGCCATAGAGAGCTTTCCTAAGTTTAAAAACGTGGTCGAGAAATTTGTGATTTTCGAAACGAGGTGGTTGTTTGACGAAAACCTCTTCTTTAATAAAACCGTTTAGAAAGGCAATTTTCACATCCATTTGGAAAGGTTTAAAGTTTTAAAAATTTGCAAATGCGCAAAGCATCCGAATGGATTCAAGTCGGGCAACAGGAGCATACGACTCATCATAGTTGATGCCCTCCTCTTGGTGGTATCTGTTGGCCCATTGGTCATGGTCAAACCTGATTTTAATAATTGATCAAACTCTGTCTCGACATAAATACGAATCAATTCAGATGTTTACTAACGACATTTTGGACACTGATCAAAGATGGATATCTACTCCGTTCAAGACCGAAGCTGTTTGCCACTCAGAATGTATTCTCTTCAAAGCAATATAATTTTCCATTTTATTGAATCTAGGAATACATTGTACACCAAGTCGTGCTGGCAAATAGGCTATCCAAAAACATTTTTCAAAACTGTCCTATCTCTTTAAAAAATAACCTATGTTTTTGAAAAACACCTATTTCACAAAAAGCTTCTGAAGGACTTTTCAAAAAGCCAAAATTTATTTTTTCACATAATCAACTGACCTAACCCTGACAGAACTCGGACAGAGTTCGATCAAGTTGAACGTTTGATTTTGAACTTGGTCTCCCTTCAGTTGCGGTTGGTTACAAAGGGTTGTAGAAGCATGGAAAATACTAAAGAAAATGACTCATGCGGCCAGAAAAGATCCATGCGGCTCAGAAAACTCATGCGGCTCAGGAAGTCATGCGGCATAAGGAGCTATGCGGCCCGAGGCATTCCATGCGGCTCAGAAGACACGTGGCCTGACAGTGCTCCCCTCCGACCCATGCTGCATTAATTGCTTTGACGGCTGACCCCTCTGAAAAGTTGACAGCCCTGACACAAAAGCAGGTAATTATGACTCTGTCATAATGATGAATCTCTAGGGAAGAGAAAAGAGATCTCTGACACAAATCCCCCGAGAGCCATAAAAATGCCACGTGGTCTTGCCACATGGGCGTTCGTATGCGGCTCACTTCTCATGCGGTTCAGAGTGAATATGTCCTATGCGACTCAGGCTAAGAAAGCCTCATGCGGCTCGAGCAAAGAACTTCTCATGCGGTTCAGAGTGAATCTGTCCGATGCGGCTCAGGCCAAGAAAGCCTCATGCGACTCGAGCGAGGACTTCTCATGCGGTTCAAGAGGATCATGTTCATGCGGCTCAGACGGATATATACCTACGCGGCCCACAAGGATTACTCCCTTGTGGTTCGAGGGCTCAAGTGAGGGCCACTGCCCAGGCAGCCCTGAGACGTGGGCTTAACCATATGCGGCTCAAATTCATATGCGGCTCACTCGTCATACGATCTAGATCCCCCCAGCAGCTCCTAGGACACGTGTTCTAAACCGATTAATTTCTTAGATTTGCTGCCATTAAAGATTGGGTCAATTCCTAATAATCTGGGACACGTGGCAGAAGAATAGATCTAATTTATTCGCAGATATCAGAAGATCATTATAAGGAAGATTTATTCCAATCAGCATTAATTGCTAATGGGATTTGGTGTAATCTACACCTAATGGCTCGGATTCGTCACAATCAGAAACGAACAGCCTGGATTGACCAATCCCCAGGCCGCCGCCATCTCCAAGAGCTAATCATTGGCAACCCTAATGATCACATCCCACTATTATAAATAGCAAGGTGCCATGCCCTTGTAAGATATACAATATCAGAGAGAAATACGTATATACAGAGAGACTTCCCCCATAGTCAGAGAGGGAATAAACATAGAGAGAGAGAAGCCAGAAGAGCAACAGAGGAGTATGAAGATCATTTCTTCATCAACGCCAACCATCTTTTCACAGGAGCCAAGGCTACATACCGATCGTCCAAGGAGTAAGGCAGGGCTGCCGTCGCCTTCCCGAGCCTCTATCGTCATCCCCCAGAATCTAAAATAAACAATTATACTTAGACTGCTGTACCTAGGTTTTCGTCCCTAGGCTTTCTTTGTACAAGCGAGTTTGTAACATGAAGTAAAAGTCCGGTCCTCCGATAATTGTTCTGTTCTTTTATATTTCAAGGCAAACACGATGACGACTCTGCTGGGGACTAACTTCTCCACGGCTGAGGAGTTGGTGACGCAATCGGATACAGCCAAGCTTGGCTCCACGCAACAGAAGATGGTCGCCCGGTTCGACCAACAGGCGTTCGAAGAAATGCTCTCCGACAAGAGTACTGGCCCGGTCCAGAAGCGAGCCCGCACGAGGAAGGCCCGTAAGAAGTAGAGATACCGATCCTTCATTCCTACTGAAGCTCTTGCGGAGACACCCTCTGTTGTTCAAAACGGCGAGCAAGATTCCCCTGCGGCCCCACTTCAGATCGTAGACGACTCTGCTGTCCCCAAGTCCGGCAGAAGAAAATACTATGATGCTGGACTTGCAGGGGCAAAGAGAAACTCTATGAGATCCGAGCCGCATGAGGGTATCGGCCGTAAGGAGAAAGCTCATGCGGCTACATCCGCCAGCCGCATGAAGAAAACTCATGCGGCCATATCGGCCAGCCGCATAGCTTATGCGGCTACAGTTGCCAACCACACGGATGAAACCCATGCGGCTAAGAAAGTCAATCGCTTGCAGAAAACCCATGCGGCCACAATTGCCAACCGCATGCGTCCAGCCTGTACGGTCGTGACTCCTAGCCGCACAAAAATAATTCATCCGACGGCAGAAGACAACAGCATGCAGACAGCCTGTACGGTACCCTACTCTAACCGCATAGCATCCGTTTCACGCTTCTCTCGATCAGTCTTCGACCGTCTCTCATGCGGTCCTGACCCATATGGTTCTCTGGATGAAAAGCCAGATTCTGTGGTATCCAACTTGGACTCCTCCTATTACGCACCCACAAGTGCTAAAAGGAGGAAGTCTAGGGTAGCACGGGCTTATCAGGCCCAGTCAGCTGTCCCAATCTCTGACTATCGGGGCGTCCCGTTGATTATCACACGGGCCTCTGATGGAAAGTTGTATAGAACCGCTCGAGTCCAGCACCCGGCGGCAAAAGGACAAAGTGGTTCCTCTGATCTGCGGAAGGCGATCCTCCACAAACGCAAGGAAAGAGGAGGAGTGTCGGCGTGCAAAGAGTCCTCGCTTGGACATCGCTGCACCCAAATCATCGTCAACTGCTGTTGCAACAATACGACAGTGACGGAAGATCGGCCATCCGTCTTCCAAAGACTACAACATCCGAGCTCAGAAGATGAGGTACCTCCTGTTGTCTCCTGCAATTCCGCTCAGAAGGTCCCCGCCGAAAGGAGAGGGAAAAAGACAAGTATCTCCAATCCTAAGATATCAGCCACTACAGCAAAGAAACTATCGTCTAAACGGTTGTCCTCTACCGGTGTATTCCAACACACCCGTTCAAAGACGAAATCTACCGCGATGGGAAATTCATCATCCACATTGCTGGGGGTTGAGGGAACTGGGGGTAGCACTCCTCCGAACATCCACAATAATCCGATATTTCAAGGAGCCGAGCCCGGACAAACAACTCTCCCATCAGGTACAACAGACACTGATGTCCCTGAGGGCATCCGTAACTCTCAAGACGAAGCAAGCTCTGAAGCTGGGGATACCGTTCCCTCCGAGTCCGAGCCCGAAGAGAACATTCCCACCTATCCCGATGACTTCTCGGTGCATGGGTACGACTCGGAGGGCACATCCTCCACCGTTCCTTCCATCACTCCTCATGAAAGGACGGTTTTCATGACAGACAGCAATCAAGGTGGTTCCAATGATCGCCAGCGCATCGACAATCTCGAAGCCATATTACTTGCTTTGGTCAAGTCTGTAGATGAGATTAAAGCGGCCCTGCCAACTCTACAAGGAGGAACGCCTGGTCAAACAAGCACGGGCCCCGCGGTCAATGTAGATTCAAACTCAGCGGCACCAAACCCGGGCAATAATTCTCCCGAAATAACTGCCCCTACCGCGACAGATGAGACCCGAGAAGTAAGGAGAGAGGTACAGGAGCTCCGAGCCATGTTCTATGCCCGAGAAAATGCTCAAGATCTCAGAATACGGCAACCATACCCTGCTGAATGGAGGGATGTCCCATTCCCACCAAGATATAAGCCGTTCAATATCAACCCGTAGGATGGCAAAACCTCAGCAAGTCAGTACATCACTTACTTCGAGGTCACCACCGACCATCTGCCCCATGATGATGCTATCCTCACACGGTTATTCATTCGGGCGTTGGAAGGAGTCGCCTTCGATTGGTACCGCAATCTGCCGGACAACTGTATCCACTCCTTCACCGGCTTCAAGCGCCTGTTCTTAGAGCGATTCTACGAAGTAGGACAGGACGTCACTATGTCCACTCTCATGGACGTCGTCCAAGCAGAGGAGTTGACAAGGAACTACATCGAGCGGTTCCGCCAGACCGCCATGAAGCTGCCCTCCGGAAATCCAGATTCATCTTTAATTAAAATTTGTCAAAAGAGACTGCTCCCAATGATCAGTCTCTGGATGGGCGAAAGTCAATTCAAAGATTGGAAGGCATTCATCATCAGCGCCACAAGCGCCGAAGAACGACTGAAGAAGGCTCGCCAACTGGGATTTTACATCTCGGAAGGAGAAAGCAAGGGCAAACGTCCCAACAACGATAATGGGGGTAACCCCTCCAACAATCGGGACAGCAAGGGAAAGCAGGCTATGGTGGCCGATACAACACAAAAACCTGAGCCGAAGCCCGTAGAGAAATAATGGCCTCAAGTCACTTACTCCTTTGAAGACGGCCACGTCAAGCCTATCTTGGGCATGCTCATACAAGGAGATAGAATTCAGCTCCCTCCACCAAGATGGGAGCCTCGGCCGGCTGATCTGGAGAACCCAAAGTTCTGCCATTACCACCGTTATGTACACCACGCTACACACGACTGTTACCAACTGAAACGGTACATCCAAAGCCTCATCGATTCGAACGCTCTGGCCATCAATTTCGAAAAGGTAACCATGGCAGCCAATATGGTGTCCGTACAATTCGGCATCTTCCCTCCGACGAAGACTCAAGACGGGGTAATCCCCGTCCCTCTGGCGACGATGGAAATTACCAATCTTCCACCTCCCCGGGAACAGGCTGCTGGTCTAGTACCTCTCACCACATCACGAGGAGAGGTCATATGGGTCCATCCAGACTTGGTGTCAGAAGTGACTCGGCCCACACTATCTACCACTGACAAAAAGAAAAGTGGAAAAGTCAGGACCTGCCACACAATCTCGACAGACAACGGGAAAGCTGGAGCCGTCGTCACGCGGTCCGGAGCGCAATCCCAACCTGTGGTTGACAATCCAGCTGAAAATCATCAACCCACTACAACTGATGCTCCGGGACCGGCTCAGCCTTCGACGACCGACAAGACTAGGCCGAAGGAGACTCGTTTCGACAAATCTCTCCGAAAAGAAGTAGCCCAAGGGCTAGAGAGGCCCTACAACTTTGACATCTTAGCACAATTGACTAACACTTCGGCCAAATTGTCACTGTACGAACTCCTAAGGCTCTCTAAGGACGTTCGTATTGCATTGAGCGAAGCACTCCAAAATGCCGATGCCTATCTGGCTCAATCCAACCTCACCGGGGAGGACTCACTCGTGGATCTCCAAGACAGCGCCTACACGGGAGCAATGCCCAACATCGTCTTCACTCCGCAGGACATGCTCATCAAAACCAACCTACATGATCGCCCGCTATACTATACGGGATACATCGATGACGTGAAGGTGGATCGGATGCACATTGATCCTGGCTCTTCCATAAGCATCATCCCAAAGGGTCTGCTACATCATCTCCGCATTCCAATGCATCGTCTGACACCTACAAGCACCGCCATCAGCGGTTTCAATTCGGGCAGGAGCTACCCTATTGGGAAGATTCGTCTGAAGTGTCAAATTAGTGACCTCCAATCCGAAGTCACCTGCTACGTCATAGATGTAGACACTTCTTATAACATCCTCTTGGGGCGCCCATGGATACACGATTATATGATCGTACCTTCCACGCTATACCAGTGCTTCAAATATGTCGACAAACACGACTTCGTGAAGACAGAATTTGCTGATATCGATCCCTTCAAAGGGGTCGAATCCTACTACTCGGACTTCTACTTATACGAGAAGTCGAAGAGGCACCTGGATGAAAATGAACAGGCTCGAACTGAGACGGCCTCAGGATCAGAAGAACCTCTGACGATCCACCTTCAAGCTCACAAACCTGGCAAATTTGCACCCCTTACGGCCGCTCTGCGTAAGGATGCAATCTGCCTTGCGGCACAAGAGGGGCAAATGATAGTCCGACTGCCAAGGGCCGGCCAAGTGCCGAGACCCACGACGGAGCCACTGCCAATCAGGCTACCAAGAGTCAGCCAACCACAAGCAGGGAAGCTCAACCCCTCTGACAGGCCAATGACAATACGTTTTCCCAAGAATAATTGTCACCCCGATGCAAGGTCTGACACTTCTAGCGAACCAGCCACTCCTCGCCCTACATCAAATGCCAAACTGGGGGTCGCTAGTCTGCTAACAACTCCATGCTCTGCTCCATCAACTGAACCACTGACAATCAAGCTTTCCAGGTCGTCCTTTCAGTCTTCGTTCACGCAGGGGGTAGCCGAAGAGGAACCGGAGCTAGCCAAGTATGTGGCTGCCCACACTGATGTCCCCTCCGCTGATGATGTAATCCCCCTAGAAAAGATACCTTACTTCATCAATAAAGGGTTATCTTTGAACTACACCGAGCTCAATAAGCTATGTACAATGTACGCTATGGAACACGGGATAGGCACTCACCTACACACATAAGTGACAAATGTGTACACCGCGATCCAGCTTACTCCAGTAGAAGACGCTTACCGAATAATCGAGGGAGAAGATCATCCGATCATCTTCGGTCGGACGAACAACCCGCATCCCCACATCATAGAAGAAGCCGACCTCGGGTCAGATGCCGGGAGACTGCCTCTGTATCTTTATAGCCCTCAATCCAAATATCTCATACAGAAACAGGGGTATGATCTGGAGACGACGCCAGGATTGAACTACGGCACTGGACGACAATTACCTTTGAAGCCGTCAGTCCTGGCGGGCAAACCACAGAACTACTATAACAAAACTCGATGCAGATTAGGGTATGTAACGCCTACTACGACCCCTGAAAGTTTAGATGAAGAATGCGACTGGCAGTCACGTTCAACCGGATCACTAACTTCCGACTCAGATACCAGCATCGGAGATGTGTTCAGACAAGTCATGTCAGTCAACATGGCATTCGCCGACTCTTACGAGGAAGATGAAGACATCCCCAAAATCTTCGAGCTAGAGCCGTGGGCCCAGCAATTAGACTCACAATAGGAAAAGCGGTTCGAACTGAGAGAACCGCCTACTGAAGATGAGGTTATACAAGTTGACCTTGGCAGCGAATCTTCTCCAAAACCGATTTTCATCAGTAAAGGCCTAACTGACGAAGAACGGGAGTCACTGTTAGAACTTGTCAGAGAGTACATTGATGTGTTCGCCTGGAGCTATAAAGACATGCCAGGGTTAAATCCCGACATCGCTCTTCACAAACTCAACATTCGACCAGATGCGAAGCCAGTCAAGCAACAACAGCGACGCTTCCGTCCAGGCATCATAGACGTGATCGAAGCCGAAGTCAACAAACTGATAGCCAGCGGCTTCATTCGTGAAGAGCAACATCCAGACTGGGTCGCCAATATAGTACCCGTCCTTAAGAAGAATAGGAAGATTCGAATTTGCATCGACTTCCGCAATCTAAACGAGGCATGCCCCAAAGATGAGTTCCCCCTCCCTATCATGAACATCATGATTGACAATACCTGCGATTTTGAACATATGTCATTCATAGATGGCTTCTCGGGGTACAACCAAATCAAGATGTCTCCTGCCGACGAAAAGCATACATCATTCCGAACACCGATTGGCACATACTGCTACACAGTTATGCCTTTCGGTTTAAAGAAAGCTGGCGCCACATATCAAAGAGCTATGAGCATCATCTTCAGAGACCACTTACACAAGATAGTGGAGTGCTATGTTGACGATATAGCCGTTAAGAGCCGTAGTAAGGGAGTCCATCTGCAGGATCTAAGGACGGTATTTGACCTAATGCGAGCGCACAATTTGAAAATAAACCCTACGAAGTCCTTTCTGGGCGTATCCAGCAGGAAGTTCTTAGGCTTCATCATCACTGCAAAGGGTATCCATGTAGACCCTGAGAAGACAAAAGCAATCATGGAGATGGGTCCCCCGAGAAATCTCCGCGAACTCAAAGGCCTTCAAGGGAGGCTAGCTTACATCAGAAGGTTCATTTCCAACCTCTCCGGGCGATGCCGACCATTCACGCACCTCATGAAGAAAGGAGTCTCATTCGTGTGGGACGAGGAATGCCAGCGTACTTTCGACAGCATCAAAGAATATTTATCAAATCCTCCAGTTCTGGTAGCCCCGGTTCCAGAAAAACTATTCCTGCTCTATGTACGAGCAATGGAACACACCCTCGGGGCTTTGCTGGCACAAAACAACGACGCAAGCCACGTGCAAGCCATATATTACCTCAGCCGAATGATGATTGGGCTAGAGCACCGATACACCGCTGTAGAGAAGGAATGCCTGGCCCTGGTGTTCGCCATTCAGAAAATGCGACACTATGTCACCGGGCAAACGATACATGTGATCTCACGAGTCAACCCTCTCAGGGTCCTAATGACTAAACCAGGGGCACTCAGCTCTCACCTTGCTACATGGGCAATATTGCTGTCCCCTTATCATATGATCTTCGTCCCACAAAAGGCAGTCAAAGGTCAAGCCCTGGCAGACTTCTTAGCAGCCCACCCGGGCTCGGAGTCCTCCAGGATATATGAAGAGATCCCAGATGAGGTCACCGACTCGCATACAACCTCTCACGATGATATATGGCGAATGTTCTTCGACGGTGCTTCGAGGACCGGACCTAAAGGTAATATAGTCGTCGGAGTCGGGGTAGTGCTAATCTCCCCTTCTAGATTGGTGATCAACCTCGCCTATTCCCTCACAGAACCCTGCTCTAACAATATGGCCGAGTATAACGCTCTGGTCATTTGCCTCCAACTAGCAAGAGAGCTGGAGGTAGAATATCTTGAAGCATACGGCGATTCCCAACTAATCGTCAATCAGATCTGAGGCTCATACGAAGTCCGCCACGAAGACATGATCCCTTATCACCAAATAGCAATTAACATCATCTCGTCGTTCGAGGGGTTCTACATCGAACATGTCCCCCGACTCCGAAATATCGAAGTGGACGCCTTAGCCGGTCTTGCCGCTTCCCTAGCAGTTCGGAATTATGATCGTCAATCAGTGGATGTGATAGGCCACGAACTGGTCTGTCCCAAAAATAATGTGCAATTCGTGGCAAGTTATTCCGCACAGACGATCGATGATGCCCCAGATTGGAGACAACCATTCATCGACTTCGTCGTCTACGACATCCTGCCCGAGAACCCAAAGGAAGCTACCTCCATTAGACGGCGTTCTCTCATATTCTTCTACGATGCAGAGACAAAAATGCTCTATCGCCGCTCCTACGACGGATTATTGCTCCGATGCTTGTCGAACCCAAAAGCCAAAGAAGTCGTACGAGAAGCTCATGACGGTGTCTGGGGGGCCCACCAGCCCGGCCCAAAACTGCAAGACCGCCTTCGCCGAATGGGCTACTATTGGCCCAAAATGGTGGCAGATACGATAGATTATGCTAGAAAATGCAAAGCCTGCCAAATCCACGCAGACTTCATTCACCAACCATCCGTGTTTCTACATCCGACAGTGGCGTCCTGGCCATTCGAAGCATGGGGAATGGATATCATTGGTCCAATCACCCCACCTTCCTCCCGAGGACATCGCTTCATACTTGCGATCACTGATTACTTCTCCAAATGGGCGAAAGCTGTCCCACTCGTAGAAGTTAAAACTTCAAACGTGATCAGCTTCCTTAAGCATCACGTCATCTACCACTTTGGACTGCCCCGAAGGATCATCCATGATAATGGTCCACAGTTTGTAAGCCACGCATTCTATCGGTTTTACGATAAACACCGTATTCAGAATATCGCTTCGATGCCGTACAACCCGGCAGCAAACGGATTAGCAGAGGCATTCAACAAAACAATCATCAAACTCCTCAAGAAGTTTGTCTCCTCCAATAAATGCGACTGGAATGAGAAACTCGGCGAATGCTTATGGCTTATCGCACCACAGTTCGAACAGCCACTGGGAATACGCCATTCTCCCTAGTATACGGAAATGAGGCAGTTCTCCCATTAGAGACTCAAATACCCTCACTCCGCATCGCCCTCACTTATCAATTGACGACGGATGACAACTACCGACGTCGACTGCAAGAGTTAGAGGCCTTAGATGAAAAGCGCCTCCTAGCTCAGCAAAGGATCGAGCTGTACCAAGCATGCATCTCAGGAGCCTTCAACAAGAAGGTCAAAATCAGAACATTCCAAGTGGGCGATCTTGTTATGGCAGTCCGGAGGCCAATGGTCATGACTCACAAAACTGCCGGCAAGTTCCAGCCAAAATGGGAAGGCCCATTTATCATAGAGACAGTATTCTCCAACGGTGCTTACCGCCTCGCTAAGCAAAATGGAGACTTGCTCATGTTGCCCGTCAACGGCAAGTTCCTGAAGAAATATTATATCTAAACAACATCCCAGATTATTGAGTCACGTACCCGCTGGTACTACTGAACTCACCCCATAAATTTCCAGATTTTCGAGTCATGTATCCGCTGATACCACTGAACTCACCCTCATAGTTTGTCAGATTTTCGAGTCATGCACCCGCTGGTACCGCTGAACTCACGCTCACTATTCTCCAGATTCTCGAGTCATGTACCCGATGGTGCCTCTAAACTCACATCCCGGTCACTCTTTCAGATAGAAAGTTATGTATGATCATACCTCTGAACTTTCTTCTTGAAGGAGATCCTCCCTTATGATCTAATACCTACACTCCTAGTGCACAAAAAGGGTAATCAATCCACAAATTTCTAAAACGGCCATGTCCTCATTACCTCTGAGTCGTTCCACTTCCGCCAAAAACAAATTACCCCTCACATAGAACTTCCATGTCCTCATTACCTCTGAGTCGTTCTACGTGCCCTCCTTCATTCAGCCCACTCCTGTCATGTCCTCATTAGCTCTGAATGGGAAGGCTCCGTCGAAGAAACCTTCATACTTGCCATGTCCTTATTACCTCTGAGTAAGTATGATGATCCCCTTTCGACCTATTATCTGTACCCACAACCGGAGTACGCCAAGGGTAATAGGTCCACAAATGTCCTCTGTTGACCACAAAATGTCCTCTATTGACCACAAATGTCCTCTGTTGACCATCAATATCCTCCGTCGAGTTTACTCCTGCCATGTTCTCATTACCTCTGAGTAGGAAGACTCTACGTTTAAAAAACCTTCCTACTTGCCATGTCCTCGTTACCTCTGAGCAAGTATGTCGGTTCCCCTTCATCCTATTATCCGTATCCTAAACCAGGGTACGCCAAGGATAATAGACCCACAAATATCCTCAGCTAAATTTCTCAGTACAAACCTATCACCTCATCAGGCCCCAGGAGCCCAGCTGCTCTACGACATTCCTTTTCTCAATACCAAGAGCACCCATGACCACGTCGCTATGGCTGCTTCAGGTACCCTGACCAAAACTTGTTACCTCTACCTAAAACCAAGGTATGCCATGGGTAACAGGTCCACAAATATATCCCTTATGTGTGGAAAAACACCACCACAATATCACAGGCGCAGCAAGCAATACAAATGAAGGGTAGAATTGAAAGTACTCTTTATTTGAAGGAAGAAAAAGTGTTACATATTTCGGGATCATACCCCCTCCAGAAAGAAACAAATCAGGGACAAAACAAGAAGAAAAAGCCGACTATAGTTCGGCATTACACAACTCCAAAAGACGGTTCTTCACCGAGGCAGTCCCCCGATCAAGCCTCTGCTTAGCTCGACGCTCGGCCTCTTGGGATAACTGATCTGCGTTATTCAAATGCGTATATGCCTGCCAGTTGTCATCCGCCTTCTTTAGGGCAAGCTCTAGATTAGCAGAAGCCCTACTATACTTATCAGCCTCCTGGATAGCAGTCTCTTTCTCAATACGAGCAGCCTCAAGCTCTGACTCCAGGAAAGCCAGTTTTCTCTGGAGCTCGAAGATCTGTTCCTGGGCATCGGCTACCCCGCGAGAAGCATCCGCTTTCCGAGTTGTGCAATCTTCAGTCCGACGGCTCCACTGGTCGTACAATCGAGTCAGATTCCGGCGATCCTGTAATATAGCCGGCTTGAGCGATTCCCGGGCAGCCATCACCTTTTCCACCACGGTAATGAGGAAGTTGCGTTCTCGATTTATGGCCGCAGGTAAATCAGTATGTTGCAACAAGCAAAACTGGGCCACGAGATGATCAACTTCTAATAGCTTAGGCTCCAAAAGCGCAGCCAGTTCCCCTCCGCCAGGGAGTGTCTTAAGGGTATTAATCTGGCCACGGCACATCGGCGGGCCAGAGTAAAGGGAGTCCTCCTTTCCACCGCGGCCTCGATCCCCCTCTTCAGGTGGCGATAGAAACTGGCAACCATGTCCTGTAACGCGTCATCCAAGACCTCTGTAGAGGACGGCGTCAGAGGGAGAGTGGCAGACGGTACCGGAGGGGCAGCTTCAGAAGTTACTGTACCCGCCACCAAAGAAGCAAATTCCGTACGAAAAGATGCGTGAATGGCGGCTAACTCCTCTTCCGCCGCCCGAATAGCCTGGATGCTCGACAGGAAGGAAAGGTTGACCCTCGAAGCTACATTCGCAAAGGAAGACACCGGAGGCATCGTCCCTTGTCCCAACTGTACTGCTACTTGGGACCCCGAGATCGACCCAGACGAAGGACCCTCGACGCACGGAGGTTCCGTCAGGCCCTCTCCGGTAGGGTGCGATCCAGCAATATCAATCACTGGCAATGACGGGTTAGGATCTGAACATCCAAAGTAACCATTAGTCGACATAATTTGAAGGAAAAGACGACAGGAACACATGGGTTGATTCACGAGCTATAATTTGATTTGTATTACCAATGGAAGAACGCGGGGGCGACGGCTCATTCACAGCCGGCATAGTTTCTCCACCAACAAAGTCATCATGTAGGGGCTCGGATGTTTCAGGGACGGGCGCAGTAAAGCCCCCATCCCCCTGGGTTGATGTTCCAGTACGGTAGGAATCCTCGGTCGCAACCGGAAGCACCCCAGCAGCAATGATAGCGGTGCACACATCACTGACTAAATGAGACAGGACCGGATCAGCCTCGGTAATCGGGTCCTGAGGGGCGAGCTCATCCGACGCCTATAAAGAGCAAAAGAAACAAATAATTAGGCCATAACATAGAAGAAGAAGAAAGAAAACAGCTGAAGCCCAAATCACCTCAGGAACATCGTCCACATCATCAATAAGCAGCCTGCGACGTCTTACCGCAGCATGCTTCGTGGAATAGGTTCGGTCATCAGCGGTAGTCACGCGCCTGCTTCGTTTACGTGAAGGGCCGGGTATTGCAGATGGTTGATCCTCCACCACCTCGTCAGACAGACTAGACGATTGACCCACGGCCCTTTCCGCCTACACGACAGGGGGTTGATTCCCAACCTCCTCACCCGAAGAATGAGATAAGTCATCAGTGTCTTGTTCGTCATCTTCCTCATCCGCCCTAGTGGACTCTGAGTCCGGCACAGGAACCCTGTTCGCCCCCCTCTTTCTCTTCTTGGACCCTTCTGGCTTCTCAGCCAAACCGGTGCCAGTAATGAAGCTAGTATTCATATCAAAACCAACATAAGGTTTGCTCGCTGCAACATGATAAAGGGCCGCTATATTCAAGATATCACCCTCCACTTTGGCATCAGGGAGTGAGAAGCTGGCTCGGGTATGGGTCGTATTATAATAATGCCAAGCCCGGATGCCATTGAGCACACTGCCCTCGAAGCTCAAGCAAGCGCTAGGGCGATCCAGGAACAATTAACTATACCCGAATTGACGGGAAAATCTACTGGACAGATAAGGCTCCAGGTATACTCTATTCCGGTAACGATATACCAGGTGCGCGAGACGGATATTGCGTAACCAAAGAAGCATCTTCTTAGATAAAAGTTGGGGGGATCAACGACGTCAACATATACCCTCCTCACTTCGTCGGAGGTGAACTCAGGGAGAGATACAAAGAATTCGGGGCCATCAATTCTTGCCAACGCCCTCCGGCAGGCCGGCATGGTATCATGTTCCCAAGGCTGATGACGATACCGGAAGAGGAAGGCGTCATCAACAGAAATGTTTTTATCAGATCCCGGCCTCATCAACGACCGATAGTGCATCAATAACCACCCCATGAGGTAGTGGTATGGTAGTTCTATCCGTTTAAAGTCCATCGACACATCGCGAGCAATGACTTTGGATGAAAAGGCACGAAGGCCGTGGTGTATGCTACACACCATGGCCGGGAGGAGCGCCAGTCTTACCTTGAAGACCAATTTTACAGCAGGAAGAATGAAATGGTGGCTGATCCTTTCTATAGAACCCGTGCCGCCCGAGACTACACAGTTGCGTAGCCACACCATCAAGAACCTAGCTAAGATCGCTTTATCAGACATCTCCCGGGTACCATAGTGGAAATAACTGAGGGAGTCAGTGCTACTCCCAAACCGATCACGGGTAGACTTCGACTTCTTGACCTTCGACATCATATCCTTCACCTCCTTCGGGGTTCGAGGAGTTCGAGACGAAACTTGACCGGAAGGACGCAACTTGAAAAGATACAAAATCCAGGCCTTGGTGTGAGGGGCGTTCCCTTCTGAACTATTTACTTTCTTGATAGCCATCTGATGGCAGGCGCTATGATGACATAACAGTTCTTGGTACACGGCGACGAAACCAGGAAACCGTCGATCCAGTTCTTCGAGTTCTTCGTTCGTCGGTGTATATACTTCAAAAGCTTCACCTCCCCACGGAAATCTAGACACAGTGTTCATTTCATGAAGAGCAAGCCCCAGTTCTCCTCCGGGGGCAAAGAAAGTCCCTGTACGCCGATTATACAGCTCCAATAGAGCCATAAACAAGGGCTTGTTAATGGGCAACCCGTAGCAGGTACCCCTGATGGCGTAGTAGAGATCAATTTCCTGAAGGAAGTCCCCATACTTCCTCAAAATCCATGAGGTAAGATTAGTCCATGTGGGAATGGGGTTGATCCAATTCAGCAGCGACAACCTGCCTATGGGATAAGACCCCTTGTGAGCAAGCTGATTCAGAAAAGTATCAGCTAGGGTGAAAGTAAAATTAGGGCCAGTTGTGTTTACAAAAGTGCCCGGGAGCAGCCCTATCACAGTCCGACTCACGGATTCCTTGCCCGTACATACTAAACCCGTGCGTCTGTTGTAGTGAATTTTGCTCACAAATATTCCCTGTTGGGTAAGAGTCAGGGAGCCCACCATAGTCCTGCCCCACGGTACCATGTTAAACCATGAGAGAGGATAATGTCGCTCCATCTCAGGGATATGAATCTCTATCCCGTATACAGAAAAATCCCAGTGCTCTGAGACATCCAGCAATCGGGAGTTCTTTATGGAAAAGGCGTCCCCAAAGAGAAAAGCCGGTTTCAAAAATTCTCCATCCAACTTCCCCGAATTCATCATTGAACAAAGAAAGCAGAAAAGTTGTTTATTAATAGCAGCCACTCTCTCCCTAGGCTCATTGGTGGGAAACTGATCCCCTATACGACGGATTAACTCGTCAAGCTGCACATCTGCGGCATACTGAGCTGAACCCACAAGGAGCTCTCCTGCTGGGTTTGTTGGGAGGTTCACTGAAAAGAAAAAAAAAGAGAGAAAGAAGAAATAGGATTAAAAGATGGCTAAAACAAAAAATTACTGAATAAAGAAGCTCTCACAAGCCTATGCGATTCAGGTCAATAATGTCTTATGCGGCTCCAGTCCAGTTGGGTCTCAAGAAATACAGTTTCGAGGAAGCCTATGCGGTTCAAGTCAATACAGTCTTATGCGGCCCAAATCAGATGGGAGTTCCATATGACTCTAGCTCGATAGTTTATGCGGATTGGACGAATATACACAGTTCTAACATAAGAACTCATGCGGCGCAAAACGCTATACGTTTCAGCCTGCTAAAAACATATGCGGCTCCCGTTCAGAGGAGACTTTATGTGTTTAAATCCTTCTTCTGCGGTTCAAACATGGGGCATTGTCTATGCGATTCGGGCATGAAAAAGTCATGCGGCCCATACAGCATATGCGGCTCTGCCATCAACTTGGGAGGAGGCTTGTGCATAAATATGCTGCAGAGCCATGGGTACTCAAGATCCAAATGCAACCCATACCCTTAAAGGCAGGACGAACGTCAGAGGGCACTTCGGGCGCTTCAGGCTCGACGGCTGACGAGGACGTCACCCTCTTATCCTTCGCGGCGGCAGAAATAACTTTAGAAGACTTAGGAGCCATTGCTTCGACGAGAAGACAAGGAAGACCAGAAAGAGAAGACAGGAAAAAGTGTGAATGAAAGAGAAGGTAAAGAAGCCCCTCCGGCTAAAGTCACCCGTATTTATAAACAAAGACGGAGCGTTTCGATCCCCGTGCATACACGTAAACCGACTCTTCGGTTATCAAAATAAGCCGCCGAAAATGAAGGCCAATCTCCTCGGATCCCGTACCAAAAAACGGCCTTTAAAAATCAACAACATTTAAGTGCTAAAGATTGCCATACGTGGCAAATAATGACGTGGCAAGAAGCTATGCGGCTGAACAGTCTCCTGCGACTGAGTCACCTATGCGGCTGAACAATCCATACGGCCAGGACTTTTATACGGTCAGGATTTCATATGCGGCTAGAAGAACACAACCATGCTTCTTATTCAAAGTATTTCAATTTTACAAATTGAAAACTTTGAAGGGGGTCTTGTAGAAGCATGGAAAATACTAAAGAAAATGACTCATGCGACCAGGAAAGATCCATGCGGCTCAGAAAACTCATGCGGCTCAGGGAGTCATGCGGCATAAGGAGCTATGCGGCCCGTGGCATTCCATACGGCTCAGAAGACACGTGGCCTGACCGTGCTCCCCTCCGACCCATGCTGCATTAATTGCTTTGACGGCTGACCCCTCTGAAAAGTTGACAGCCCTGACACAAAAGCAGGTAATTATGACTCTGTCATAATAATGAATCTCTAGGGAAGAGAAAAGAGATCTCTGACACAAATCCTCCGAGAGCCATAAAAATGCCATGTGGCCTTGCCACGTGGGCGTTCGTATGCGGCTCACTTCTCATGCGGTTCAGAGTGAATCTGTCCTATGCGACTCAGGCCAAGAAAGCCTCATGCGGCTCGAGCAAAGAACTTCTCATACGGTTCAGAGTGAATCTGTCCTATGCGGCTCAGGCCAAGAAAGCCTCATGCAGCTCGAGCGAGGACTTCTCATGCGGTTCAAGAGGATCATGTCAATGCGGCTCAGACGGATATGTACCTATACGGCCCACAAGGATTACTCCCCTGTGGTTCGAGGGCTCAAGTGAGGGCCACTGCCCAGGCAGCCCTGACACGTGGGCTTAACTATATGCGGCTCAAATTCATATACGGCTCACTCGTCATACGGTCCAGATCCCTTCAGCAGCTCCTAGGACACGTGTCCTAAACCGATTAATTCCTCAGATTTGCTGCCATTAAAGATTGGGTCAAATCCTAATAATCTGGGACACGTGGCAGAAGAATAGATCTAATTTATTCGCAGATATCAGAAGATCATTATAAGGAAGATTTATTCCAATCAGCATTAATTGCTAATGGGATTTGGTGTAATCTACACCTAATGGCTCGGATTTGTGACAATCAGAAACGAACGGCCTGGATTGACCAATTCCCAGGCCGCCGCCATCTCCAAGAGCTAATCATTGGCAACCATAATGATCACATCCCACTATTATAAATAGCAAGGTGCCATGCCCTTGTAAGATATACAATATTAGAGAGAAATACGTATATACAGAGAGACTTCCCCCCATAGTCAGAGAGAGAATACACACAGAGAGAGAGAAGCCAGAAGAGCAACAGAGGAGTAAAAAGAGCATTTTTTCATCAACGCCAACCATCTTTTCACAGGAGCCAAGGCTGCATACCGATCGTCCAAGGAGTAAGGTAGGGCTACCGTCGCCTTCCCGAGCCTCTATCGTCACCCCCAGAATCTAAAATAAACAATTGTACTTAGACTGCTGTACCTAGATTTTCGACCCTAGGCTTTCTTTGTACAAGCGAGTTTGTAACGTGAAGTAAAAGTCCGGTCCTCCGATAATTGTTCTGTTCTTTTATATTTCATGGCAAACAAGGGTTCTTTCCTAATTCTTCCTGAATTCTGTCAGAGTTCTGCATTTGGAAAAACTATAAATAGAGAAGGATTTCGATCATTACAAATCACCAATTTACTTTCAATCTCTTATCTTCTAAAGCTTACATTTCTTCCAAAGAGTTCTAAAAAGCTTCCATTTTCAAATCCCAAGCCAGTTACAATCCTCTAGTCGATTTGCCAGTGCGGTACGGTCTAGAAGTTTCAGAGCGATTATAATCAGTGGCTTGATTGAAGATTGACTCTTCATAATTGAATTTGGTCGAGTTCTTCGTATCAAAGCTCGCGTCTGTAGATGTTGCAAGGACTTTCTATGAAAACTTACGAGATTTTCCAATAGTAAATTCAACTGGAAGCTAGAGTTCTTTCGACTGGACTAGTCCTCACAAGAGGAAAACCAGTATAAATCTCGGTGTTTGCGTTTGCCTTCTGATCACTCTTTTATTACTGTCATTTATTCTGTGATTATTTTTATATCTGTGATCTAACTGTTAACGAGTTTTTAATTAGCAATATTCTGCTGCCTACTCTATTCACCCCCCCTCTAGAGTATTCTGCTTTACGATTTCGTTCCTACAATTGGTATCAGAGCGGGTTATACAGGTAAAGCTAGATAAAATTGCAGTTATATTTAATTGTTATATAGATCACAGTATTACACATGGCAACTATGAAATTTATAAGTGAAGGCCAAGCCACAAACATACCTCCACTGTTTGACGGCACAAACTACACTTATTGGAAAATACGTATGAGTTTCTTTCTGAATTCTCTTCATTTTGACTTATGGTCTGTAGTTATTGATGGCTACAAAAAGCACCTTCGTATTAATGTTGATGGAGTTTTAGTTGAAAGACCCCATGTCAAATATACAGAGGATGAAAAGAAAAAGGCCAGTCTTGACACACGTACTATTAACGCTTTATTTTGTGCTTTAAACATAACTGAATTCAACAGGGTGTCTACCTGCACAACATCAAATGAAGTTTAGAAACTTCTCGAAGTAACCCACGAAGGAACAATACAAGTCAAGGAGTCAAAGATCAGCAGACTTACTCAGGAGTACGAGGCGTTCAAAATAAAGTCAAATGAATCAGTCACTCAGATGTTTACAAGATTCTTGGATATTGTAAATCCTTTGTCTTTACTAGGCAAGGATTACAGTAACCATGAGAAGATTCTTAAACTTCTACGAGCTCTCACAAAAAACTGGATTCCAAAGGCTGCAGCAATCATTGAAGGGAACGACCTCTCAACAATGTCTCTGGAAACACTCATGGGTAAGCTACTCACTCACGAGTTAGAACTTCAAGACTTTGAAGATGCTACACCAAAGAAGAAATAAGAGAAGTCGATCGCTCTTAAGGCTCAACATAGAAGAACTGTCAAAGATGACTCCGATGACAGCGACTCCGACTCTGAAGATCAAGCTCTTCTGGTAAGAAAATTCAAGAAGTTCATGAGATTTAACAGGAGAACAAAAGACAACAACATCAACAACAATAAGGAAGATCGTATTGGCTACGGATGCAAGAAAAAAGGACACATAAAGAAAGATTGTCCAACAACATCATCATTAAAGAAAAGCAGCAAATATGACAAAGGCTACCTGAAGAAATCTACATCAAGGAAGTATGCCAACACAAGCATATGGCATGAAAGTGAAACCAGCAACTCAGAAGACAAACAATCAGATGCTGCTGCAAACGTATGCTTGATGGCTTGCGATCAGGTAATCACTAATCCTCTATTTGATCCTTATGATGATGTCACCTTTGAGCAACTAGGAGAGGCTTTCAGTGACCTGTTAAATAATTACAGGAAACTGAGTAGTAAATATGAAACCTCTAAGAAGGTGCTCAAAGAGTATAAAGGTGAAATAGGAAGACTTACCGACCAACTAGATCATGTTAGAAATAATGACTCTTCAAATGAGTCTGGTGAGCTTTCTTCTATTAAGTTGTTGTTACACGAGACTGTTAAGCAATCCGAAGAAAAAAACCAAACTATTATCCAGTTAAAGGAAGACCTATCTAAGGAGAGAAAGTGTCTCCAATGTGCACAAGTCAGATTAGAATCACTTACATCTGACTATATTAGATTATATGACACTTCCAAAAAGTTGGAAATTAGTTTAGGAAAATGGCCCGAAGTTGCTGATTCCTATTCTAATACATGTCAATTACCGAATCATCGGAACACGCCAAACATTGTCAGACCAAACCATACCAAAACAATGACCAAGAAGACAAATAGGCATGTATTCTTTTATACTAGAAAACCAAAACCTACCAATCATGCACCTCACACAACTTTTAACACTCAACATACAAAATATCATTATTGTGGCCTCATTGGTCATATATCTTTTGCATGTAGAATCAGAAAGTTAGTAGATTTAAATGTTTATGCATGGATACCAAAAACTAACCAGTCAGGACCCTGCAAGAAATGGGTACCAAGAGTTTCATCTGCAAATTGTTTTGTAGCTGGAACGCCCTTCAAATGCTAGGAGCAAATGGATCCTCGACAGCGGTTGCTCACGGCACATGACCGGTGATGCTTCATGATTCGTAACACTGTCGAAGAAGAATAAAGAAGGATACGTCTCATTCGGTAATAATTTAAGAGGGTACATAATAGGTATCGGTGATATTGGTAAGGCTCCCTATCCTGTGATCAAAGATGTATGTCTAGTTACCGAGTTAAAACATAATCTGCTCAGCATAAGCCATTTAGCTGATCATGGTTATGACATTAACTTTGTCAAAGATAAATGTACTATAGTTAATAGTTCAATTGGTAGTACTATCTTTGAAGGTATCAGGGAAGACAACATATATGTTTTATATTTGTTGGAAGATGCTAACGAAGCAGGTAGATGTTTGATGGCCAAAAGTATTGAGAGTCAACTATGGCATATGAGACTCGGTCACGCAAACATGGATACAATTTCTAAACTATCTACAAAGAAGGATACGGTAAGTAGTGAATGTGAAAAGAACAAAGCTACTCGATTCGTATTTAAATCCAAGAACGCTGTAAGTACCACTAGACCTCTACAGCTGTTGCATATAGACTTATTTGGACCAAGAAGAATTGCAGGCCTAGGTTGTAAGTTATATGCATTTGTCATTATCGATGATTTTTTGAGATATATATGGGTTTATTTTCTTGCACGCAAGAATGATGCATTATCAGAATTCATCACCTTTTATAAGAAAGTACAGAATGAAAAAGGGTTCATGATTACTCGCATTCGTAGTGATCATGGCGACGAATTTGAGAATACAGAATTCAAGCAATTTTGTGACACACACGGTTATCTACATGAATTCTCTTGCCTTAGGACTCCACAACAAAATGGAGTTATGGAAGGTAAGAACAGAACTTTATCTGAAATGGCTAAAGTAATGTTAAATCAGTTTAGTCTATATAGATACTTTTAGGCTGAAGCTGTCAATACAGCATGCTATATTCTCAATAGGATTCTAATTCGACCTATATCGAAGAAGACTCCCTATGAACTATGGTTTGATAGAACACCCAATGTTTCATATTTTAAGATTTTTGGTTGTAAATGCTTTATTCTTAATACTAAAGACAATCTGAGTAAATTTGATGAAAATGCCGATGAAGGTATATTTTTAGGTTATACAACAAAGAGAAAAGTATATAGAGTCTTCAACAAAAGAACCATGATCATCGAAGAATCAATTAATGTCAAGTTTGATGAGCTAAATCAACAGTTAGACGATGACGACAATGAAGATGTAATCATACCAAGTACAGCTACTGCAAAACCTTCACACAAAGATGCAGAACCTTCACACCAAGCACCAGCTGAGTCTTCAAGCAAAGAAGCAGGAACCAGAAATCCTGAGGCTATACCTAAAGCGATAAGATTCTTGGCAGATCATCCAAAGGACTTGGTAATTGGTGAGATTACCAAGGGTGTAAGTACTCGTTCCTTTAGTAAAGGTATATCTTCTTGTGTTGCTTTTGTTTCGCAGTTTGAACCCGAAAATATTGAAGAAGCATGTAGTAATAATTTTTGGTTAGATGCTATGCAAGAGAAATTAAACCAATTCGAACGAAATCAAGTTTGGGATCTTGTTTCCAAGCCCATTGATCATTCGGTCATTGGCACCCGATGGGTATTTCAAAATAAACTGAACGAAAATGGTTTAGTGACTCGTAATAAGGCTCGACTCGTAGCTCAAGGATACAATCAAGAAGAAGGTATCGACTACGATGAGACTTATGCCCCAGTTGCGAGATTAGAATCCATTTACATATTTTGTGCATTTACATGTTTTTATAATTTCAAGTTATTTCAAATGGATGTCAAAAGCGTATTTTTGAATAGTTTTATAAAAGAAGTTTATGTAGCTCAACCTCCCGGTTTTACTAATTTCAAATATCCTGAATATGTTTTCATATTGAAGAAAGCCTTATACGATTTAAAACAAGCCCCTCGTGCTTGGTACGATCGTCTAAGCTGTTTTCTACTTGATAACAGTTTTTCAAAGGGAAAGGTTGATACTACATTGTTTATAAAGTCTTTGAATAACAATATTCTTTTGATTCAAGTCTATGTAGATGATATTATTTTTGGATCTACTGATGAATCTCTTTGTCAAGAATTTTTAAAGTGTATGCAGAATGAGTTTGAGATGAGCATGATGGGAGAGCTGAAATTCTTTCTTGAACTGCAAATCAAACAAACCAATAATGGGACGTTCATAAATCAAGCAAAGTACACAAAGGATCTATTAAAGAAGTTCGACCTGGAAGCAGTCAAGCCATTTAGCACTCCAATGGTGACTTCAACTAAGCTTGATACTGATGAACAAGGCAAACCCGTCGTCATACATAAGTATCTAGGTATGATCGGTAGCTTACTGTATTTAACTGCTAGTCGACCAGACATTATGTTTAGTGTTTGCTTGTGTGAACGTTTTCAAGCTAATCCTAAGGAATCACATCTGTGCGCAGTTAAGCGTATCTTTCGATACCTTAAAGGTACTTCTTCTGTCGGCTTATGGTATCCCAAAACCACGTCGTATGACCTAACCGGTTATTCTGATGCTAATTTCGTCAGATGCAAAGTAGATAGAAAAAGCACCAGCGATACATGTCATTTTCTAGGAAAAACTCGTCTCTTAGTTTAGCAAAAAGTAAAATTCTGTCGCATTATCAACAACCGAGGCTGAGTATATCGCCGCAGGACGTTGTTGTGCACAAATTTTGTGGATGAAGCAAACTTTAGAAGAGTATGGATTGCATTTTACATACATACCCATTTTCTGTGATAACACTAGTTCTATTAATTTGACTAAGAATCCAGTATGTCACTCTTGTACTAAACATATCGAGATTCGACATCACTTTCTTAGATATCATCAAAAAATGGAGATATTAACCTTGTATACATAGACACACAAAATCAATTAGCTGACATTTTTGTAAAACCTCTAGCGGAAGATCGTTTCAATTATTTACGTCAAAAATTAGGAATTTTAGATGTCAATAATATTATTTAATTTTGTTTTATTAATTATTTATTCAATACTCAAAAACTATTTTCGAGACAAGCCTAAAAAGAGTCTGTCTGTCACCACGACTACGGTCGAAGCGAAGCACTATTTAAGAGTTCTCCGGTAAACCTCCGTTTGCTGGGACAGTACTCTTACAGCTAATCTGAGACAGATGCTGAGTAAAGAATATTAATTTATAAAATAATATTAATAGTATTATTTGAAATTTAAAATTACTAAACTCTGAATTAAACATTTGAAACGAATTGATAAAAAAGATGTCGCCCCACAAAATTTTGTTTATATATGTATAGCCAGGCAACCCTTGACGAATTCGGCCCGAGTTCGGTCCGATTTCGGCCAGAGTTCTGCTGGGTATATATATATACCAGTCAGAACCCGAGGCCCCCTCTTCTTCATTCTTCCAAACCTCATCAAATCAGCAGCAGCCGTGCCCCGAAAACCCTAGCTCTTCTCCACCTTTCTTCTTTCAATCCACATGGAGATATTCATCCAAAATTTGGACTCGAGCGGAGAATCTCATCCTCTATATCATACTTGATTCTCGGACGGTGTAACTCTCCTCCACTTTCAAATTATTAGGATTTCTATTTTTGGGATATAATGCCTATGGGATTCAATCCATTCAAGTGGAAGAAGACCAATGCCAGTGAAGATGCATCATCTTCTTATCCGCATACGAATTTTTTCTTTTCTCCTGTCCAATCAGATGGCGGTGCATCGTACGAGTTTTATTTCAAAACTCCCGACCAAGCCCTACTTTGGTATACCGACTTCATTATGCGTACTATTTGTACCGGATCTTCAATCAAATAGACTATATTTCCTGACCATCGTCTTTACTTCGAGACATTAGGGTTACATCACTTTGCTACTTTATAATTCCCTATAGCTACTAATGCCATTATACTATTTTACTATAATTTCGTGTTAGACACTTTTACCGTAAGAACTCATGTCGGTGGGATAGATATCGAGTTCAATGATAAATTGCTAGCGAAAATCCTTGGTCTACCAAACGAAGGTGCCCCGCTCGATGACATCACTGATTTCGATTTCCCTGAGGGTACGACTCTCGTTAGTTTCAAAAATGAGCTTTGTGCTCCCGCACGTGCTCGTCCTGGAAAGTTCAAAGATAATAACTTGAACTTGTTTAACTACGAATTACATCGCATCATCTATTCCACTCTACTTCCAAAATCTACTTCAAAAGATGATGTCACGGCACTTGAGCTTTCTGCTTTATATCACATTCTTAAGGGGATTCCTTTTTCTGCCCCTAAGACTATTATTCAGATGATGGGTAGATGTCGTGGAAGAGACCGCAACCTCTCTTATGCGATGACCCTCCCACGCATCTTTCAGAGATTCGATATTGACATATCTAATTGTGCTCTAGACCCTGAGCCCAAGTTCCTCAAACTCTCTTGTCACAGCATTACCACTGTTCCTCCACCTACTGCATCTGCTCCTCCTGCACCTACTTACATAGCACCTGGTCCTCCTCAGTCTTATCCTATGACCTTTGAGGGTATTCACCAGCATATATCAGATCTGCAGTCATTCTTCATTGATACTTCCAGGGAACATGAGTTCCTTGACGAGACTCAATTCCAGGCTATTGCCAACTCCTTCGCCGATCTGAGATTTGCATAGACGGGTCACTCTGCTAGCTCTCTACCTCGAGACCCTTCTGTATCTGGCTAACGCATTGACGATGAGCCGGTCCACTCTCTGTTCCGGCCAGGGAATACATACGATTGGTATCATACATCTGGTGCTACTCCGCATCCTTCTGGAGCTGGCACTTCTGGAGCTGGTCCATCTGGACATGCTGGCACTGTAGTCGATGATGATGAGGATGATGATGATTTCTGAGATGTTACTTTTTGAGACTATCTATTTTGTCTTATGTTTACTTGAAAATGCTCCGATATTTTAAGATATTATTGTTTGCCATTGGTTGTAAAAGTACAGAACAATTTTATGGGAGGACTGAACTTAGACTCATAATACAAACTCGCTTGTACAAAGAAAGCCTAGGGACGAAATCCTAGGTACAGCAGACTAAGTAAAATTGTTTATTTTAGATTCTGGAAGGTGACGATAGAGGCTCGGAAAGGCGACGGCAGCCCTGTCTTACTCTTTGGACGATCGGTATGCAGCCTTGGCTCCAGAAGATTTGCTCGGCGTTGAAAAAATGCTCTCTTTGCTCCCTCTCTGCTTTTTCCTCCAAGTCTTCTGATATCTAAAAGCGGTCTCTCTGGTCACACTCTCTCCGTTGTGTATATTGCCAGGGAATATATCTCTTGGTAAGGGAATGGCACCTTGCTATTTATAAGAATGGGGTGTGATCATTAGGGTTGCCAATGATTGCTTCCTGGAGATGACGGCAGCCTGTGGATTGGTCAATCTAGGCCATTCGTTTTGATTATAATGAATCTGGACCATTAAGTGTAGATTACACCAAATCCCATCAGCAATTAATGCTGATTGGAATAAATCTTCCTCATAATGATCTTCTGATGTCTGCGAATAAATTTGATTTATTCTCCTGCCACGTGTCCCAGATTATTAGAATTTGACCCAATCTCTGATTGTAATAAATCTGATAAATTGATTTGGCTTAGGACACGTGTCCTAGGAGCCACTAGGGGGATCTGAACTGCATGAAGATTAAGTCGCATAAGATTTGGGCCGTATAAGGTTTGGGCCACTTGTCAGGGCTGCTTAGGTAGTGGCCCTCCCCCCTTCGAACCTTTGAACCACATGGAGATGATCATTGTGAGCCGCATAAGGATACATCCGCCTGAGCCGCATGGAAATGGTCTACTTGAGCCGCATGGGAAGGCCTCCGCTTGAGCCGCATGAGACTGTTTCGGCCTGAGCCGCATAGGACGGCTTCATTCTGAACCGTATGGGAAGTCTTCGCTCGAGCCGCATATGAACGCCCACGTGGCATTTTTATGGATCTCGGGGGATTGTGTCAGAGATCTCTTTCTCTTCTCTAGGGGTCTGTCATTATGACAGAGTCATAATTGCCTCTCTTGTGTCAGGGCTGTCACTTTTTTTAGAGTTGTCAGCCGTCAAAGTAATTAATACAGCATAGGGCGAAGGGGAACACTATTACGCTATGTGTTTTCTGAGCCACATGGGATGTCTTGGGCCATATAGTCCCTTATGCCACATGACACTCTGAGCCGCATGGGCTTTCTGAGCCACATAAGATTTTCTAGCCGCATGGATCATTTTCCATGCTTCTACAAGACCCCCTTCAAAGTTTTTAATTTGCAAAATTGAAATACTTTGAATAAGAAGCATGGCTGTATGTTCTTCTTGGCCGCATAGATGTCTTGGCCGCATAGATTTGTTCAGCCGCATAGGTGGTTCAGCCGCAGGGATGGCTTAGCCGCAGGAGACTTTCGGCCACGTCATCATTGCCACGTATGGCAATCTTTTGCATTAAATACTGTTGATTTGCTGTCAGCTTTTAAAGGCCACCTTTTGGTGCGGGATCCGAGGAGTTTGGCCTTCATTTTCGGCGGCTCACCTTGATAACCGAAGAGTCGGTCTTCGTGTATGCACGGGGATCGAAATACCTCACTTTTGTTTATAAATATGGATGAGTACGGTCGGGGGAACTTTTTTACTTTCTCTTTCGTTCAACTACTGTTGTCTTGCTTTTCTTTCCTCATTTTCCTTCTCCGATCGTCGGTCATGGAACCCAAATCCTCTAGAGTCGCCTTCGCTGCTGCGAAGGGCAAGAAGGCGACTTCATCGTCAGCCGTTGCTCCCGAAGTGCACCCTGATGTCTGTCCTGCCCTTAACGGTAAGGGTTGTATTTGAATACTTTGAATCCTAAGCATCCATGGATCTGTTGCATATTCATGCACAAGCCTTCACCCAAGTTCGGCTATAATAGAGCCGCATATGCTCTATGGGCTGCATGACCCTCTCATATCCGAGCCGCATAGGAGATACCCTATGTTTGAGCCGCATGAGAGGGTTTTTATCCGCATGAAGTTTCCTTTGAACGGAGCCGCATAAGCTTCTAACCGCATATGTTCGATTCATCCGTATATGCTTCTAACAGACTGATCCGTATAGCATTTCAGTGCCACAAAAGCTCTTCTGCTTAGAACCGCATGTGCCTGATTGATCCGCATAAGCTATCGAACTAATGTCATATGGAACTCCCAAATTGATTTAGGCCGCATGAGGCTGTGTTGGCTGAACCACATAAGCTCCCTTGGGGCCATGCCACCTAAAACCCAATTATAATTGAGCCGTATAGGGCTTCGTTTGATCCGAACTGCATAGGTTCGTAGGGACTTGAGTTTAGCAACCAACTTTTTATTCTGTTTCGTATTGTCCTTTTTCAGTGAGCCTTCTAACCAACCCAGCAGGAGAGCTTCTTGTGGGTTTAGCTCAGTTTGCTGTGGGCGTACGGCTCGACGGCTTAAGTCGACATATAGTAGATCAGCTTCCCACTAATGAACCTAGGGAGAGGGTGGCTATTATTAACAACCAACCTTTCTACTTTCTCTGTTCCATGCTGAATTCGGGAAAGCTGGACGGAGAATATCTGAAATCGGCTTTTCTCTTTGGGGATGCCTTTTCCATAAAGAACTCCCGACTGCTGGATGTTTCCAAGAACTGGGATTTTTCTGTAGACGGAGTGGCGATCCATATCCCTGAGATGGAGCGGCATTATCCCCTCTCGTGGTTTATTATGGTACCGTTGGGCAGGACAATGGTGGGCTCTCTGACTCCCACCCAACCGGGAATGTTTGTGGCTAACATCCACTACAACAGGCGTACCGGTTCAGCATGTGCAGGCAAGGATTAGTTAGTCGGAGTGTGATGGGGCTACTCCCTGGCACTTTTTTAAACGTGACTGGTCCTAACTTTACTTTTACTCGAGCTGATACTTTTCTGAATCAGCTCGCTCGCAAGGGATCTTATCCTATATGTAAGTTGTCGTTGCTGAATTGGATAAACCCTATTCCTATATGGGCCAATCTTACCTCGTGGATCCTGAGAAAATATGGAGAATTCCTTCGGGAGATTGACCTTTACTATGCCGTCCGGGGTACCCATTATGGGTTGCCTATTAACAAGCTTTTGTTCATGGCCCTTTTGGAGCTGTATAACCGGCATACGGGGACTTTCTTCGCGCCCGGGGGAGAGTTGGGACTTGCTCTCCATGAGATGCATGCTGTTTATAAACTGCCATGGGAAGGTGAGGCTTTTGAAGTATACACTCCAACGAACGAAGAGTTCGACGATCTGGAGCGACGATTCTTGGGTTCCGTTGCTGTGTATCAGGAACTTCTGTGCCACCATAGCATCTGTCACCAGGCTGCTATTAAAAAGGAGAACAGTTCGGAAGGGAGCGCCCCCATACCACGGCCTGGGTCGCGTATCTGTTCACATTACGTCCTTTCGACCGAGTTTCTTCTCAGTGTCCTCAAACCCAAACAGAGATAAGGGACCTGAAGTTGAATGCAAAAAGATCGAGGTCTAAACGCGACAGATTTGGGAGTCGCACTGACTCCTTCAGTTATTTCCACTACGGTACCCAGGAGATGTCTAAAAAAGCAGTTTTAGTCGGGTTCTTGATGGTGTGGCTACGGAATTGCGTAGTCTCAGGAGGGGCAGGTTCTACCGAGAGAATCAGCCGCCACTTCATCCTCCCGACGGTGAAGCTGGTTTTCAAAGTCAGGCTGGCCCTTCTTCCTGCTATGGTGTGTAGTATACATCACGACCTCCGTGCCTCTTCGTCTAAAGTCATTGCTCGCGAGACGATGCTGGGCTTTGAGCGGATAGAACTACCATACCATTACCTCATGGGGTAGTTATTGATGCACTATCGGTCATTGATGAGACCAGGAACTGATGAAGATGTTACTGTTAATGATGCCTTCCTTTTCTGATAGCATCATCAGCCTTGGGTGCACGATACCATGCCGGCCTGCCGAAGGGCTTTGGCGAGGGTTGATGGGCCCGAATTCTTTGTATCTCTTCCTGAATTTACTCCTAGAGAAGTGAGGGGAGTACATATTGACGACGTTGATCCTCCCCAACTTTTATCTGAGAGGATGCTTCTTTGGCTGCGCAATATTCGCCCTGCGTACCTACTATACCGTTATCGAAATAACGTATACCTGGAGCCTTATTTGCCTAGTAGATTTTCCCGTCAATTTGGGTATAGTCAGCTGTTCCTCGATTGTCCCAGCGCTTGCCTGGGCTTTGAGGGCAGCGTACTCGATGGCGTTCGGGCTTGGCATTATTACAAAGCGCTCTATACCCGGGCTAGCTTCTCGGTCCCTGATGCTAAGACAGCAGGGGATATTCTGTACATAGCAGCCCTTTATCATGTCGCAGCGAGCAAGCCTCCTGTCGACTTTGATATAAATACCAGCTTCATTGTCGGCACTGGTTTGGCTGAGAAGCCAGAAGGATCCAAGAAAAGGAAGAGAGAAACGAACAGGGTTCCAGCGCCGGACTCCGAGTCCACTACGGCGGACGAGGAGAATGATGAATAAGACACCGATGACTCGTCGCATTCTTCGGACGAGGGAGTTGGGAATCAGCCCCCTATTATGCCAGATGAAAGGGTGGCGGGTCAGCCGCCTATTTGGTCTGACGAGGTGGTAGAGGATCAACCATCTGCAGTGCCTGGCCCTTTGTGTAAGCGAAGCAGACGGGTGATTGTCACTGACGGCCGAACCTACTCCATAAAGCACGCTGCGGTAAGACGTCGCAGGCTGTTTATTAATGATGTTGACGTTGTTTCTGAGCTGATTTGAGTTTCGACTACCTCTTTTCTTCTTCTATGTTATGGCCTAATCGTTTTTTTTCTTTTGCTCTTTATAGGCGTCAGATGAGTTCGCTTCTCAGGACTCGATTGCCGAGGTTGATCCGGTCCTGTCCCATTTGGTCAGTGATGTGTGTACTGCTATTATTGCTGCTGGGGTTCTTTCGGAGGCGGTCGAGGAGTCTCACCCTGCTGGGACCTCAACTCAGGAGGATGGGGTTTTACTGCGCCCTTCCCTGAGACATCTGAACTTCAACAAGATGACACTATCCTAGCTGGCTCCTTTTCAGGGATAGCCGTGACAGAGGATCCGGTTGAATTTAGATCAGAAGCTGCGGGTGGGAAACTACGCCGGCTGTGAACGAACCACAGCCTCCGCGCTCTTCCCCTGGTAATACAAGTCAAACCTTAACCTGTGAATAAGCCTATTATCCTCCGGATTATGTTGATTAATGGTTGCTTTGGATGTTCAGGTCCCGACCCTTTGTTGCTGGTGACGGCCATTGCCGGGGCGGACCCTACCGGAGGAGATCTGACGGCACCTCCTTGCATTGAGGGGCCTCCATCTGGGTCGAGTTCGGGAGCCCAGGTAGCAGTACAGCTGGGACAAGGGACGATGCTTACTGCGCCTTTTTCTGTGAATATAGTTTCGGGGGTTAACCTTTCCGCT
The DNA here is from genome assembly GCA_029216955.1 of Iris pallida. Taxonomy (NCBI): domain Eukaryota; kingdom Viridiplantae; phylum Streptophyta; class Magnoliopsida; order Asparagales; family Iridaceae; genus Iris; species Iris pallida. The sequence goes on from JANAVB010007397.1 coordinate 18,964,106, forward strand.
CTGCCAAGCATCCAAGCTCTTCGGGCGGCGGAAGAGGAGCTAGCCGCTATTCAAGCATCTTTCTGCACGGAATTTGCTTCCTTGGTGGCGGGGACAGTCAGTTCTGAGGCTACTCCTTCGGTACTGCCTGCCACGCTCCCTTTGATGCCGTCCTCCACAGAGGTTTTGGATGAGGTGTCCCGGGATGTGGTCGACAGTTTCCACCGCCACCTGAGGAGGGGGATCGAGGCAGCTATGGAAAGGGGACTCCCTTTACTCTGGCTTGTCAAAGCGATGGTGGCCAGATCAATATCCTTAAGACACTCCCTAGTTGTAACACCCAGTTTCTAAAATAAGGGTAATTTTGAAATTTTATATTTTAATTTATTTAATTATGATATTTAAATGATAATATGATTTTTGGTAATTTTTAATCATTTTAAAACTGTTTTAAATTATGACTTATGATTTTGGTGTTTGACTAGTATAATCTTAGAGCCTAGTCATGTGATTAGGATGTTTGACTAGTACATTCTAGCCTAGAGGGTATTTTGGGCATTTTAGAATTTATTTGAATTTATTATGATTTATGGGAATTTTTTAGAATTTATTTTGGAATTGTTTGGATGAGGGTTGACTAGGTTGACTTTGACTAGCAATGACCATGGTAGACTAACCTAGGAGCTAACCCTAGTTGAGTTTGGTCTTGATTAGGTCATGCCACCCTAGTTATACTATAGTTGACTAAAAGTATGGTTATTTGACTTAAGTAGAGTTTTAAGTCATAAGCCATGACTTGTGTTTAACCAATAAATCAATAGTTAGCCAAATAGGCCCAAAGCCCATTAGTCAAGTGCCCAAACCCTAACCCAAACATTTTTGTCCAGCCAACCTAGGGATTCCCCCACTATATAATCCCTCCTAAAACCTAGGGCTAGCCTCTTCTTTAGGAATTTCTTTCAAGTGAAGAAAGATGTGAGTCTCCATGTTCAAAAATGTCTAGAAAATCCATTTCTCTTTCTTTTTAATCCAAACAAATTGCATTGGGTTCTAAATTCTTCCTACTTTCTGTTGGCTATGAGTATTCTCAGATTTGGGAAGATTTGGAGGAGTTTCACCATTGGGAAGGACCTCACTCATTTGAGCTTTTGAGGATTTATGATACATAGAGGTAACTCTCTACCTTCACCATGGAATTCTGATTTAATTGCATGTATAGGGAGCCCTAGACCTAACCTAACTATAGGAATAGGAATTCCTAAGTTTTTGTGTCGATTCGTGTCCTAACAGGACACGTATTAGTGTCCTGAGCTAGGTGTTTGTGGTAATGCCACAGTGACTCTTTTTGTGATATTTTCAAATTGTTTTTGAATGGAAAATCGTGTTTTGATGTCGCTTATCCATTTCTATAACTCTGAGTTGATTTTGTGGTTGTGTTGTGTCGGTAGGACACTCGTGCACACGCCCTCGTGCACACGCGCGCACGGGCTACAACAATCCCCTGCCTATCGGGCTCTATTCTGGACACGACACGAATTGCCTTGACACAAAACTTTGGGGGAATGTTGGGGCACTATCTGTCATCCCTCTTCCTAAATTTCACTAATTTTTGTGGTCGAGTTAGGGAGAAATCCACAGTGCACTGATTTTACACTGACTGCGCACAGCCCAATTTCGTGCACTGATACGGCTTGGTAAGTCGGACATGACGATACGTGGGTGCGATTCAGGGTGCTAGGTACTTAGCCCTACCCTAGGCGCACCCTCTTGCACGAGCACGAGATCTAGTTCGTGTCGTGTCGTGTCCTAGACTTGCACGAACACGTGTACGACGATTGTTTCAGCCTGTGCACTATTTTGTGTTTTAGGTGACTGGACACATTTGTGTCCACTTTGGGGGACACAAACACATCGTATGACACGTACACGATGTGTATTAATGTTACCAACCATTAGTTCATTAGTTTAACTTGATTTTGATTGTTAAATTTCAAATTCCTTTTTTTCTGAAACCTGTGTATCTGATATTCACTGTTTTGTCCCAGATTTTCAAATCCAACTTTGGCAGCCTTTTTAACCTAATTTACACTGCTAATTGCATGTTATTAAACCCCTAATATGTTCTCCTATGTATTATCTAGTAGTGTGTCAAATTTGGGTTTGTTTTGATGTGTTATGGGCTCAAATTCTGGGATTTAGTGAAGAGACTGAAACTGAGTTAAATTGGACTGTTAAAGTGATGTTTGGGTCTTATTTGAATTATATGAGTTGTTTTTCAATATGTACTGACCTGGGCACTAGTCTAGGACTGTTTTGAACTGTGTTTGGGTTTCTTATTAAACTGATTTTTATGTTCCTTCAATATGGGAACTGTCTTCATTTCCAACCTGAGAATTAACTCTCATTTCATTATGCCACATGTATACACTATTTTTTTTTCCAGATTTCCCTATAGCTCTCAATGGATTTATGTTATGTATCACCCATTCCTATGACCTAAGATGATTTCTAGGTTTTTCATGATACATTAGTTGAATTCATGAGGATTTAGTTAACTCACAGTTTTATTTGTTTGGTAATTGATTATGTTAGGTTCCTGTTACTTTTAGACATCATGATAGGTTAACTATTTTGTTTAGGCATAACCTGAGATTGGGTTGCGATGTAAAACTGAGTTTTAGTCTCAGTTTACCATAATCTGAGATTAGAAAACATGAATTGATTTCCTGTCCTTATTTCTAACTGAGATTTGTTTTCAAATCTGAGACTAATAACTGTCATTGATATGCTTAATGAATGAGTTGATTCCTTGCCTATTCCTGAGATTACCCTATGGTTCAAAACCTGGGATTGGTTTAAACTGTTTTCCTTGTCTTTTTATTATTTGATTTTCTGCATGTACATGCTTTTCCTGTCTTTTAATTTTTGAGTTTTGATTGAGAACTTGATGATTCTAATATGGTATTAATTTAGAGTTTTGATTATAGGCTAACTGATCATTACCTGAACTGTAAACTGTTTCCTGTTGCATCTAATGCACACACATAGTTGACACTCTTCATTGATATTTTCCTGCACATAGACACTTGTACACTGATGGTTAATCCCAGTTTACACAATAGCACAGGCACAGGCACCTACTTCACATCCCTTCACTGTTTATTATATTTACTGCCAATAATTCCTGTGCACATATGTGAGGACTGGTTCCTCTCTCTTTACTGTTTTGGGACTGTTAAAGGGTTCCTTTACAGTTGAAGGTTAATTGATCACTTAGGACTGTTGGCTAGTTCAATTCCTGCACTTAATACCAGTTCACCCACACACACATTATTCTTACACTGTTAGTTAATTCCTACACCCACAAGTACACACACACACATGCTTCCTCCCCATATGCATTTACATGTGTATATTATATATCTATGTATATATGTGTGGTGTAATGTATCTATATATATGTGTGAAATGTATATCTATATGTATACATATAATATTAGCATAGGAATGTATAGTGTTACTTCAATAATTGTATCTATATACATAGTGTTGTATATGTATAGGTGTATGAGTACTTGAATGTTGTGTGTAGTCTAGTATAGCCTTGTTAGAGCCTAGCATGGCTTATTAGACCTAGCTAGTTGAGTTTAGCCTAGTTTAGACAAGGTTGACCTAGTTTGACTTTTAGGGTTGACCAAAGTTGACCAAGAGTTGACTTTGGCCTAGATTGACTTAGAATCATGTAGAATGCATAGTAGGACTCCATTTTGCTATTCTGGACTTGTTGTGACTTGTGCTGTTCTGATTAGGAGCCAGACACCACTCCTTGGACAGTACGTTTCATTTTGGACACTCAGATACAGGCGAGTACATTCTCTGATCATTTCATATCTTGCTTAGAATTATTTTCCTGCTTTAAATTACTTTACTTGATACTGTCACGTTGGTCACACGGATTGGTACTATATGGATCTTTTCAAGAGATGTTATCCCCCTTGGGAGCATCGGATACAGCATGTTTTGTGCGTTTCACGAATCATCACGTATCTCTATGCTTCCTCTGATTCACGAACCGCTTGTGACACATGTAGTCTCATGTTCACAAAGCCATCATGAATCACCTTCACGTACCACTCATTTTATGAGCCATGTAAAGTTTTACGAACCTTAACATAACTTGAATAGATCTTTGTGTATCGATTGGGGATGGAGGAGTGGAAATAGATATGTGAATATTATCCAAGTAGCTGTAGTCATGAACCACTCTCTTAGCTGTAGTCATGAACCTCCTATGCCATTCACATGTTTATATTTTACTCTGACTCACTAGTCACTATTAGCTCTCTACTTATAGTAGATATTTCCATTACAGTTTCTCTCTCTGTTTACATACTGCATTTCTTCAGTATCTATATCTTACTTTACTGGATGATTATATTTTCTAACCTACTATGAACTGTTGAGATGTACTGTACTCGCTCCTGTCCTGACTGGACCTGTTGAAAATATTACAGAGGATGAGGAGGAGGCCCTATGTAACACCTATTACGGAGCAGGATTAGACGACACCTGCGACCTGGTTCCTCTGGAGGACCCAGCTGCAGCACAGGATGCTACTCCCAGAGTCTAGACTAGATAGTTAGGCTTTAGTTTCCTTCAGCTTTGTTAGTTGATTTTCAGTTGTTCTTCTGAGATGTTGTTATATTTAGAGACTTGTATTGAGCTGGATGTTCGTGAGTTGTTATCTTAGACACTTAGATTTTCTCCCTCTTATTTGTATTACATTGCGCTTTTGATCTCTCTATCTACCTTTACTATTCTGTATCTGCCTTAGATGTGATTGAGACTGTTCTGTTATGTCACCTCCATTCGGAGTGTATATACTGTACAGGTACCTTTTATTGTTAGATGATTGACCTAGGACAGCGTTCTACCACCGACACTGTGGCGTAGGCTGGGCGTTGTTACGTTCTCGTACCCTCACAGTGGGTGTGGGTCGTGACACGTTTTTAGTGGTGGCCCATGCAGGTCTAGACTAGAAGTGTAGTGGTACTCGAACTAGATTATCACTGCAGCCTGCAGTAGGATTAGGATATTTTTTAAAGGTACTCAATCACAAATAGGAAAAACTCTTATTCAGATTCCCTATATCTACATTTTGCCGCTTATTGTCTTCCTTGAATTTAAACTGTCCTCCTTTGGTATTTCGACTCTTTCTCAGCAATTGGTTCTTTTTGACCTGTGTCTCCAGGATGGTTGAGACGCGATCGCATCGCCAGGGCCAGGGGGACGTCGATGAGAGGTCTGCCACCTCTCATGTTCAGCAGTCAGCCCCTGGTGCTGCAGCCCCAGTCATGCCAGTGGGGGTAGGCGTTTCAGCAGCTTTTGGAGGAGCCCCACCAGCAGTGAGGCATGAGCTGAGTCCGGTGATTCCGGATGTACTTCTTCAGCAGCCGCAGCCACCTGCAGGGACGATTGACGCCGTTCAGCTGTTAGCCTTCTTCCGGCAGTACATGGAGGGTCAGCAGACCCAGCAGCAGGGCCAGACAGCAGAGCTCACACGAGGCATTGAGCTGGCAATGACTGCGGTAGAGAGAGTCATAGCTCAGCCAGCGGCAGCCCCGCAGCCGTACCAGCCACGGGAGAAGGGCATCCAAGATTTCCGGAAGATGCACTCGAGGGACTTCCGAAGGACAGAGGGGATCTTATATGTCGATGAGTGGATCGAGCATATGGAGGAGATTTTCAGGTTGGCTGAGATCCCGACAAGGCTCCAGATAGAGGCAGCGGCCAGCATGATACAGGATCTGGCCCGTACATGGTACAAGACCGACCCGAGGGTCGGTACAGCTGGACAGACTTGGGCAGCATTCAAGAAGCTATTCAAGGAGAAGTTCTTTCCAGACGCAGCGTTGGGAGCCCTCGAGACCCAGTTCGAGGCCCTAGTCCAAGGGAACCAGTCTGTGGAGGAGTACGCAGGAGAGTTCTGCCGCCTGAGCAGATTTATGGATGACTTATCAGAGACGACGAAGGCCCGGAGGTTCCGGAAGGGCTTGGTAAAGGAGGTCAAGTCCTACACCAAGAATGCCCGCAGCACTACATTTGAGGAGATCCTGGTTTACACTTTAGCAGCAGAGGATGATCTTGAGCTTAGGCTCAAGAGGGGGCGAGACTCCCAGGGAGGCAGCAGTAGCGGAGGACCGGCCAAGAGGCCGCACGTTCAGCATCAGTTTTAGCAGCAGTTCCAGGGTTACGGCCATCAGCAGGGACAGCAGCAGCCCAGACAGCATCAGGCACCCAGACAGCAGACAGTCAGTTGCCCCTACTGTAAGAAGCCGGGGCATGGATGGGGTGAGTGCAGGAGTAGGCTGGGCAGGTGCCTACTATGTGGAGCAGCGGAACACCAGCTGAGGGAGTGTTCCCAGTACATAGGCACAGCACCAGGAGGAGGAGCCAAGGCTCCGGTAGGTCAGCAGCGGGGACCGTTACCGACGCAGCAGCAGAGGTTTGTGCAGTATCAGCATCAGGCTGGAGGAGGCCAGCAGGGGCGAGCTTACGCCATGACAGTCGAGGATGCTCAAGCAGTGGGAGAGGTGCTTGCAGGTTCTGTTCTTTTCGATTCGATTCCCACCTTGCCTCATTATATCTATCTTAAAATTCAATTCCATCTGTTCTTATCTGCTTCCTTATCTGTTGATAAGTTTTGGTCTGGCATTTCTTTTCGATTTGGTTTTCTTCTGAGATGAATCATATGGGCTAGGTCATCCAGTTATGGAATCTAGAATCTTCGGCAGTCATGTTTAGCTGGCATAGTGAGGACATATAGTCAGATTTAGGACGTATTTCTCGGGTGTGGGAATTTAAGGTTTTCGCTGCCAAGCATGCGGTAATGCGAAATTTTAAATACCATAATTCTAGAGGTATGTGCCTTAGTCGATGACTCTGTGATTATCGTAGCCTTGCTCACTAGCATGACGAAGATTCTGAGTATCATGATTTTGGACAGACGCATATGACTATCTGACGGTATGTTTGAGACTCTGATTGTGGGGTGTTTGACCTAGAAGACTACTACCATTTTAATTTCGAGGACGAAATTTTTCTATGAAGGGTAGACTTGTAACACCCAATTTCTAAAATGAGGGTAATTTTGAAATTTTATATTTTAATTTATTTAATTATGATATTTAAATGATAATATGATTTTTGGTAATTTTTAATCATTTTAAAACAGTTTTAAATTATGACATATGATTTTGGTGTTTGACTAGTGTAATCTTAGAGCCTAGTCATGTGATTAGGATGTTTGACTAGTACATTCTATCCTAGAGGGTATTTTGGGCATTTTTGAATTTATTTGAATTTATTATGATTTATGGGAATTTTTAGAATTTATTTTGGAATTGTTTGGATGAGGGTTGACTAGGTTGACTTTGACTAGCAATGACCACGGTAGACTAACCTAGGAGCTAACCCTAGTTGAGTTTGGTCTTGATTAGGTCATGCCACCCTAGTTAGACTATAGTTGACTAAAAGTATGGTTATTTGACTTAAGTAGAGTTTTAAGTCATAAGCCATGACTTGTGTCTAACCAATAAATCAATAGTTAGCCAAATAGGCCCAAAGCCCATTAGTCAATTGCCCAAACCCTAACCCAAACATTTTTGTCCAGCCAACCTAGGGATTCCCCCACTATATAATCACTCCTAAAACCTAGGGCTAGCCTCTTCTTTAGAAATTTCTTTCAAGTGAAGAAAGAGGTGAGTCTCCATGTTCAAAAATCTCTAGAAAATCCATTTCTCCTCCTTTTTAATCCAAACAAATTGCATTGGGTTCTAAATTCTTCCTATTTTCTGTTGGCTATGAGTATTCTCAGATTTGGGAAGATTTGGTGGAGTTTCACCATTGGGAAGAACCTCACTCATTTGAGCTTTTGAGGATTTATGATACATAGAGGTAACTCTCTACCTTCACCATAGAATTCTGATTTAATTGCATGAATAGGCAGCCCTAGACCTAACCTAACTATAGGAATAGGAATCCCTAAGTTTTTGTGTCGATTCGTGTCCTAACAGGACACGTATCAGTGTCCTGAGCTAGGTGTTTGTGGTAATGCCACAGTGACTCTTTTTGTGATATTTTCAAATTGTTTTTGAATGGAAAGTCATGTTTTGATGTCACTTATCCATTTCTGTAACTCTGAGTTGATTTTATGGTTGTGTCGTGTTGGTAGGACACTCGTGCACACGCCCTCGTGCACACGCGTGCGCGGGCTACAGTAATCCCCTGCCTATCGGGCTCTATTCTGGACACGACAAGAATTATCTCGACACGAAACTTTGGGGGAATGTTGGGGCACTATTTGTCATCCCTCTCCCCAAATTTCACTAAGATTCGTGGTCGGGTTAGGGAGAAATTTGCAGTGCACTGATTTTACACTGACTGCACACAGCCCAATTTTGTGCACTGATACGGCTTGGTAAGTCGGACACGACGACATGTGGGTACGATTCAGGGTGCTAGGTACTTAGCCCTACCCTAGGCGCACCCCCTTGCACGAGCACGAGATCTAGTTCGTGTCGTGTCGTGTCCTAGACTTGCACGAACACGTGCACGACGATTGTTCAGCCTGTGCACTGTTTTGTGTTTTAGGTGACTGGACACGTTTGTGTCTACTTTAGGGGGCACAAACACATCGTATGACACGTACACGATGTGTATTAATGTTACCAACCATTAGTTCATTAGTTTAACTTGATTTTGATTGTTAAATCTCAAATTCCTTTTTTCCTGAAACCTGTGTATCTGATATTCACTGTTTTGTCCCAGATTTTCAAATCCAACTTTGGCAGCCTTTTTAACCTAATTTACACTGCTAATTGCATGTTATTAAACCCCTAATATGTTCTCCTATGTTTTATCTAGTAGTGTGTCAAATTTGGGTTTGTTTTGATGTGTTATTGGCTCAAATTCTGGGATTTAGTGAAGAGACTGAAACTGAGTTAAATTGGACTGTTAAAGTGATGTTTGGGTCTCATTTGAATTATATGAGTTGTTCTTCAATATGTACTGACCTGGGCACTAGTCTAGGACTGTTTTGAACTGTGTTTGGGTTTCTTATTAAACTGATTTTTATGTTCCTTCAATATGGGAACTGTCATCATTTTGGACAGTACGTTTCATTTTGGACACTCAGATACAGGCGAGTACATTCTTTGATCATTTCATATCTTGCTTAGAATTATTTTCCTGCTTTAAATTACTTTACTTGATACTGTCACGTTGGTCACACGAATTGGTACTATATGGATCTTTTCATGAGATGTTATCCCCCTCGGGAGCATCAGATATAGCATGTTTTGTGCGTTTCACGAACCATCACGTATCTCTATGCTTTCTCTGATTCACGAACCGCTTGTGACACATGTACTCTCATGTTCACAAAGCCATCATGAATCACCTTTACGTACCACTCATTTTATGAGCCATGTGAAGTTTAACGAACCTTAACATTACTTGAACAGATCGTTGTGTATCGATTGGGGATGGGGGAGTGGAAATAGACATGTGAATATTATACAAGTAGCTGTAGTCATGAACCACTCTCTTAGCTGTAGTCATGAACCTCCTATGCCATTCACATGTTTATATTTTACTCTGACTCACTAGTCACTATTAGCTCTCTACTTATAGTAGATATTTCTATTACAGTTTCTCTCTCTGTTTACATACTGCATTTCTTCAGTATCTATATCTTACTTTACTGCATAATTATATTTTCTAACCTGCTATGAACTGTTGAGATGTACTGTACTCGCTCCTGTCCTGACTGGACCTGTTGAAAATATTATAGGGGATGAGGAGGAGGCCCTATGTACCGCCTATTACGGAGCAGGATTAGACGACACCTGCGACCTGGTTCCTCTGGAGGACCCAGCTGCAGCACAGAATGCTACTCCCAGAGTCTAGACTAGATAGCTAGGCTTTAGTTTCCTTCAGCTTTGTTAGTTGATTTTCAGTTGTTCTTCTGAGATGTTGTTATATTTAGAGACTTGTATTGAGCTGGATGTTTGTGAGTTGTTATCTTAGACACTTAGATTTTCTCCCTCTTATTTGTATTACATTGTGCTTTTGATCTCTCTATCTACCTTTACTATTCTGTATTTGCCTTAGATGTGATTGAGACAGTTCTATTATGTCACCTCCATTCGGAGTGTATATACTGTACAGGTACCTTTTATTGTTAGATGATTGACCTAGTACAGCGTTCTACCGCCGATACTGCGGCGTAGGCTGGGCGTTCTTACGTTCTCGTACCCTCACAGTGGGTGCAGGTCATGACACTAGTGGAGGGGAACTGGCTGCGCTTCTGGAGCCTAAATTGTTAGAGGCTGATCGTCTCGTGGCCCAACTTCGCAGGCTGCAGCAAACTGTGTAACTCCACTTCCCAGTTTTCTTAAATAAAAATTAAAAATTCATTTTTATACTTATTATTAATTTGGAAACATTTTGAATGAATTATATTTTTGACAATTTAACAATTAGAAGTTGTTGTAACAACTTTTATATTGTTTTTCTTATTTTAAAAACTGTTTTTAAATAATTTATACAATTATGAAAAGGAAGAGGGTTAAATTGTAAATTTCCTATTAAATTTTAGTTGCGGGCAATTATGAAAAGGCGCAGGGTGTTTTTGCTTATGTGCCATTAGCGGGGGGGCTTATTTGCAAAGTTACCATTTAATTGTTTTAAACGAACCGTTCGGAGAGAGAGAGAGAGCGGCCATTAATTTCTTCCACCGACTCTTCGTTCTCCCCACTCTTCTCGGTTACTCCATCGACTCTTCGAGCACCCCGCCGACCCTTCGAGAACTCCGCCGTTCTCGAGCGTTCTTCTCCGGCGACTTCGACGGCGACTCTGATGGCGACGACGACCTTGATGATGACGGCGACTCTGATGGCGACACTCTGAGCGGCGACTTCCATCCTGAGCGAAGCGACTTCCTCGATGGCGCTGGTGGTGGCTTCGGCGATGATGGCTTTGACGGCGGCGACTCTGGAAGCTTGGCAGTAACTCGAGCTCGTTGTCTCTTCGTCTTCTTCCTGTCTTCTTCCTCGACGAGCTTTGGGCTTCGACTTCCAGAGGGTAAACCCTAACCCTAACCCTAATCTCTACTGTTGGTCAGATCTATGGCAGATCTATGGCCTAGACTCTGAGATCCTTTGATCGGTGACGAGATCTAGGGTTTTAGCTGGGTTTGTGTGAGATCAATGATGTTCTCTTTCTCTTCGAACAGTTCTAACTGTTCAGATCCGATGGATCTAGGGTTTCTGTGGTCCGATCTTGTAGATCGACCCTTGCATGTGGTTATTTTGGGTTGCATGTTAGATCTATGATGTTTCTTTAGTAGATTCTTCGAGATCAAGTTGATCTGTGACTATTCTGTGGTTGTGATGTTGTTTTCTGAGGAGTTTTTCTCCAGATCTGGTAGTGGTTCCAGATCTGTTGGGTGTGGGTTCGATGGTGTTTTCTGAGGAGAATCCAGTGGATCTATTTCTTTTACTTACATGCTGTCGGTTGGCCTAGACCTAACAAATCCAGTGGTGACTCTAGGGTTGCTCGGTTCGTTAGGTCAGGGATGGGTTTGTTTTTGGAATGTTTTCCTTATCCATTTCTGTGTGGATTTTTGGATGAGATCTGAGGTTCTGAATCTTTTCTTTTGGACTGAGATCTTGTGTCTAACACTCTCGTGTCCGACACTGCATGCATATTTTATATATTTTAAATTGATGATTCCTTCTTTCTCTTTTCTGTTATTTGTTGCTGGGGATCTTCTGCGTGTTGGACCTCTGTCCCGACTGGACTGTGGCTGTACCTACCTGTTCGTATCCGATGTTCGTGTCGGATACGAAGTGGCGCAGATTCGTGGCTAGAACCTTGCTGGACCTTGCTGTAGCCGTGTCCTCTTTCCCGTGTCCGACGTGCGTGTTGGACACCAAGGAGATGATGTGACTTGACCCTGACGTGACTGGCCTTGGACTGTGGGCCTGACCGGCGATGGACTTTGGCAGTTTGCGGCTATTTATTTGTTGGGCCGGTTGGTGTTTATTCAGTGGGCTTATTTTGTATATTCTTTTGTGGGCTGTTAGTATGGGCTGGGCCATACTGAATGTGTTGTAATATTATTTAATTATATGCTGTAATGGTTATAGTTGGGCTGGTTAGATAGTCGGGTCTGAACTGATCCTTGGTATTGGGTTGACCGGGTGGCAGACTGTTGGGTAAGTGGGCCGAATGGTTGTGGGCCGGCCATTGAACTTTGCCTTTGGGCAGGACTGTCTGTAGTTTATTTTTTATAAATAATAAATGTTTTTCCCATTTATTGTGAGTTGATGGAAACATCCTCTTAGAACCAATTTTATAACTAAAAACAATTAGTTAACTTTTCCTTAATTACTACTGATTAGTAATAAATAATATCTTTACTTAAATAATTTTTTTTAATAATAAACCAAGTTTATAAAACAAACCACTTTTATATATATAAAAAGTGGCAATGCTAACTCTATATATATAATGAGTTTTTGAATTATAAACTTATAGAAACTCTTAGTGTTAAACACGTAAAACCAAGGGTTGTGTTTAGCATTTGATTTTCCCAAGAGAACAAGAAGTTAGTAGTTAAACCTAGTGTAATGTAACTTGTGAACCTCCAAATAAGACTAACTTATTTGGGAAGAATCAAGATAAAGATTTAGTTCTTAACTTTAAAGCAACTAGCATAGTTTATTAACCAACTTGTACATCACTATTGTTAACAGGAGAACATCCAGCTAGATTGCCTACCATATTGCTGGAGCAAGGCAAGTACACTCTACGGTTTTGTGCTTTACATTATTTTCCCTGTACTTCCTTGAGTGACACAATTGCAACACGTCATGTTCTTTCTGGTACTCTTGTTCTCTTGTGCTTATTACTTGTATCTGGGGAGGGGAAATATACTATCTATGTGACCAATCCCAAGTATCAACTCAGGTGTGTTTTAGCTTAGACCTCGCATCGTGCACGCGGGTCCTAAGTCACCATTCATGTGCTTTCAGGTGCTTTCAGGTTCTTATCCTAGCCGGTCACATATTTAGTTATATTTCAAATGCATTTACACACATGTTCAGGAGATTACCTTGTGCTTATTTTCTGTGATTCCATGTTCTTTCAGGTGCTTACATATCATGTACTTTCATGTTCTTACATACCATGTTCTTTCATGTACATTACCCTGTTCTTCATGTACTTATTCACTTGTATTTTCCTGTACTTTCCATGTTCCCTTGTACTTCATTTCATGATGTCTTGTTCATTACCTAGAATTGTACTTGCTCCGCTCCTGACTGGATATGTTATGATAGGTGAGATGGAGGCTTTGTGTGACACATACTATGGACAGGATACTGCCTTCCCTACTGAGCCAGCTGGAGCTGCTTGTGACCTAGAGGCTGCAGAGGCCTAGTTTCATTTAGTTTCCATTTATCTTTTCATGTTTTGAGACTAGCAGACTCTTATTGTTGAATTGTAATAAATTCAGATATTGTATTTCTTTTCTGGTTGGGACACATTATATAGTTGCTGTGATTCTATATCTTCATGTTATCTGGTTAGTTTCCCTAGCTTGGTACAGCTTACTTCATTTTGTCTAACAATGAAGGCTGGGCGTGTCCGACTCGTATCCGATTATTCGGGAGCGGGTCGTGACATGTTTTTAGTGGTGGCCCATGCAGGTCTATCCTAATGGTACCTTGGACTTAGCGTACTATTGGGAGACTTGATTACACTAGGGAAACTTGATCACAGCATAGGAAAATCGGGAAATAAGGGTATATCAGGTATATCAGGTGTATCAGGTATTTTGATATTCTATAAACACTTGTTGTATGTAGGTCTAGGCTATTTTAACAGTTTTCTGTTTTACAGATAGTTCAAAAGCATGCGATACCAGAACTGTCAATTCACCTGCACTTGACGTTTTCGAGCTTCCACAACCTTCTATCACTCTACTATCCCCATGGGTAGTACGTAGTTGACGGGAGACGTTTGAAGAGTCCCTTGACAACCAGAGGAAGCAGGCCACCCTTTCCAAGTCAGATTTGTGGATACACTCTCCGAGGACTTCTGATTTCCAGACTCTCAGACACTTGGATTTTCCGACACCGAGTGCATATCTTACACCAAGGAACAGATCGAGAACCTGAAGCCGCCACTGAAGATCATCTCAACATGTGAGGATCCGACTTCTCTGAAGATTAGAGCCACCAGCCTGGAGATTCAGAATGTAAGGCAGACAATGGAACGAAACCGGAAGCTGAAGCTTATAAAAGACATGAAGATTTATGACAAAGACAACAACTACCCTGGACCTGCAAAGCATCACAACACTGAGTCAGCGTTTCTTCGGTCACATCACCAGTCACATCATCAGGAGCAGATCTCAGCAGCCAGTACGCCAGCAGCCATATATTCATGCCAGAGCCCTGCACTTCAGCCCCAGCAGGAGATTCAGATTCAGATCCAGCCGACAATCATTTACAATTTCTGCCACCTCTCAGGATGCCACTATGAAGAGTGCCGCAAAAGACGGAGGCTATGCCTGCACTGCAGATCGTCTGCCCACCAAGTCAAGAACTGCCCGGAGGCCACTGATCACGCTGTCCAAGGATGAACGCGAGAAGCACAAGGACTACAACAAAGGGGACCAGCCTCTCCAGATGCAACAATCACATGAAGCACTACCGCAGGGATCAACCTATGTCAGGACAATTGAAGAAGGTTAGAGAGATCTCCATCCCGGAGAAACACTGAAGATAGATTGAAGACAAAAGATTTCTTTTGCATGGTTGGGAAAACCATGTATCCGATTAGCAATCCAGCCTCTCTTTAAAATCCTCTTAGCACCTAGATCATTTCTTCAAAACTTCTTGCTTCTATTTTGGAACCTTGATTGATGTTCGAAACTTATTTCAAGATATTGTTTCATATTCGACAAACTTGTTTCAGACCCACAATTCAATATTTGTTTGAAATCTATTGTTCGATACCGTTTGCATATTCATTCATGACCTTGTTTCCTAGTGATGGCTCCTAATTGTAAATTTTGTTCTTTTATCAAACTTCGTGTTAATTAAGATTTAATTCTTATTCGAGACTTGTTTCCTCATTCATGACTTTGATTTTCTAATCGAGAGTTGTTGGTCCACTATTTTTGTTTCGATCTTGCTTCATACTCGTTTCAGTCTTCTATTCGAGGCTTATTGAAAATTGGTTTTCTAATCGTGATTTTGAGATCCTGTTTCCTATTCGGAACCTTGCTTTCCTTCGAGATTTTGCCTCCGATTCAAGAATTTGTTTTGTTCACGACCTTATTTGACCTCGTTTCCTATTTGAGATTTCGCTTGTTTCATACTCACCATTCAATGCTTGTTCCCTATTCTCTGCTTGATACCCTATTCTCCTCACTAGTCATGACCTTGCTTCTTGTTCGAGAATTACTTTCTATCTGCAATTTTGTTGATATTTTAGTTCTAATGAGACTTTGTATACTATTGAAAATTCACTTCCCATTTGGGATCTGTTCGAGATTTTGTCGTTACTTGAGATTTTGTTAAACTTTGTTTCCAATGCGCGATTTATTTCTTATTTTCGATATTGTCTTATATTTGATGCCTTGCTACTGTTCGTCCTTCGAGACTCTGTTATCCTTTCAAGATAACGTTCCATATATGGAATCTTGTTACCATTCCAGATATTAGTTGATATTCCGTCATAATTTGAACTTCGTTCTGTCTGAATTTTAAATCTCCCTGGCTGCTCTTTTGTACTCACTGATTGGATCCCTTATCATTTTTAGTACCTAATAAACTCATGTATTCTAACAGTCAGATAACTTCACATTTCCGTGACTTGGACTATTGAAATTTATTTTGAAACTCTTTTGAAATTCCTAGGGATAAAGTCGAGAGGCTATTCGATGACCTACTATGGCATGACAGTTGCGCGCTGCAGCCATTAGCTGGATTATGGAAACTGAGGGTTCACTGCAGCCAGTAGCGCACTGGCGAGGCAGGAACTCTAAGTTGAAGTGATTTCAGACACCCATAGGTTTTCGAGTACTGTCGAGACTTGACATATTCTTCATACCCTGATCTCTTGGGTTGCTTCGTCAATGATTGTTAGAAAATGGATAAGGTTGACAGATTATTCGGTGACATATTGTTATTTGAGTCACGGAGCCGAAGTCCACTGCAGTCAGATATATACTGGCGGGGTAGGGATTCTGGGCAAAGTGATTTTAAATAGCTATATGTTCCCGGACACCATGGAAACTTTATCCCTTTTCATATGATTATTGGTTTTCGAGAATCACACATCCTTGCATGTTCACCCTGATTTGATACTGTATCTCCTGAGTATTTCATACGTTCCTCAAATCAACCCTTGCTAATTACCTTTTAGTATTGTACCATTAGATCATTGATTTCCTCAAATTATACATTGCCAGATTTTGATTCCATATTTCGTTGTAACTTGTCTAAACTTCAATCTTAAGTCATGTCTATCTGACCATGATTTTCTATCTTGTTCTAGTCTACCTGTGTTAAACTATCGATTTTGATCATACTTAATAATTGTGTCTTCATGATTTTGCTCCTCTAAGATGGCAATTGAACTTCATTCCATTCGTGCCTATTTAATCCTTGATCATTGTTAGATCGTATTATTTTCTTGTGTGTAATTATCGTATTTGATCTCAAAAGCTCAGGGCGTCTCAGAGTTGCACAGGATCGACAGAAGAACTGGGCGGACAGCAGCAGATGGACACTTGAGTTCGAGGTTGGAGACAGAGTGTTCCTGAAGATCTCACCGACCAGAGGCGTCATTCGGTTCGGCAGAGGCGGGAAGCTCAGTCCGAGATTAATCGGACCATTTGACGTGACGGCACGGATTGGCGAGGTGGCATATCGACTAGCGCTTCCAGCTAGATTGGAGGGAGTGCACGATGTTTTCCACATATCCAGCTTCGACGATACATTCCAGACCCCAGCCATGTGGTGGACTATTCCGAGCTAGAGGTGGGCCGAGATTGACTTATGAGGAGCAGCCAGTAGAGATCCTGGACCGGAGGGAGGAGCGCTTGTGGAACCAGACTATTTCTTTTGTTCGCATCATGTGAAGACACCACTGGAAGAGTCCACATGGGAGCTCGAGGATGGGATGCGGGAACGTTATCCCAGTTTGTTTGTTTGAGTGTACCTTGATATATATATATTTTTTTTTACAACAATAAATAATTGTGTTTGAAATTTTGTTATGATTTTGAGACCTACCTTATGGTTGAATTTCGAGGACGAAATTTTTGTAAGGGTGGTAGATTTGTAACTCCACTTCCCAGTTTTCTTAAATAAAAATTAAAAATTCATTTTTATACTTATTATTAATTTGGAAACATTTTGAATGAATTACA
Organism: Iris pallida; assembly: GCA_029216955.1. Classification (NCBI taxonomy): domain Eukaryota; kingdom Viridiplantae; phylum Streptophyta; class Magnoliopsida; order Asparagales; family Iridaceae; genus Iris; species Iris pallida. The sequence continues at coordinate 18,981,597 of JANAVB010007397.1, forward strand.
TTTTTGACAATTTAACAATTAGAAGTTGTTGTAACAACTTTTATATTGTTTTTCTTATTTTAAAAACTGTTTTTAAATAATTTATGCAATTATGAAAAGGAAGAGGGTTAAATTGTAAATTTTCTATTAAATTTTAGTTGCGGGCAATTATGAAAAGGCGCAGGGTGTTTTTGCTTATGTGCCATTAGCGGGGGGGCTTATTTGCAAAGTTACCATTTAATTGTTTTAAACGAACCGTTCGGAGAGAGAGAGAGCGGCCATTAATTTCTTCCACCGACTCTTCGTTCTCCCCACTCTTCTCGGTTGCTCCACCGACTCTTCGAGCACCCCGCCGACCCTTCGAGAACTCCGCCGTTCTCGAGCGTTCTTCTCCGGCGACTTCGACGGCGACTCTGATGGCGACGACGACCTTGATGATGACGGCGACTCTGATGGCGACACTCTGAGCGGCGACTTCCATCCTGAGCGAAGCGACTTCCTCGATGGCGCTGGTGGTGGCTTCGGCGATGATGGCTTTGACGGCGGCGACTCTGGAAGCTTGGCAGTAACTCGAGCTCGTTGTCTCTTCGTCTTCTTCCTGTCTTCTTCCTCGACAAGCTTTGGGCTTCGACTTCCAGAGGGTAAACCCTAACCCTAACCCTAATCTTTACTGTTGGTCAGATCTATGGCAGATCTATGGCCTAGACTCTGAGGTCCTTTGATCGGTGACGAGATCTAGGGTTTAGCTGGGTTTGTGTGAGATCAATGATGTTCTCTTTCTCTTCGAACAATTCTAACTGTTCAGATCCGATGGATCTAGGGTTTCTGTGGTCCGATCTTGTAGATCGACCCTTGCATGTGGTTATTTTGGGTTGCATGTTAGATCTATGATGTTTCTTTAGTGGATTCTTCGAGATCAAGTTGATCTGTGACTATTCTGTGGTTGTGATGTTGTTTTCTGAGGAGTTTTTCTCCAGATCTGGTAGTGGTTCCAGATCTGTTGGGTGTGGGTTCGATGGTGTTTTCTGAGGAGAATCCAGTGGATCTATTTCTTTTACTTACATGCTGTCGGTTGGCCTAGACCTAACAAATCCAGTGGTGACTCTAGGGTTGCTCGGTTCGTTAGGTCAGGGATGGGTTTGTGTTTGGAATGTTTTCCTTATCCATTTCTGTGTGGATTTTTGGATGAGATCTGAGGTTCTGAATCTTTTCTTTTGGACTGAGATCTTGTGTCTAACACTCTCGTGTCCGACACTGCATGCATATTTTATATATTTTAAATTGATGATTCCTTCTTTCTCTTTTCTGTTATTTGTTGCTGGGGATCTTCTGCGTATTGGACCTCTGTCCCGACTGGACTGTGGCTGTACCTACCTGTTCGTATCCGATGTTCGTGTCGGATACGAAGTGGCGCGGATTCGTGGCTAGAACCTTGCTGGACCTTGCTGTAGCCGTGTCCTCTTTCCCGTATCCGACGTGCGTGTTGGACACCAAGGAGATGATGTGACTTGACCCTGACGTGACTGGCCTTGGACTGTGGGCCTGACCGGCGGTGGACTTTGGCAGTTTGCGGCTATTTATTTGTTGGGCCGGTTGGTGTTTATTCAGTGGGCTTATTTTGTATATTCTTTTGTGGGCTGTTAGTATGGGCTGGGCCATACTGAATGTGTTGTAATATTATTTAATTATATGCTGTAATGGTTATAGTTGGGCTGGTTAGATAGTCGGGTCTGAACTGATCCTTGGTATTGGGTTGACCGGGTGGCAGACTGTTGGGTAAGTGGGCCGAATGGTTGTGGGCCGGCCATTGAACTTTGCCTTTGGACAGGACTGTCTGTAGTTTATTTTTTATAAATAATAAATGTTTTTCCCATTTATTGTGAGTTGATGGAAACATCCTCTTAGAACCAATTTTATAACTAAAAACAATTAGTTAACTTTTCCTTAATTACTACTGATTAGTAATAAATAATATCTTTACTTAAATAATTTTTTTTAATAATAAACCAAGTTTATAAAACAAACCACTTTTATATATATAAAAAGTGGCAATGCTAACTCTATATATATAATGAGTTTTTGAATTATAAACTTATAGAAACTCTTAGTGTTAAACACGTAAAACCAAGGGTTGTGTTTAGCATTTGATTTTCCCAAGAGAACAAGAAGTTAGTAGTTAAACCTAGTGTAATGTAACTTGTGAACCTCCAAATAAGACTAACTTATTTGGGAAGAATCAAGATAAAGATTTAGTTCTTAACTTTAAAGCAACTAGCATAGTTTATTAACCAACTTGTACATCACTATTGTTAACAGGAGAACATCCAGCTAGATTGCCTACCATATTGCTGGAGCAAGGCAAGTACACTCTACGGTTTTGTGCTTTACATTATTTTCCCTGTACTTCCTTGAGTGACACAATTGCAACACGTCATGTTCTTTCTGGTACTCTTGTTCTCTTGTGCTTATTACTTGTATCTGGGGAGGGGAAATATACTATCTATGTGACCAATCCCAAGTATCAACTCAGGTGTGTTTTAGCTTAGACCCCGCATCGTGCACGCGGGTCCTAAGTCACCATTCATGTGCTTTCAGGTGCTTTCAGGTTCTTACCCTAGCCGGTCACATATTTAGTTATATTTTAAATGCATTTACACACATGTTCAGGAGATTACCTTGTGCTTATTTCCTGTGATTCCATGTTCTTTCAGGTGCTTACATATCATGTACTTTCATGTTCTTACATACCATGTTCTTTCATGTACTTTACCCTGTTCTTCATGTACTTATTCACTTGTATTTTCCTGTACTTTCCATGTTCCCTTGTACTTCATTTCATGATGTCTTGTTCATTACCTAGAATTGTACTTGCTCCGCTCCTGACTGGATATGTTATGATAGGTGAGATGGAGGCTTTGTGTGACACATACTATGGACAGGATACTGCCTTCCCTACTGAGCCAGCTGGAGCTGCTTGTGACCTAGAGGCTGCAGAGGCCTAGTTTCATTTAGTTTCCATTTATCTTTTCATGTTTTGAGACTAGCAGACTCTTATTGTTGAATTGTAATAAATTCAGATATTGTATTTCTTTTCTGGTTGGGACACATTATATAGTTGCTGTGATTCTATATCTTCATGTTATCTAGTTAGTTTCCCTAGCTTGGTACAGCTTACTTCATTGTGTCTAACAATGAAGGCTGGGCGTGTCCGACTCGTATCCGATTATTCGGGAGCGGGTCGTGACAAACTGATTTACCCGCGGCGATTAACCAAGAGCACAATTTCCTTCTTACAGTGGTGGAAAAGGTGAAGATGGCCCGGGAGTCGCTCAAGTCGGCCATATTGAAGGACCGCCGAGATCTGACTCGGTTATACGATCAATGGAGCCGTCGAACTGAAGATTACACAACTCAGGAAGCGGATGCCTCTCGTGGGGTAACCGATACCCGGGAACAGATCCTCGAGCTCCAAAGAAAGCTGGCCTTCCTGGAGTCCGAGCTCGAAGCTGCTCGTACTGAAAAAGGGATCGCCATTCAGGAGGCTGACAAGCATAGTAGGGCCTCTGCCAATCTAGAACTTGCCCTAAAGAAGATAGAGAACAACTGGCAGGCGTATATGTATTTGAATGACGTAGAGCAGTTGTCCCAAGAGGCCGAGCGTCGGGCTAAAAAGAGGCTTGAGCGGGGGACTGCCTTAGTGAAAAACCGTCTCTCGGAGTTATGTAATGCTGAGCTATAGTCGGCCATTTCCTCTTTTGTTTTGTTTCTGTTTTCTTTTTGAGGGGGACGTGGTCCCAAAAGATGTAATACTTTTTTCTTCTTTCAAATAAAGAGTACTTTCTATTCTACTCTTCATTTGCGTTGCTTGTTGCACCTGTGATATGATGGTGATGATCGCCCCGCGCGGGGGACTTGTTTGTGGACTCGTCATCCATGGCATACCTTGGTTTTAGGTACGGATGACAAGTTTGGTTAGGATACCTGGAACAGCCATGACAAAATGGTCATGGGTGCTCTCGGTATCGGGAAAAAGAATGCCGTAGAGCAGCTGGGCTCCCGGAGCATGATGAGATGGTGGGCTTGTGCTAAGAAACTTAGCAGAGTGTATTTGTAGGCCTATTATCCTTGGCGTACCCTAGTTTAGGATACGGATAATAGGATAAAAGGAAACCGACATACTTGCTCAGAGGTTATGAGGACATGGCAAGCATGAGGGTTTTATCGTAGAATCTTCCTACTCAGAGGTAATGCGGACATGGCAGGAGTGAATTCACGGAGGATATTTTTGGTCAACAGAGGATATTTGTGGACCTATTATCCTTGTCGTACTCCGGTTGTGGGTACAGATAATAGGTTGAAAGGGAATCGCCATACTTATTCAGAGGTAATGAGGACATGACAAGTATGAAGGTTTCTTCTACGGAGCCTTCCCACTCAGAGGTAATGAGGACATGACAGGAGTGGGCTCAATGAAGAGGGGGTACATAGAATGACTCAGACGTAATGAGGACATGGAAGTTCTATGTAGGGGGTGATTTGTTTTTGGCGGAAGTGAAACGACTCAGAGGTAATGAGGACATGGCCGTTTTAGAAATTCGTGGATCGCTTACCTTTTTTGTGCACTGGGAGTGCGGGTAGTGGATCATGAGGGAGGATCTCTTCCATTGAGAAAGTTCAGAGGTATGATCATACATGACTTACTATCTGAAAGAGTGACCGGGATGTGAGTTCAGAGGCACCAGCGGGTACATGACTCGATATTTATGAAAGTGTGAGTTCAGTGGCACCAGCGGGCACATGACTCGATAATCTGGGATGTCGTGGATATGAGTTCAGCGACACGAGAGGGTACATGACTCGGGAATCTAGAGAATGGTGAGTGTGAGTTCCGCGGTACTGGCGGGTACGTGACTCAATGATCTGGAAAATTGTAAGGGTGAGTTCAGCGGTACCAGCGGGCACATGACTCGGGATCTAGGAAAATGTCGTTTAGACATAGTATTTCTTCAGGAACTTGCCGTTGACGGGAAACATGAGCAAATCTCCATTCTGTTTTGCGAGGCGGTATGGTCCGTTGGAGAATACGGCCTCAATGACAAATGGGCCTTCCCATATTGACTGGAATTTGCCGGCGGTCTTGTGAGTCATAACCATCGGTCTCCGAACTGCCAGAACAAGATCGCCCACCTGGAATGTTCTGATCTTGACCTTTTTGTTGAAGGCTCCGGAGATGCGTGCTTGGTATAGTTCGATCCTTTGCTGAGCTAGGAGGCACTTTTCATCTAAGGCCTCCAACTCTTGTAGTCGGCGTCGGTTGTTATCATCCGTCGTCAATTGATAAGTGAGGGCGACGCGGAGTGAGGGTATTTGGGTCTCTAATGGGAGAACTGCCTCACTCCCGTACACCAGGGAGAATGGTGTGTTCCCGGTAGCTGTTCGGACTGTAGTACGGTACGCCCATAAATATTCATCGAGCTTCTCATTCCAGTCGCGTTTGTTGGAAGAGACAAATTTCTTGAGGAGTTTGATGATTGTTTTATTGAATGCCTCTGCCAACCCGTTTGCTGCTGGGTTGTATGGTGTCGAAGCAAAATTTTGGATACGATGCTTATTACAGAACCGGTAGAAGGCGTGGCTTGCAAACTGCGGACCATTGTCGTGGATGATCCTTTGGGGTAGTCCAAAGCGATAGATGACGTGATGCTTGAGGAAGCTGATCACGTTCGAAGTTTTGACTTCTGCAAGTGGAACAGCTTCTGCCCATTTGGAGAAGTAATCCATGATCGCAAGCACGAAGCGATGTCCACGGGAGGAAGGTGGAGTAATTGGACCAATGATATCCATTCCCCATGCTTCGAAGGGCCAGGATGCCACTGTCGGATATAGAAATTCGGATGGCTGGTGAATAAAGTCCGCGTGGACTTGGCAGGCTTTGTACCTTCTTGTATAGTCTATCGCATCCGCTACTATCGTGGGCCAGTAGTAGCCCATTCGGCGAAGTCGGTCTTACAATTCAGGACCAGGCTGATGGGCCCCGCAGACACCGTCATGCGCTTCTCGTATGGCTTTTTTGGCTTCTGCGTTTGACAGACACTGAAGCAATAATCCATCGTAGGATCGCCGATACAGCATTTTCGTCTCTGTATCGTAGAAGAATCTGGGGGAACGCCGTCTAATGGAGGTGGCATCCTTTGGGTTCTCGGGAAGGATGTCGTAGACGACGATGTTGATGAATGGTTGTCTCCAATCTTGGGCATCATCAATCGTCTGAGCGAAATAACTTGCCACAAATTGAACATTATTCTTGGGGCAGACCAGCTCGTGGCCTATCACGTCTACCGATTGATGGGTATGATTCGGCACTGCTAGGGAAACGGCCATGCCTGCTAAGGCATCGGCTTCGATATTTCGAAGTCTGGGGACGTGTTCGATGAAGAACCCCTCGAACGACGAGATGATGTCGATCGCTATTTGGTGATAGGGGATCATGTCTTCGTGGCGAACTTCGTATGAGCCCCGAATTTGATTGACGATTAACTGAGAATCGCCGTATGCTTCGAGATATTCTACCCCCAGCTCCCTTGCAAGTTGGAGGCCAATGACCAGAGCGTTGTACTCGGCCACATTGTTAGAGCAGGGTTCCGTGAGGGAGTAAGCGTGGTTAATCACTAATCCGAAAGAAGAAACCAACACCACCCCGACTCCGACAATGATGTTGCCCTTGGGTCCTGTTCTTGAAGCACCGTCGAAGAACATCCGCCATATGTTATCGTGAGAGGCTGCATTCGAGTCGCCGATCTCATCTTGGATTTCTTCATATATCCTGGACGACTCTGAGCCCGAGTGGGCAGCCAAAAAGTCTGCCAGGGCTTGACCTTTGATAGCCTTTTGCGGGATGAAGATCATATGATAAGGGGACAGCAATATTGCCCATGTAGCGAGGCGAGAGCTGAGTGCCCCAGGTTTAGTCATGAGGACCCTGAGAGGGTTGACTCGTGAGATCACATGTATGGTTTGTCCAGTAACATAGTGCCGCGTCTTCTGAATGGCGAACACCAGGGCGAGGCATTCCTTCTCCACAGCGGTGTATCGGTGTTCTGGCCCAATCATCATTCGACTGAGGTAATATATGGCTTGCTCATGGCCTGCATCATTGTTTTGTGCTAGCAGAGCTCCGAAGGAATGCTCCATTGCTCGTACGTAGAGCAGGAATGGTTTTCCAGCAACCGGAGCCACCAGGATTGGAGGATTTGACAAATATTCTTTAATACTGTCGAAGGCACGCTGGCATTCTTCGTCCCACACGAACGAGACACCTTTCTTCATGAGGTGGGTGAATGGTCGACATTGCCAGGAGAGGTTAGAGATGAATCTTCTGATGTAAGCTAGCCTTCCTTGAAGGCCTCTGAGTTCGCAAAGATTTTTCGGGGGACCCATCTCCATAATTGCCTTCGTCTTCTCAGGGTCTACATGAATACCCTGGGCGGTGATGATGAAACCTAAGAACTTTCCGCTGGATACGCCCAAGAAATATTTCGTAGGGTTCATTTTCAAATTGTGCGCTCGCATCAGATCGAATACCGTCCTCATATCCTATAGATGGTCTTCCTTGCGGCGACTCTTGACGGCGATGTCATCAACATAGCATTCCACCATCTTGCACAAGTGTTCTCTGAAGATGATACTCATGGCTCGTTGATATGTGGCGCCAGCATTCTTTAAACCGAAAGACATGACTGTGTAACAGTATGTGCCAATTGGTGTTCGGAATGATGTATGCTTTTTGTCGTCAAAAGACATCTTAATTTGGTTGTACCCCGAGAATCCATCCATAAATGACATACATTCGAAGCTGCAGGGGTTGTCAATCATGATGTCTATGATAGGGAGGGGGAATTCATCTTTAGGACACGCCTCATTCAGATTACGGAAGTCGATGCAGATTCGGATCTTCCCGCTATTTTTGAGGACCGGTACTATGTTGGCGACCCAGTCGGGATGTTGCTCTTCACGTATGAAGCCGCTGGCTATCAGTTTGTTGACTTCAGCTTCGATCGCATCCATGATGCCTGGGCGGAAGCGTCGCTTTTGTTGCTTGATTGGCTTTGCGTCCGGCCGAATATTGAGCTTGTGAAGAGCAATATCGGAATTTAACCCCGGTATGTCTTCATAGCTCCATGTGAACACATCAATGTATTCCTTGACAAGTTCCAGCAGTGATTCTTGCTCCTCGTCTGTTAAGCTTTTACTGACGAAGATTAGTTTTGGAGAAGATTTGCTGCCTAGGTCGACCTGGATAACCTCATCTTCAGTAGGAGGGTCCCTCAGTTCGAACCGCTTTTCCCATTGTGCATCCAACTGTTGGGCCCACGGCTCTAGCTCGAGGATTTCGGGGATGTCTTCGTCTTCTTCATAGGCGTCGGCGAATGCCATGTTGACTGACAAGACTTGTCTGAATACATCTCCGATGCTGGTATCACAGTCAGAAGTTGGTGACCAGGTCGAATGTGAATGCCAGTCACATTCTTTATCTGAACTTTCAAGGGTCGTCGTGGGTGTTACATACCCTAATCCACATCGAGTCTTGCTATAGTAGTCCCGTGGTTTGCCTGCCGGGACCGGTGGCTTCAAAGGTAGTCGTCGTCCGGTGCCGTAGTTCAAGCCTGACGTAGTCTCCAGATTATATCCCTATTTTTGCATGAGATATTTGGATTGGGGGCTATAAAGATATAGAGGCAGTCTCCCGGCATCTGATCCAAGGTTGACTTCTTCTATGGTGAAGGGATGAGGATCGTCCTTCCGGCCGAAGATGATTAGGTGGTCCCCTCCCTCGATTATGCGGTAAGCATCTTCTGCTGGAGTAAGCTGGATTACGGTGTGCACATTTGATACCTATGTGTGGAGGTGAGTGGCTATACCGTGTTCCATAGCATACATCGTACATAGCTTATTAAACTTGAGGTAGTTCAAAGATAGCCCTTTATTGATGAAGTAAGGTATCTTTTCTAGGGGGATTACATCATCTGTGGAGGGAACATCAGTGTGGGCAGCCACATACTTGGCTAGCTCCGGTTTCTCTTCAGCTACCCCCTGTATAAACGAAGACTGAGAGGACGACCTGGACAGCTTGATCGTGAGCGGTTCAGAGCATGGAGTTGTTGGCAAACTAGCGACCCCCAGCTTGGCACTCGATGCTGGGCGGGGAGTGGTTGGTTCGCTAGAAGTTTCAGGCCTTGCATCGGGGTGACGACCCTTCTTGGGAAGGCGTATCGTCATTGTCTTGTCGGAGGGATTGAGCTTCTCCGTTTGAGGCTGGCCGGCTCTCGGCAGCCTAATTGTCAGCGGCTCCGTTGTGGGTCTTGGCACTTGGCCAGACCTTGGCAGCCGGATTATCATCTGCTCTTCTTGCTCCGAGAGGCTGATTGCGTCCTTTCGCAGAGTGGCGGTAAGGGGTGCTGACTTGCCAGGTTTGCGAGCTTGGAGGTGGATCGTCAGAGGCTCTTTTGATCCTGTGGTTGTCTCGGTACTAGCTTGTACATCTCCTTCACCAAGATGCTTCTTCGACTTTTCGTATAGGCAAGAGTCTGACTAGTAGGATTCGACCCCTTTGAAGGGATCGATATCAGCAAATTCCGTCCTCACAAAGCCGTATTTGTCGACATATTTGAAGCATTGGTGCAGCGTGGAAGACACGATCATATAACCGTGTATCCATGGACGCCCCAAGAGGATATTGTAAGAAGTATCTGTATCTATGACGTAGCAGGTGACTTCGGATTGGAGGTCGCCAATTTGACACTTCAGACGAATCTTCCAAATTGGGTAGCTCCTGTCCGAATTGAAACCGCTGATGGCGGTGCTTGTAGGTGTCAGGCGGTGCATTGGGATGCGGAGATGATGTAGCGGACCCTTGGGGATAATGCTTATGGAAGAGCCAGGATCAATGTTCATCCGATCCACCTTTACGTCGCCGATGTATCCAGTGTAGTATAGGGGGCGATCGTGCAGGTTGGTTTTGATGAGCATGTCCTGCGAAGTGAAGACGATGTTGGGCATTGCTCCCGTGCAAGCGCTGTCTTGGAGATCTGCAGGCGGGTTCTCTCCCGTGAGGTTGACCTGAGCCAGGTACGCGTCGGCATTTTGGAGTGCATCGCTTAAAGCTGCTGGCACATCCATGGATAGTCTCAGAAGCTCGTATAATGACAATTTGGCCGGTGTGCTGGCCAATTGTGCTAAGATGTCGAAGTTATAGGGCTTCTCCAGTCCTTGTGATGCCTCTTTCCGGAGGGATTTGTCAAAGCGAGCCTCCCTCGGCCTAGGCTTGTCTGTCGTTGGAGGCTGAGCCGGTCCCGGAGCGTCGGTTGTAGTGGGCTGATGATCTTCAGCCGGGTTGTCAGCCACAGGTTGGGATTGTGCCCAGGACCGTATGACTACGGCTGTAGCTTCTTCGATGTCAGCCGAGATTGTGCGACAGTACCTGACTTTACCACTCTTCTTTTTACAAATGGAAGATGATGTGGACCGAGTGACTTCCGATACCAAGTCTGGATGGATCCATATGACCTTCCCTCGTGATGTGGTGAGGGGCACTAGACCAGCAATCTGATCTCGGGGAGGTGGAAGATTAGCGATCTCCATTATTGCCAGAAGGATGGAGACCACACCGTCTTGAGTTTCCGTAGGTGGGAAGTTGCCGAATTGTACTGACACCATGTTGGCGACAACTGTTACCTCTTCAAAATCGATGGCCAGAGTGTTCAAATCGATAAGATTTTGGATGTACCGTTTTAGCTGGTAGCAGTCGTGTGTAGCATGGTGGACGTAGCGGTGATAATGGCAGTACTTTAGGTTCTCTATCTCTGCCGACCGCGGTTCCCGTCTTGGTAGAGGAAGCTGAATTCTGTCTCCTTGTATGAGCATGTCCAAGATGGGCTTTACATGACCGTCTTCGAAGGAGTAAGTGATTTGCGGCCATTATTTGTCTGCTGGCTTTGGCTCAGGATTTTGTGCTGTATCGGCCACCATAGCCTGCTTTCCCCTGCTGTCACGATTGTTGGAGGGGCTACCCCCATTATCGTTGTTGGGATGCTTGTCCTTGTTCTCTCCGTCCGAGATATGCAATCCCAGTTGGCGAGCCTTCTTCAGTCGTTCTTCGGCGCTTGTGGCACTGATGATGAACGTCTTCCAATCCTTGAATTAACTTTCGCCCATCCAGAGACTGATTGTTGGAAGCAGTCTCTTTTGGCAAATTTTAATTAAGGAGGAATCCGGGTTTCCAGAGGGCAACTTCATGGCGGTTTGGCGGAACCTCTCGATGTAGTTTCTTGTCAGCTCCTTCTCCCCTTGGACGACATCCATGACGGTAGACATGGTGATGTCCTGCCTTCCTTCGTAGAATCTCTCCAAGAACATGCTCTTGAAGCCGGCAAAGGAGTGGATGCAGTTGTCCGGTAGATTGCGATACCAGTCGAAGGCGACTCCTTCCAGTGCCCCGATGAATAATCGTATGAGAATGGCATCGTCATGGGGCAGATGGTCGGTGGTAACCTCGAAGTAAGTGATGTATCGACTTGCTGAGGTCTTGCCATCATAAGGATTGATGTTGAACGGCTTATATCTTGGTGGGAATGGAACGTCCCTCCATGCAGCAGGGTATGGTTGCCATATTCTGAGGTCTTGAGAATTTTCTCGAACGTAGAACATTGCTCGGAGCTCTTGGACCTCTCTTCTCGCTTCGCGGGCCTCATCCACGGCGGTGGGGGCCGTTGTTTCAGGAGGATCGTTGCCCGAGTTTGGTGCCACCGAATTCGAGTCCGCATTGACCGCGGGACCCGTGCTTGTTTGGCCAGGCGTCCCTCCTTGCAGAGTTGGAAGGGCCGCTTTAATCTCGTCTACAGATTTGACCAAAGCAAGCAATATGGCTTCGAGACTGTCGATGCGCTAGCGATCACTAGAACCACCTTGGTTGCTGTCTGTCATGAATACCGTTTTCACATGAGGAGAGATAGACGGAGCGGTGGAGGAAGCACCCTCCGAATTGTACCACTGTAGTGAGAAGTCATCGGGGTATGTAGGTATGTTCCCTTCCGATTCAGACTCGAAAGGAACAGTACCCCCAGTCTCCAAGTTTGCCTCGTCTTGGGAGTTGTGGACGTCTTCGGGGACGTCGAGGTTTGCTGTATCCGATGGGAGAGTTGTCTCCCCTGGCACGTCTTCTTAGAACATCGGATTGCTGTGGAGGCTCGTAGGGGTGCTACCCCCCGCCCCAGCAACCCCCTGTATTGTGGACAACGAATCTCCCACTGTAGCAGATTTCGTCTTAGAACGAGTACCTTAGAAAACTCCGGCGGTGGGCACTCATTTGGACGACAGTCTTTTAGTTGCAGTGGTTGAAATCTTCGAGCTGGGAACATTTGTCTTCTTCCCCCTTCCATCAGCGGGGACTTTGCGAGCGGAGTTGCAGGAGGCAACGGGTAGTACCTCGTCTTCTGAAGATGGCGGTTGCTGTCTTTGAAAGACAGACTGTCGGTCTTCTCGTATCGTCGCACTGTTGCAGCAGCCGTTGACGATAACTTGGGTGCAGAGACGTCCGTGGGAGGACTCTTTGCACCCCGATACATCTTCTCTTTCCTTGCGTTTGTGGAGGATGGCCTCACGCAAGTCAGATGGGTCTGGACCGACCATGTTTGCTCTTAGAATTTTGGGAGACTTTTGCGAACCACTTTGTCCGTCTGCCGCCGGGGACTGGACTCGAGTGGTTCTGTACAACTTCCCATCCGAGGCTCGCGTAGCAGTATGCGGAACGCTCAGATGGTCAGAGGTCAAATTAGCGGATCGAACTCGCCAGTCTTGCGCTGCTTTAAACTTCTTCGCTCTAGTGCACAAGGGCACATAGTAGGAAGAGTCTAAGTGATACTGGAGTGAGTCATACATATCTTCTTGGGAGCACAAGAGATCAGGACCGTACGAGAGGCGATCGAAGACAGGGCCGCGGGGAGTAGGCGTCATGCGGCTGTCATCGTTGGTCCGTATGCGGCTGGCAGACGTAGCCGCATAAGCTTTCTTCATGCCGCTGGAAGTCTCAGTCGCATGAGTCTTCTTTATGCGGCTGGATGATCTGGCCGCATGGATTTTCTTCATGTGGCCGGTGAATCCACCCGTATGAGCCTCCTACATGTGGTTGACAGACATGGCCACATGAGTGCTCTGGTTCTTCTTGGGGCGCATAGAGTCACTCTTTGTCCCTGCAAGTCCGGCATCGTAATGCTTTCCTCTGCCGGACTCGGGGACAGCAGAGTTCTCTACGGCTCGAAGTGGAGCGGTATGAGAATCACCCTCGCCGCCTTGGATAGCAGAGAGTACCTCGTCCGGAGCTTGTGGAGGAGCAAACGATTTTGGCCTCCACTCGCAGCGAGCTTTCTTTGTGCGGGTTCGCTTCTGGATCGGGCCAGCACTTCCTTCAGAGAGCATCTCTTCAAACGCTTGTTGGTCGAAACGGACGACCATCTTCTGTTGCGTGGAGCCAAGCTTGGCTGCATCCGACTGCGTCACCAACTCCTCAGCTGCGGAGAAGTTTGTCCCCAGCAGAGTTGCCATCGTGTTTGCCATTGATTGTAAAAGTGCAGAACAGTTTTATGGGAGGACTGAACTTAGACTCACAATAAAAACTCGCTTGTACAAAGAAAGCCTAGGGACGAAAGCTTAGGTACAGCAGACTAAGTACAATTGTTTATTTTAGATTCTGGGGGATGACGATAGAGGCTTGGGAAGGCGACAACAGCCCTGCTTTACTCCTTGGACGATCGGTATGCAGCCTTTGCTCCAGAAGATTTGCTCAGCGTTGGAGAAATGCTCTCTTTGCTCCCTCTCTGCTTTTTTCTCCAAGTCTTCTGATCTTTAAAAGGGGTCTCTCTGGTCACACTCTCTCCGTTGTGTATATTGCCAGGGAATGTATCTCTTTGTAAGGGAATGGCACCTTGCTATTTATAAGAATAAGGTGTGATCATTAGGGTTGCCAATGATTGCTTCCTGGAGATGGCGGCGACCTGTGGATTGGTCAATCTAGGCCATTTGTTTTGATTGTGATGAATCTGGACCATTAAGTGTAGATTACACCAAATCTCATCAGCAATTAATGCTGATTGGAATAAATCTTCCTCATAATGATCTTCTAATGTCTGTGAATAAATTTGATTTATTCTCCTGCCACGTCTCCCAGATTATTAGGATTTGACCCAATCTCTGATTGTAATAAATCTGAGAAATTGATTTGGCTTAGGACACGTGTCCTAGGAGCCACTGGGGGGATCTGAACCGCATGAAGATTGAGCCGCATAAGATGTGGGCCACATAAGGTTTGGGCCACGTGTCAGGGCTTCTTGGGTAGTGGCCCTCCCCCATTTCGAACCTTTGAACCGCATGGAGATGATCATTGCAAGCCGCATAAGGATATATTCGCCTGAGCCGCATGGAAATGGTCCGCTTGAGTCGCATGGGAAGGCCTCCGCTTGAGCCGCATGAGACTGTTTTGGCCTGAGCCGCATAGGACGGCTTCATTCTGAACCGCATGGAAGTCTTCGCTTGAGCCGCATATGAACGCCCACGTGGCATTTTTATGGATCTCGGGGGATTGTGTCAGAGATCTCTTTTTCTTCCCTAGGGGTCTGTCATTATGACAGAGTCACAATTGCCTCTCTTGTGTCAGGGCTGTCACTTTTTTTAGAGTTGTCAGCCGTCAAAGTAATTAATGCAGCATAGGGCGGAGGGGAACACTGTTACGCCATGTGTTTTTTGAGCCGCATGGGATGTCTTGGGCCGCATAGTCCCTTATGCCGCATGACTCTCTGAGCCGCATGAGATTTCCTAGCCGCATGGATCATTTTCCATGCTTCTACAATTATCAGTACATTTTATTTTTGGATATGATTTGTGACTCTTCATAGACATATTTTTATGCCTCAGTTTGGCATATGTTTCACTTTAGTTTATTATTCAGCTTAGCATTTTATTTGTTTCAGCTTTATAGCATTATCTTTCTTTATGCTTCATATACCATGCCTGTGACAAATACCATGCCTGTATTGTTTATATCTTATCTATTTATTTGATTTTTTCTGTCAATGTTTATACCATGCCTGTGATGAATGTTCTTATTATATTTTTATTACGTTTCTTCACTGCTTGTTACTTATGCATTTATTACGGGGGAGCGTTCTCTTTTGTAATTATTTTGCTAAGCGATAACAAGGGAGAAATAAGATCTAACATCTTGATGAATACAAGTTATGAACAATTTTTTCATTTATCTCTCGGTACTTTCGGTATACTTTTGAATTGAATAAAACCAAGATGTTATATCACTCAAGGTTTGTCAATTATCAAAATAGGAGAGATTGTTGGCCCACTGGTCATGGTCAAACCTGATTTTAATAATTGATCAAACTCTATCTCGATATAAATACGAGTCAATTCAGATGTTTACTAACGACGTTCTGGACACTGATCAAAGATGGATATCTACTCCGTTCAAGACCGAAGTTGTTTGCCACTCAGAATATATTCTCTCCAAAGCATGTAATTTTTTATTTTATTGAGTCTAGAAATACATTGTACACCAAGTCGTACTAGCAAATAGGCTATCCGAAAACGTTTTTCAAAACTGACCTATCTCTTTAAAAAATAACCTATGTTTTTGAAAAAGACCTATTTTACAAAAAGCTTCTGAAGGTCTTTTCAAAAAGCCAAAATTTATTTTTTCACATAATCAACTGACCTAACCCTGACAGAACTCGGCCAGAGTTCGGTCAAGTTGAACGTTATGTGAACGTTTGATTTTGAACTTGGTATCCCTTCAGTTGCGGTTGGTTACAAAGAGTTCTGTCCGAATTTTGCCCGAATTCTGTCAGAGTTCTGCCTTTGGAAAAACTATAAATAGAGAAGGATTTCGATCATTTCAAATCACCAATTTACTTTCAATCTCTTCTCTTCTAAAGCATATATTTCTTCCAAAAAGTTCTAAAAAGCTTCCATTTTTAAATCCCAAGCCAGTTACAATCCTCTAGTCGATTTGCCAGTGCGGTACGGTCTAGAAGTTTTAGAGCGATTGTAATCAGAGGCTTGATTGAAGATTGACTCTTCACAATTGAAGTTGGTCGAGTTCTTCGTATCAAAGCTCGCATCTGTAGAAGTTGCAAGGACTTTATATGAAAACTTGCAAAATTTTCCAATAGTGGATTCAACTGGAAGCTAGAGTTCTTCCGACTGGACTAGTCCTCACAAGAGGGAAACCAGTATAAATCTCGGTGTTTGCGTTTCTCTTCTGATCACTCTTTTATTACTGTCATTTATTTTGTGATTATTTTTATATCTGTGATCTAACTGCTAACGAGTTTTTAATTAGCAATATTCCGCTGCCTACTCTATTCACCCCCCCTCTAGTGTATTATGCTTTACGATTTCATTCCTACAGTATCCCTGGGCTACAAGACGAGATTTATTGCGAGTGACTGAACCGTCCTCATTCACTTTGTTACGATAAACCCATTTAGTGCCAATTATTGAGTGGCCAGTAGGTTTAGGAACAAGTTCCCGAACTTGGCTTCTTTTAAATTGGTTGAGTTCTTCTTGCATTTGAGAAATCCAAAATTCATCATTAAAAGCTTCTAAAACACTTTTAGGTTCTATTTGAGAAAAGTGCTAGCTATAGTGTCTCCTATAGAAGATCGAGTAGTTACCCCTTTTGATATTTTACCTCTTACCAAGTTCTCTGGATCAGAGGGAGTGAAGTAAAACTTCTTTGGTAATTCCTCTGGAGAGCTGGTTTCAGACATTGTATTTATAGGTGTAGAAGATGGTTCATCATCGTCGTCGGGAATGACAGCTGTACTATTATCCTCATCAATGGTTACATTAGTAGACTCTTTAACAATCATGGAGCATTTGTTGAACACCCTATATCCCTTACTTTTGGCCGCATAGCCAAGAAGAATACCTTCGTCAGCTTTGGCATCAAATTTGCCTAAGTTATCTTTGGTATTCAGGATAAAGCAGCGACAACCGAACACTCTAAAGTAAGAAACATTAGGAGTCCTACCAAACCAAAGCTCATAGGGTGTCTTCTTCGAAATAGGTCGAATCAATATCCTATTCAAAACATGACACGCTGTGCTGACAGCTTCTGCCTAAAAGTATTTTGGAAGAGAGAATTGATTTAGCATAACTCTAGCTATATCGCTAAGAGTTCTATTCTTCTGCTCCACAACACCATTTTGTTGAGGAGTTCTTGGACACAAAAATTCATGACAAAAACCATTAGAATCACAAAAATTTTCAAAATCAGAATTTTTGAATTCGCCACCATGATCACTTCGAATACGAGTAATCATGTAGCATTTTTCGTTTTGAATCTTTTTAGCAAATACTTTAAAAATAGAAATTGTATCACTTTTGTTTGTAAGAAAGAAAACCCAAGTAAATCTTAAAAAATTATCTACAATGACAAAAGCGTAGAGTTTTCTTCCAAGACTGGCTTCCCTACTAGGACCAAATAAGTTCGTATGAAGTCATTGCAATGGTCGGGTAGTACTTACAGTGTTTACGGATTTAAAGGAAGATTTGGTAGCCTTATTCTTTTCACATTCGGCACATACCGTGTCTTTCTTTAATGTGATATCCGACAGTCCTCTGACTAGCTTCTTGGTGGATAGTCTGGATATAGTATCCATGTTGGCATGACCAAGACGCTGATGCCATAGGAGTTTTTTGTCTTTGTGAGCGTAAAGGCATCTTCCTGCACTGTTAGTATCACTAGATAGATAGAAAATATAAATGTTATCTTCCTTTATTCCCTCAAAGGTGATGTCTCCAGTTGATCTATCATAGATAAAGCATTTAGTTTTCCTGAAGTTAATATCATAACCATGATCCGCAAGATGACTAATGCTGAGCAAGTTATGCTTTAACTCGGTCACTAAACAGTCATCATTAACGATTGAAGAAGGAGGATAACCAATTGTACCATTACCTATGATATAGCCTTTAAGGATATTTATGAAGGAAACGTATCCTTCCTTTTTCATCGATAGTGTTGTGAATACTTTTGCATTTCCAGTCATATGTCGTGAGCACCCACTATCAAAAATCCACTTGCTTCTAGTTGAAGAGGGAAGGTCCACCTACACCACGAGTAGATGTGACCTTTGGTACCCAAATTTTTGTGGGTCCTGAAAGGTTAGACTTTGGTACCCATGGATATATAATCTTATCAACTAATCCTCTAATTCTACATTATGGTAGAATCTGTCCATGTGAGCCACAATGTGTACATCTAGCATGCATGTTTATGTTAGGAGCATGTTGATAGTGATGTCCATAAGTGGGGTGATGATAGTTACATACAGTAGTAAAGTGATTGTAGTGACTATGTGTAGCAGCATGATGATGATAATGATTTAGTGCAGTAGGATGATGATGGTGTTTACGTGTGTGTATTTTATGTGCTGTATGTGAATATCTGTACATAAAAGCATAATTTTGTGTAGCATGTGGATGAGTGTTCTTGTGGTAATGTGTCATTTTATGTTGAGCTATTTCGTGTTTGTGACTATGAGACTGAACTTACGATTGAATAACCTGCTTGCCCAGTTTAATCTCTAATTTCTTAGAGACAACATTTAACTCATCACATTTAGCAGTAAGGCCGTATATTCTACCTGTAGTAATTTTGAACTTATTTTTCTCTTCAGTAAGTTCTTTTTTTAAAGCCATGATATCAAGAGTTTGTTTCTCAATGATTGATTCAGTATTGTGTAAGCTTAATTTAAGCTTGGATACCTCTTCAGTATTTTCCGTGGGTGTAGTATTTCTAACATCTTCTAGTAAACATAAAAGTCTATGGATCTCGGTTTCGTTGTCCTTGATCTTATCCTTTGCATATTTATATTTATTGATTACCTTTTTGTGATCTTCAACTAGATCACTAAAAGCATCACCAAGTTCATCAAATGAGAAATCATCAAAAAAATCTTTTACCTTTTTTGAAGTCGCCATTTGACATACGTTTGTCGTGTTTTACGGAGAGTCCTCTTTCTCGTTTGAATCACTACCCTCGCTTTCGTGCAAGATGATAGTGTTGGCATACTTCCTTGTAGTTGGCTTCTTGTACGGCTTCTCATATTTGCTTCCTTTTTTTGCTAAGGGACAATCTTTCTTGACATGTTTCATCGTCTTTCATCCAAAGCAGGTGGGTTCTTACTCATCGTCTCTTTGTTTTCTCTTCTTTTTGTTGAAACGAAGAAACTTTTTGAAGTTTCGAACTAAGAGAGCTTGATCGTCACCTTCGGAGTCGTCGTCATCTGTGTCTTTTGAGCTGGTTCTTCGGCGATGTGCTCTCAATGCAATCTCCTTTTCTTTTGGAGTTATTTCTTCAAAATCTTTTAGATCGCGCTCATGCGTCATCATCTTGCCTATCAACGTTTCTAGTGACATTGCCATAAGATCATCGCCGTGACATTGGGGTTCCAGACCTTCGATAATCCTCGTAGCATTTTGTGTATCTTCTCATGGTTGGAATAATCTTTTCCAAGGAAAGATAGCGGGTTGACAATATCGAGGAATCTGGTGAACATTTGGGTGATCGTCTTATTTGGCTTCATCTTGAAAGCCTTATACTCCTGTGTCATACGTATGACTTTTGATTCTTTGACTTGTGTGGTCCCTTCATGAGTCACCTCCAAAAGCTTCCATACTTCGTACAAGGTGGTGCATGTGGAGACCCTGTTGAATTCAGTCCTGTCTATGGCACAAAAGAGAGCATTAATAGCCCTAGCGTCTAGACTTGCCTGTTTCTTCTCCTGATCAGTATACTTGTTGTGGGGTTTCTCGATGAGACATCCCTCGACAGTTATTCTGGAAGGTTTCTTATAGCCATCAGTGACTACAGTCCACAGGGCAAAGTCTAGAGACTTAAGATAAAAACTCATTCTACTCTTCGAAGAAGTGTAGTTGGTTCCATCAAATAGGGATGGCCAATTTGTGGATTGAACCTCACCATAGTTGGTAGAGATGGGTTGTGTGGTTGCCATGGATCAACTCTAGGATGTAAATCCTGTATCAAGAGAACATGGCTCTAATACCAATTAAAGTACGTGTAGGCAACTCTAGAGGGGGATGAATAGAGTACTTGTGTCAATAATGAACAATTAAAAATTAACTCTATTCAATCCCAACTACAAAATGATTAATCAGAGTATAAGCATGGAAAATAAATAAAGATCAGAGAGCATACGCAGACATAACAGTTTTTATCCTGGTTTCCCTCCTGGAGGACTAGTCCAGGCCTGAGAACTCTAGCTCAGGATTGAAATCCACTATTTGTGAAATAGCTTTACAATCACGTGCCTTTACTCAGAGGAGCACGCCAACTTCTTAGTAAATCGCTAAGACAAAACATAGAATTTTCTAAGTGACTTCTTCAACACACTTGCACACAAACTTCTAATTGACTCGCACCGAGCACCTTGTAGGCTTGGGAAGTTTTGTGGCTAGTAGATGAAAAGAGTATAGCTATTTAAGATGTATAGACTAAGGGAGTAGAAGAGAAGAGAAGATTGGATGATTTAAAATAGGAAAATGGGTGCCTATCTATACTAGTTCTGGGAGGCAGAGTTCGGCCAGAACTCTGTCCAAAATATTCAAAATTTTGGCCGTTGGACAACTTGCAATGAGCAATCCCTAAAAATTAGCTCCTGGAAATCATGGGACAGAGTTCGACCCGAACTCTGTGTGGGGGAAGGTTTCGGCCCGAACTCTGCCTCCTCGGAGACAGAATGCTCGTGGGCAGTTGTAGGGCTTTGGAAGTTTGGCTTTTTATTTGTGGACCTTTTGGTTATCTAGTCTGTGGTTGAGGTACTCAATACGACTCAACGTACAATAGCCTAGACTCAATAAAAGTATAAAATACAGACTTTCGATGACAAGTTCCAGCAGTATTCGTCGAGTAGTCATCGATAATGATTGTCTGACTTGATATATGATAGTTGTCTGATTTGTAGCTTGATGACGATTTATGTGTCGAGTTGGATCATACCAAATATTGATTTATTAATTATCAAGACTAGGTTGACTGCGATCCATTTGGGTCAACATATCTTACTTATGGTGTTGTCTTGAGTTTGTATCTTTCAGATGTTATTTAGAAGTGTTGATAACACTTATCTTATTTCATATTCTGGTTGTATCTCACTCTGTGAATTTAATATCTATCTTATCGTGCGATTTATCTACCTCTAGTTTATGTGATTGAGTTGTATCTTCTGAGATGTCCTCCGACTAGGAAGTATATTCTGGACAGGTTTATTTATGCTGTGTTAGATGTTTGCGACCTAGGACAGCGTTCTACAACCGATATTGCGGCATAGGTTGGACGTACCAACGTAATCGTGCCCCTAAACCGTGTGCGGGTCATAACACATATTTAGTGGTGGCCCATACAGGTTAAGATTCGCATTTTTGCGATATCGTAGTAGCACAATGACTTAGTTGTGCTACTGCGAGCGTACGATAGAATATATGAAGTAAGGTATTAGTGGTGGCCCATACAGGTTGAGATTCGTATTTTTGTGATATCGAAGTAGCACAATGACTTAGTTTTGCCTGACATGATCATGTTCATACTACATTCATTCACCGCCCATTCTATTGTATTCCCAATTGTATACTACATCTGTCCTCATATTTATTACATTTAACTTGCCTACAGAGATATCATTTTGGCACTTGGCCTTCACAAGTATTGTGCTCCGATACCCTGGGATTTTAGCTATATACTTCATGCTCACATATTAGAATATACTACACTTCACATATGTTTATACTAACCCGGACATCAGACCACTTACCTGTATTTCACTTATCCCCTACATCTGGTTCTATTGTATTTGCAAACTGCAGTTGCAAATGTTTAATACTGCATTAGCTGATCATGTCCTCATTCCCTCTCTATTTTGAGATGTCCTGAACACCTGTAGTTTATTAGAATGCCTGCATTCCCTTGACTATATTGCCTGTACCCTGCCTTGCCCCTTTATTTTGGTTCAATTATCAACAAGTATATGTATATCTACCTGTATGATGATCAATGTGTTGTGTAGCATATACATATTATTTGGGATATATCATACACTATATGGATGATATAACTTAGGATATACAGTTATATATATGGGTATGTAAGGACTAGGTAGAAGAGGTAATTTAATACTGGTGTATGCACATATATAAAGATGAGGGCTAGGGATAGTGATTATGTAGATACCTATGCTATAGGGATTATGGGTTAGGGGATTTAGTTTGATATAGAAATTGGGGCTAATACCAAGTTGCCATGAATAGCAATGATGACCAAAACCCTAGAAGTTGACCCAGTTGGATTTAGAGTTGACCAATAGTGCAAATTAGACTAAGTTGACTAGATAGTTTGACCTTTGACTCCTAGTTTGACTAGAAGGTTGACTAGAGTTGACCTAGAGTTTACTTTGACTTAGATTGACCTAGAATCATGTAGATTGCATTATAAACTTCAACTAGTACATTTTAAATATATTGTAACCTGTGTTGCGCTAAATAGGACTTAGTTACTCCAGTTTGGACATCTATATATATCAGTTGCTCAGGTTATCAGGCGAGTACATTTTTTGATCATTTTCATTCATGGTAGTATCTATATTGCCTACTTTAGACTACTTTACTTGATGATGTCATGTTGTTAACACGGATTGGTACTATATAGAACTTTTTATGAGATGTTATCCCCCAGCGTATGCATCGGGTATTTCATGTTCATGTACTTTATCATGTGCATCATGTACTCCTTGTACTCGTATCTCTTCATGTACACTCATGTTCTCTTATGTACTCTCATGTTCACATGTGCTCCATGTAAAAGTAAGTATCATGTACGTAATGTAACTTGACTAGATTCTTGTGTATAGATTAGGGTAGGGGTGAGTAGATGTGGTTATGCGGTTAATTCCCAATTAGTGTAATCATGTACATTCTGTTATACCTTTACGTGTAATGGAGTTACCTTAGAATAATCATGTGCAAACCTAACCCGATTACATAACCATCTTGTACTCTAAATCACTTATATTTACTTACAGTTCTTATTTTATATAAAACTTTCATGCACTCAGATTTGTCTATTTTAACTGTTCAATGACATCCCTCTATACGGAGTTTCATATATTTCATGTTCTTCATGTACATCTCTCTATAGCGTCTTATGTATTTTATTCTACTGCTTATTCTATATTTTCTGCTATGTTTTGGATCTGTTTTGGAGATATGTGCTCGTTTCTGTCCTGATTGGACCTATTGATAAAACATTACAGATAACTTGGAGGACCCTTGATACTACATTTTATGGAGCTTACGTAGACGACACTTACGACTTGGACCCTTAGGAGGATCTAGCTTGCACAGAGGAGACTACCCTAGTTCCTAGACTAGATTGCTAGGGCTTTATCTTACTTATGGTGTTGTCTTGAGTTTATATCTTTCAGATGTTATATAGTAGTGTTGATAACACTTATCTTATTTCATATTCTGGTTGTATCTCACTCTGTGGATTTTATATCTATCTTATCGTGTCATTTATCTACCTCTAGTTTATGTGATTGAGTTGTATCTTCTGAGATGTCCTCCGATTGGGGAGTATATTCTGGGCAGGTTTATTTATACTGTGTTAGATGTTTGTGACCTAGGACAGCGTTCTACTGCCGACACTGCGGTGTAGGCTGGACGTACCCATGTACTCGTGCCCCTAAATTGGGTGCGGGTCATTATAGATTTACATCTTTAGAGTGATCTGTGGCTACTAATCCTAGTACCAACTCATTCCACAATGAGGGACACTCCACAAATAGACCTCCTTTGTTTGATAGAACCAACTATAACTATTAGAAAATTAGGAAGGGCATTTACTTGAAATCCCTAGACTTCGATCTATGAAATAGTGTTGTAAATGGCATCCCTAAATCTTCTATATTTATTGAGGAAGTTGTTTCAAAAACTCTTAAAGAGAAACATTTCAAAAATGGTAAGATGATTGTTAGTAGGGATGCTAAGGCTATGAACACTTTTTATTGCGCTCTCGATACCAATGAATTCAATAGGATCTCTACTTGCAAAACTTCTAATAAAATTTGAAAACTTTTGGAAGTCACTCACGAGGGAACATTACAAGTGAAAGAATCAAAGATTAGTAGACTCAAACAAAAGTATGAATCCTTTAAAATGAAACAAGATAAGTCTATTACTCTTATGTTCACTCGATTCTTTGATATCATTAACCCTCTCTCCTCTTGGAATGGAATATTCCACTCATGAAAAGATTCAAAAGATTCTCAGGGGGTTGACGAAAGGATGAAATCCTAAAGCTACCACCATCATTGAGGGAAATGATCTAACAACTATGAATCTTGAGACCCTCATAGGAAAGCTAATGGCACATGAGCTAGACATGAAGGACCAAGAGGAATCCAAAAAATGAGAATGATAAGACGAAGAAAACAGAAAAGTCTCTTGCTCTCAAGGTCACCAAGTTTTCCTTAAGAGATGACTCTGATGATGATGAATCGAATGATGAAAAGATTTCTCTCACCTCCAAACACTATCGAAAGTTCCTCAAGTTCAACAAAGCAAACCATACAAGACAAAACAACGATGACAAACCCGCTTACTACAACTGCAATAGAATCGGACACATCAAGAGAGACTATCTAATGGGAAAAAAAGAATCTGGCAAGTACGAGAAGTCCAACAAATGAAGCTCATCTTCCATAAAGTACTCCAATACTAGCATCTGGTGCGAAAGTGATGCTGGTGACTCGGACAACGACAATGAATGCAAATGTTTGTCTTATGGCGATAGAGTCAAAATAGGTACTCGATGACTTCTCCATGAATGCTCTCTCTTACACTAAAATAGAAAATGCCATTCTTGAACTACACGATGAACTGAAGGTTATAAGAAGTAAGTATAAAAAATCTCTCAATGAGATTGACACTCACAAACAAGAAATAGAAAGGCTCTCCAATATCATTCTTGATATAAAAAGGAAGTCTTCTGCTTCTAACATGGATGAGATTGAGTCTCTTCGACTAAAGCTCTAAGAAGCCCTAGATGTCATCAAGAAAAAGGATGTTAAATTTTAATCCCTCACAGAAGGATATGAACTTGCTATGCACAAGACACTTGCCGCTAACTAAAGAGAATATGCAACCTCTATCAAAAACAATGACCTTCTTACAAATAGTAAGAAACAAGTTGATAGAGACATGGCTCACACAAATGCACAATGCCATAATCAAAGGCACACTAGCACACGTCGCAACACAAGCCACAAGAATACAACACATAGGTCCTACCCCAAATATATGCACACATGAAGAGGATCCTTTGAAAAGAAAAAATATATCACAACATGCTTTCTAGTATCATCACCACAACACTCATACCAGGACTCCTCATACGCATAAAACTCACTCACCTTCTTCTAGATCTATGACATCCATGAGGTGCCGCTATTGTGGTTTATTTGGACACACATCTCATTATTATCAAATGAGAAAGCATGTTGACATGAGAATGTTTAAATAGGTTCCTAAAACTAACAGTCAAGGACCTAAATATTTTTGGGTAACAAAGTCTCCATCTTCAACTTGTATTGTAGGTGAATCTTCCATCGCATATTAGAAGCAAATGGATTCTCGATAGCGGTTGCTCACGACAAATGACCGGTGATGCTTCACTTTTTGTAATGCAATCGATGAAGAAGGAAGGACACACATCCTTCGACAATAATTTAAAGGGATACATTATTGGACATGATAATATCGGCTTCCCTCCTTATCCTTATATTAAAAACGTTTGTCTTGTCACAAATCTTAAGCACAACATTCCTAGAATTAGCCATCTAACGAATAATGGCTATGATATTAACTTTGTTAATCATAAGTGCTTCATCTCTGATAGCACAAGTGGTTCTACTATGTATGAAGGTATTAGAGTAAATAATATTTATGTTATTTATCTTGTTGAAAGCACTAACAATGATAGGTGCTTAGTAGCAAAGAATGATGAGAGTTGGCTTTGGCATATGAGACTTGGAACCGCCAACATGGACACCATCTCCTGACTGGCCACCAAGAAGCTTGTTAGAGGACTCCCAAGCTTTCCATTCAAGAAAGACATCGTATGTGAAGAATGCGAGAAGAGTAAGTAAACAAAATATTTTCTTAAGCCATCAACTCGATGAGCACTACTAGACCTCTGCAACTTATTCATATGGATTTATTCGGTCCTAGTAGAGTAGCTAGTCTTGGTGAAAAACTCTATGCTTTCGTTTTAGTTGATGATTTTTTGAGATTTACTTGGATCATTTTTCTTGCAAATAAAAGTGATACTTTTCGTGAATTTGTTACATTTTGTAAACGTGTTCAAAATGAGAAAGAAATTGTGATCAACAAAATTAGAAGTGATCATGGAGGAGAATTTGACAATGCCGATTTAAAAGGTTGATAAAAATGGTTTTGGTCATAATTTTGCTTGCCCTAGAACTCCACAACAAAATGACGTTGTGGGAAGAAAGAATAGAACCCTTGGCAATATGGCAAGGGTCATGTTAAACCAATACAAGCTTCCTCAATACTTTTGGGCGAAAACCGTTAACACGACATGTTATGTTATAAATAGAGTCTTGATTAGACTTATTTATAAGAAAACTCCATATGAGCTTTGGTTTGACAAAATTCCTTCTATTGAATATTTTAAAGTTTTTGGATGCAAATGCTTTATTTTGAACACCAAAGATAACCTAAGCAAATTTGAAGAAAAATCCTATGAAGGTATCTACCTTGGTTATTCTATGCATAGCAAAGGTTTTTGTGTTTTTAATAAAAGAAGTCTTGTAGTCGAAGAGTCAATCAATGTCTTTTTTGACGAACTTAACACTTCCACATCTAGCTCCTCGAATGATATTGATAACATCTCTTTTGGTTTCGAAATCTCTTCTCTTGGAAACACTAGTGCTCCTTTATCTGGTAATGAAGTTGAGACTACTCCACCAGAGGATTCTCCACTAATAGAGCCTCCTCAAGGGGATCTTCCCAAAGAATGAAGATTTGTTCTCTATCATCCCAAGGAGCTTATCATTGATGACCTTTCCTCACAGGTTAGCACTAAATCTTCTACGCGAGATCACTGCACAAATGTGGATTTTATTTCATAAATAGAGCCTAAAAATATTAATGATGCTTTTAATGATGAATTTTAGATGATTGTAATGCAAAAAGAGCTAAATCAATTTGAGCGAAACAATATTTGCGAACTTATTCATAAGCCTCACAACTATCCTATTATTGGGATGAAGGGGTCTTTCGAAATAAACTCAATGAGGATGGAATCGTCACTCGTAACAGAGCCCTATTGGTTGCTTAAGGATATAACCAAGAGGAAGGTATTGACTACAAACAAACCTATGCTCCGATTGCTTGTCTCGAATCCATTTGAATGCATTGTGCCTTTGCTTGTTTTAATGACTTTAAACTATTTCAAATGAATGTCAAGAGTGCCTTTTTGACCATTAAAGAAGAGGTGTATGTCAAGCAACCTCCTGGCTTTGAAGATTTTCAATTTCCTGATCATGTTTTTAAACTACATAAAGCCCTCTCTGGCCTCAAACAAGCTCCTTCTGCTTGGTATGAGGGTCTTAGCTCCTTTATCGTTTCTCACAACTTCTCAAAGGGCAAAGTTGAAACCATACTATTTATCAAAAATCATAATGGCACACTTTTATTAGTTCAAATTTACATTGATGATATTATTTTTGGTTCCACTAACAAGACCTATGTGTAGAATTTATCAAAGTTCTGCAGGATGAATTTAAAATAAGCATGATGGAGAAATTATCATTCTTTTCCGATCTACAAATCAAGTAAGGACCTCAAGACACGTTCATCAATCAAGCTAAATATACAAATGATCTTCTTAAGTGCTTTGAACTAGATTCATCTAAATCATTGAGAACTCCTATGGACACAATGACCAAGCCTGATCAAGATGAAGATGGTGTTTCGGTCGACATTCATAAGTATCGAGGTATGATCGATAGCTTGTTTTACTTAACTGCTAGTCGTCCTAATATCATGTTTAGTGTCAAGCAAATCCAAAGAATCATACCTATGTGCCGTTAAGCGCATTTTTCGGTATCTCAAAGAAACCATGAACATGGGAATTTGATATCCACTCATTCTTTGAGCTTATCGGTTACTCGGATGCAGATTTTGCCAGATGTAAGATTGATCGAAAAAGTATTAGCGGTACTTGCCAATTCCTTAGAAAATCCTTAGTTTATGGTTCGGTAAGAAACAAAATTGAGTTGCTCTTTCCACAACTAAGGCTGAATACATAGCGGCTGGTTGTTGTTGTGCTTGGAACCTTTGGATGACATAGACACTTGTAGACTATGGTATTTTTTTAAATGGTATTTCTATAAAATGTGACAATACTAGCTCGATTAATCTCACTAAAAATACGATTTGTCACTCACGCGTGAAATATATTGAGATTTGATACCAATTTTTGAGAGATCATTAACTCAAAGGTGACATTCGTCTTGAATTCATCGACATTGACCGTCAACTTGCTGATATCTTCACCAAACCTCTTGCCGAAGATTGATTCTCCTTTATTTATTACGAAAGAGGCCTCCTTGAGAAGTCATATTAAACTCTATTTTTCAACCGTCCGGATTATCCGAAGGAATTTTGCAAAAATTTGTCGGATAATCAGAACTTATTCTAGCAATTTTTTACACTACCACACAAGATCTTCCGCCGAATATCCAGAATCATACATCAGATTTTTTAGCTTTAACTTGGCACAGACTGCCAGTCGCTGACTTATCTACTTCCAAAATTGATTTGACTACCCACCTACTGTCATAAATTCATACCTATCTTGAAATAGATTTTTCGTCTGCAATCTGCAAAAGTTTTTCAATTTTTCTGCTTTCATGGTAGAGGCGCAGCACCGAACCACTGCTGCCCCTTCATCTTCTCTCAAATTTTGTTTCCCTCATTTATTCCTCCATTAAACGTTGCTACCTTTTCACTTACCCACCAACCCACCCCTTCTTCTTCTTTTTAAACCCCTCATTCCTCTCTCATTCCCCCCACTACTTCAAAAGTGAAACCTCTTGAACTGCTCTCCAAGTCTCCCCTCATTCATCATTCCATGGCCTACCATAGCAAACGATCATGCCACGAAGGCACCTCCTCCTCCGCCACTCTGCCTTCCATCACCCTCTTTTCTCATGTACCGAAGGCTACAATCCCACTATCTTCAAGTCAGCCCAACATTCACTGGAGTGGTTCTATTTCTACAACAAAGCCTCCATCTGCCATGGGAAACCAATATCTTGGCTCACCTTCCCTTTTCCATCGTAAATACTTTGAGTCTTTAGGGACTAACGAGCTTCTGGAATGACAAGTAGACATCTACCCAAATGCTATAAAGATGTTCTACTACAACTTGGTTCCCGCCAAGAATGTCCCAGAGTTTGAAACTAAAGTCGGAAGGGTGAAGTTCACAGTCACCGTCTCTTCTCTGGTCAATATTCTTGGTCTGCATGAACGAAAAGCCTACCGCTCTCTTTCATGCACACTCGACCACATGACTATTACTCCTGATCTTAGCTACGAGGAATTCCCTTCAATATATATGGTCGTCCTGCTGTCCAAAGGTCAGAGGAGAAAAACTTGAATCCTTCTTCCATGACTTTTATCGTATCCTTTATCACACCCTCACTCCGAAATCCTAGAATATGGATAGTCTCACTGCTGAGGAGATAATTACTATGTACTACCTCGTTTCAAAGCAACCTTTTTCTCTTGCCAAGACCATTATTTTGACTATGATCCTTATCCAAGAATCCCCTTATCGCTCTCTCCTCTTTAGTATGTACATCACCATGATCCTCGAGGTTAATAGGGTTGACCTGACTAACTGCCCCATTGGTGATCGGCCCACTCTTCTTGCCAAACTAAGACCCGTAGGCATGCCACTCCAACGGCGGTTGCTGATCCCGCTGCGATCCTTACCCTTGAGGTTCGTCGCTACATCGATCGCAAGTTTAATTCTCTCCCCGTCACCACCACGGAGCGCATTCAGGTGGCTACCCAAGAACTTGGCACCCTCATTCACCATGGTTTCATGGATCAAGCCTACTACTTCCAGCACAGGCTAAAGGAGCGAAACTTGTATGTCAACCTCAATGCTCCTCATCCTGAATTCCCTGTCCCATGTTTTACTAATCCAAACGTATATGGCTTCATGTCCCAGGGGCATTGACCTGTATGGTACTTTTCCTCCAGCTCCGGGTGTTGTTGAGGATCAAGAGGCAGGTCCATCTGGTGCTCCTGACTGTTGATGAATCTCTGCTTCTAGTGGGGTGGTGTCTCATTTTGGCTTAGTTTGTTTTTTTATTTTGTGTGCAGTCTTTCGTGGACTTTTAAAAAAATGGTTATTGTCTCGTTCTGTCCTTCGGGGGCTAGTTTTATGGTTCTTTTATTGTATGTCTTTTATAGTCCTTTATGGACTAATACGATCTATTACTGTTTCTAGCCTAACAAAGTTTTAATCAAATCAATATTATTATCATTACTAGGTCTCCTTTTACCTTGTCTTTCTAAATTGCTTCTTTCTTTTTCCTGCCTTAATTTTGTATAAATGACAAAGGAGGAGAAATTGTATTAAGGGAGAGATATCATATTATGGGGGAACTACCTCCTAAACCCATACATTTTGTCAATTTATCTAAATGGGGGAGATTGTTAGCACACCGATTTTGATATATTGACTTTAATTAACCTCTGTAATGTTTTATTCCTATTTACTCTACAGGAACAAATAAGTCAGTCAGAGATAGAAGAAAATATGATTCAAAAATCTACGAGAAGGAACAAAACTTACGGAGTCTTTTGGAACAAAGAAGAAAAGATGATTCCAATCACTTACAAACAACACACTTTAAAGCACTCAAGAATATGATGACAAGCAACAGAATTCTAGATCAAAAGCTTCTCTGTCTTTCTAAGAGTCTGTAAGTGTCTAGGAAATTATATATGTCACTTTAGTAAGGATGGCAAACTAATATGGTATAAAATTTGAACTAAGTGTTTATGAAGGGTCGGATAATCCGTTGGATCTTCGCGAAAATCCGACAGATAATCCGATCAGAAACAACAAGCCTTTTTTGTAAAAGTTTGGATAATCTGCCAAAGTTTCGTTATAATCCGACAGATAATCCTATCTCAAGACAACAAGTATTTCTAAAAAATTCGGATAATCCTTCGAATTTTGCAAAAAATCGTTAGATAATTCGAACGTGAAACAACTAGTAATTCTAGTGATGTTCGGAACATCCGCCGAACTTTTGCATCAATCCGATGGATAATTCGGATTGTCTTGCTGGCCTTATTCGAATTCAAATCCAACGACATCAGACAGTCGCATTAAATGCATCCAACGACTATTTTTCTAGCTGTTACTGTTAACCAGATAATTCGAAGGGTTCTTGTGAAAATATATCGGATAATCCGGTTATTGGCTGAAATCCCTTTATGACTTTAGATTTGTTTAAATCTCTTTTCATAAAGACTTATCCATTTTGGGCTTTAAATTTCTCATCTACCAAAGAGCTCCACCATTAGATCTTCAAAGTGTTCAAGAAGATCGAAACCTTTCTTTCTCTCAAGTTGAACTTGACGAGCCTTCAAAGGGAAACTCGTGTGTATGATGTTGAAGAGTCTTCGGAGAAAAACTCGTGTGTAAGAAGTTGACGAGCTCTACGGATCCAAACTTGTGTTATAACTATTTACTAATATAGTAGATTAAAGCCGGAGAGAGTTTCGTGACTGGAGTGCCCCTTGAGAGGATACCATAATATATCGAGTATTTGATTCTCTCTTCCTTATCTTCCTTTAAATTGCTTATTGTTATTGATAATCTTTTTAATATTCTATTCACACCCCTCTAGGGGTCTACAAATCTCTTGAAACATCCTTTATGAGTTTTTATCTAGACAAATTTATCTTTATTTTGACATATCATATCCCACTCAAGCTTGTTTTCTTGTACTTTATTTATATTGCACAACTTTCGAGTGAATTTAAGCCATTTGACCATTTGCCGAAAAACTTGACATAACTTCTAATTAACTTCAGGACTCGACATCGATCCAACTAATCGAGCCAATATATGGTTTTGACATATTTTGAGTCTACTACGCACATGCTACTTGTGTGCCATCCAACTGAGCCCCCGTATGCTACTATTTCGTTAATGATTATAAATGACTTAATTTGTATTCATAACCATCCTTAGCCCAATCTTGATCTAACCTAACCCAAATAAACCTAACCGAACTACTTATGACTTCCTCATGAACACAAAATACACAACACCATATTCCCCCTCTATAAAACACCAAAAATCTAGCCCACACACTCCCAAGCCCAATGGACAACCTCATTGACCATGAACCTTAAAAAAGGTATAACCCTTGGCTCACACTACCTCTCTCCATTAATACCTATCCATAAATAGCCAAGCCAAATGGTGGCTTCCATTTATTCCATCACCCATCTATTACACACCAACACCCATTTTTAGTATTACCATCCACATACTCCCAAAAGTTCTATTTTCATGCAAAGTCCTTAACCACTCTACCACTCAACCTCACCCCCTTCCTCCTTCAACCTCTCTACTCCCTTCTTCTTTTTTTTCAAATACACACACAAGACCCCGCTTGGCCGACAAAAGCCTCCTCTCTATTTTTCTTCTCATTTTCTCCTCCTAACCCTAACAACTCTCCTCCTAACTTTCCATCTTCCACACTCCTTCTTTTTCTTCCTATCCACCTTCATTTCCTTTCGATCCTCTCCAAGCTGCTACTTCTACTTGGGCTCTTGCTGCTTGAACTGCAGCACACGTGGAGCCCCCGCTCGTCGCCCGGCTGGCCATGCACGACTGTGCGGCTCCTTTCCAGTGTGATGCCCGACCAAGACGATAGCAGGCATACTGTTGTTGTTGTTATTGCATTCTTTTCCTGTACGGCCTTCGCCTCCGTCCGCTATCCTAGTGTGTTGCCCGACGAGTCTGTCGCACGACAGTCATGTGCAGCCCCAGCGTATCGTCAACGAACAGTCGGAGCGCATACGTACACAGCCGTGCGGCTTTCCCGCATTAGCGCTCAAGACGCTACTGCTGTTGTAGGCTGCAGGTGCCCCCGTACGGCCCTTTATCTAGCTGCCATGCATTGGCAACCATCGTGCGTCACCCGCGTGCACCCCTACATGGCGGCCCTCCCTGGCCGTGGCACGATAGGAAGTAATTTTGACTTTGTCGAAATCCCAATGTGACGCGTAAAATCAGAAGATAAAGTGTGCTTCGTGGTAGCGACGTTGTGCTTGTTTTTTTGGGTGATTTGACCATTGGATCGTTGAACTATTTCTTCCGTTGTAATATTGGTATATAGCTCGACCTTCAGCTAAATTTTCAGCAATTAATTCGTCTATTATAATTGTATCTATTTTTGTCAGTTTCACGAAGCCAAGTTTGTAGATTTCTTCCTCCTTTATCATAGCTCCGTTTGGCAGGCCACCAATTTCTGTGCACAACTGGTATAACCCTCTTCTTATGATCAAAATTTTATTCAATTGTGAGGTCGTTTGATTGGTTGAATTCGACGTTAAAGTTGACCGTCCGAATTCATAATTTCCAACTTGTAAAATTTTTATTTTGGACCCAGGACTTTGGATTCTAATTGTGACACCACCAGTGGACTCGTGGTAACGTTCTGCTAAAAATTCCTATATAGTTTGCCAGATTTGGAGGACATGGGCTCCGGCACGTATTTTGGTACAAATTGGATCCTACAGTCTGGATCAATGGGTTATTTTGGGATCGGCTCATCGGAATCTAATTCTGGATATACCGTTGGGTTTGTATAATCATTCAGGACTCGTTAACATATAGTTTGCTAGATTTAGTGGACATTGGCCTCCCACATTCAAGGTCTACAGATCATTTTGAACTCGGCTCACCGGAATCCAATTCTAGATATACCGTTGGATTTGTATCGTTATTCTGGACTCGTTGACAAATAGTTCGCTAGATTTAGTGGACTTTGGCATTGACATGTATTTCGGTACAATCAAGTCCTAAAGTTCGGATCAACGAATCATTTTGAGATCGGCTCATCGAAATCCAATTCTAGATATACCGTTGGGTTTATATTGTCATTCTGGACTCAATGACATATATTTTTCTAGACTTTGATTCTGACTTGAATTTCGGTGCAAATGGTTCCAACAACGGACCGTATTTTGACCCAAAATTACTCTTTTGCCTTTGTGTCCGGAATTGGACTTATGGGTAGTCTATCTTAGTAATTTTCTTTATTTCGAAAATGTTGGTGATATTTATTTCAGCATCCGGACAAATTCGTAGAAGTTCCTATGTTGCTACCTTTTGGACTTTATGATTTACCTGTAGGATATCATCGGTCACTGCTTCACCCTAGGCTTTGCAACATTTGTTCTGTTTACATTATTCATATCTATTCTTGTGTTGTTAGTTGATGAAACTGATAGTATGGATCCATGGATGACTTGGATTTTGTTGATGATGGCATCGATCTTATGGGTTCATGTGTTTGACTTAAAGTTAGTAGGTATACCCGAAAACTACGAAGTTATCCCAATAACTTCTTTGACTTGACATGAGACATTACACGACACGGTGAGTGCAGATTAATTGTGTTGGCATGAGCTTACGCATTCGACTGATCATTGGTGCGAGCAGTTCCTGTGTTGGTACATATAGAGTTAGACGGTGTCTAGGTTAGAGACGCATTGAGATGCAGATTGTTTGAGTTATGGGTACGACTTGCACAGTTCATGGGTGAGGAAGACTATCAGTAGGCGTATGGGACAACCAGATATATTTTTCAGCCTCCGGGTGGTCCGTGTAGGGGTATGTACTTACTAGTGTGTATATCGGACAATGGCTACTAGCTGCACGCTAGGTACGGTCGAGAGGAACGCTAGTATGTGTAAAATTCGACTCGTGATCCGACGTCGACCCATTTTTTGACGCAATTCTTTATGTACCTACCCATACGCTACAAAGTGGTCTTCAACATGCATTCACATAGAATGGTTAGGTCGTGTAACCATTTCAGACCGTATCATGGGACAGTTACTAATCATGGGCTAGTATGCCATTCGTTGATCATGATTGGTCAGAGATATGGTTTATTGATTGACGAATGGATATTGGACCATGTTATGATTCAAGTTATTCATTTTATTTAGTTCATACTATGGCATGTATTTCTGTATCTTGCTACGTCCTGTTGAGGATCTGGTGATCTCTCTAGGTATTTGCTGAGTAGTTAATAAGAGTAGCTTGACAGGTGCTGCGTGATGAAATGAGGTTTTAGGTATATACATATCTGTTCTCTGGTATTTCATTGCTCTTTTCTGTATACATTTCACCTTTATTTGATTCATGCTACTATGTAGCCTATAATTTGCAAGCTTATTCATTTCTCGAGCTTGCCCGAACATGTATATTACTGGGTGGCCAACTTTAATATATAATGTTCATTAATGATATCCGCTTCATTAGTGTGGATGGAGATATAGATGATTAGTTAGTTTTAGTACCCTTGACAGCATAGTATGTCTAGGGATAAGTCAATTAACTTGGAAACTTATCCTAGATCATTTTAGCTGGCATGCTTGCGTCTCAAGTTCCTGTATATTTTAGAATTGGGGCTTGACAGGATGCCAATAAAAGACAAGGATGAACCTCTAATTTACCTCATGCCACTCTACATTGAACTCGCCTTCCCTAAAGATGAGTTCCAAGAACCCTTCGGTCTCGGCCAGTACATTAAAAAGCTGGCCCCGTGGTAGTAAGATAGCTGTGGCTAGCACTGGGGTGTTCCAACACACCTGTTCAAAAGCTAAGTCCTCTTCTAGGAAGACTGATGTGCATGATGGGGGAAGCAAGTCCCCGACGTTCCATGACAACCCGTCATTTCAACCAGACGAGGTTTCACAAAGGACTGATACCGATGCCTCCGGGGGTGTGTATTGTCAATAGGCTAGGGATAGTTAACCACTTGATTCGAAAGACAACATCTATCTGCCCATCTTTACCTAGGACAATAAAGCTCAAGGGTCTGAACCAAAGAGCGAGAGGACTACTTCACTGTCCACCTACTCCCACCAAATGTTAGAATATATGACATGAGGTGACAACCCAGGAAGTAGTGAAGGGTCAAACCATCAACAATATGTAGAGGTCCTGGGGGAAAGTCTCTAGACATTGAATGAATCCATGCAAGCTTTGATCCAGCTGGTCCTAGAGCTCAAGGATTGGCGGCCCCCAACAGCCCTGCTCCAGCAAACTAAGACCCGGGGACGAACGGGGAGTCTAATGCACCCTTCCAGGTGCCACCTATGCTGAGAACTGTACTCTGCCATGGTTGTCTGCCACTCCAGTGTCACATGACATACATGAGGATCTCAGAGAGTTGTAGGCTCGCTTTGATGCCAAGGACAAGTGCGAAACACTCCAAAAACATAGGATTCAGTAGCCATACCCTCCTGAGTGGAACGTTATGGTTTACCCTCTAAAGTATAAACCACAGTCCTTAATTCCATTCGACGGAAAAGAGTCTCCCCGTTGATTTTTGACATATTTTGCCTCTATAACGGGGCATTTGCCGAAGGACGGCGCCCACTAATGAACCTGTTCATTGGGGTATTTCAGGGGTGGCATACAAATGGTTCAGCAACCTCTTTGACAACTGTATTTCATCCTTTGTCGATCTCAAACGAGTCTTCCTCTTTCAATTTTTTGAAGGGCAATGGATATGACAATGTCCTCTCTTATAGACATTGCCAAGAAAGAAAGAAGCCAGTTCGTGCCTACATCGAACGCTTCCATCAAGCAGCCTCGAGATTATTTTTGGGTGTTCCCAAGTCGGTGTTGATGGATTCATGTCACAAGAACATGCTTCCAGCAATCTAGATTTCGCTCAACTCCCTTCATTGTGTGGAATGGACGACATTTACTATTAGTGCCGACGTGTTGAAAAGACTACCAGGGAGGCACGCTTACTAGCGATAAACTTTTCTGTAGTTGACGATAAGGAAAAATATCCATCTAGCAGCAACCGTGCTAACACTAGCAGAAACAAGTCCTAACCGTAAATATTTCCAAAGGTTCAACATACGTTAACTAGAAGCCGGCAAAGGCATTAAGACCGAATAAAAATTATTCCTTTAATGACAAGGACGTACTTGAGCTTATTAACGTGTTGATGAAGGGCGAGAAGCTTCAGCTCCGACCCCCCAAATGTCTCGACGAAGTGGACAAGGTAGATAACCCTAAATACTGTTATTATCATCGGTACTTACACCACTCAACACGTGACTTCT
This sequence comes from Iris pallida, assembly GCA_029216955.1. Classification (NCBI taxonomy): domain Eukaryota; kingdom Viridiplantae; phylum Streptophyta; class Magnoliopsida; order Asparagales; family Iridaceae; genus Iris; species Iris pallida. The sequence continues at coordinate 19,019,157 of JANAVB010007397.1, forward strand.
ACGTGTTGAAGAAATAAATACAAAGGCTGAATCATGCCAAAGTCATCTCGCTTGACTACAAGGACAAAATGGTCACTGCCAATATGGTGACCCTCCTGTTTGGTAGCTTTACAACGATGGAGGCCTAGCATGACGTCGTCTCGATTCCTAAGACGATAATGGAGATTGTTAATCTTACACCGGCCCACGACGACATTCAAGGCCTAATTTCACTTATAACGTCGTGAGACAAAGTTATTTGGGTCCATTCCGGTATCGCTTTAGACGTGATGAAGTCCACGATATGTCCCGCAAAGGGGAAGAAGTCTAAATTGTATTGCATGGTTTCTGCTACGACCGATTAAGCATTGATTAGCCGCCGCTCTGGTCTATCTTACCAGTGAAAAAGGCAACCCGACTCCGGAGGAAGGTGGACCTCTGTCTGCCACGACTGCTGCACCCGACACTTCAGAAGCAGGTCTGCCCCGGTCTCTTACGACTGATAAGCAGAAGCAGAAGGAGACGCGCTTCGACAAACTGCTAAGGAAATACTCCCCAGTCGGGGCAAGCAAGCCCTACAACTTTGATATATTGACACAACTTGCCGATTCTCCGGCAAGACTGTCGCTCTTCGAACATCTCCATCTTTCCAAAAAGATATGACATGCCCTGAGCGAGGTATTGCAACATGCTGACTCTTTCCACAGTCATGTCCAACAACCTGAGGAAGATCCTGTAGCTTGCCCACATTATTATAGTGTGGTCGAGACTATCCCTAATATCACTTTCTCTTAGCAAGACATTTTGCTGAAACATAACAGGCACAATTGACTCTATACTATACGAGATATATTGGCTCCATTAAGGTGAATCATATACATATCGATCTATGATCTTCTCTTAGCATTATTCCCCGTTGCCTCCTCTAGACCTTGGGCATATCGATGCATCACATGTCTACTTCAAGTATAATGATCAACAGCTTCAATGCCGGCCGAAGTAGTCCCTTGGGTAAGATCCGCTTGAAGTGTCAAATAGGTGACTTAAAGATGGAGGTGACAGGTTATGTCATTGATGTCGATGTATCCTATAATGTCTTGCTTAGATGTCCCTTGATACATGTGTATATGATAGTCCCGTCCATGCTTCATCAATACATGAAGTACATCGACAGCATTAGACGGGTTAATACAGAGTTTTCTGATGTTGATCATTACAAGGGCTTAAAGTTTACCATGCTGATTAATATTCTTACCAGTCAGCCCGTCAGAAAAAGCCAGTCGTTGAATTTAACGATAAGGCAGAAGCAAAGGTAACTTCATATGAGCCCGTCATGGTTCGTCTTAAGGGGCGTGCTCCCCAATTAGCAGTTCCTCTGGTGGTCAAACTCCCGAAAAGGTCAAGCGTCTCTTACAGCCAAGCTTTATGGAAAACCACAGAAGCCACTTATGGTCAAACTTCTACGGAGAGCCCTACGGCCGCCATCAAGAGAGAACCGTCCGTCTTTAGGGTAACAAATACCCCTTGTCAATAAGCTATGGGGCAAGGCTCTAAAGCATCTATTTTTAGCAATTGTAGATAATGAGCCGGATGAAGGTATTATGGCTCGTGTTGATGTATCGTCAGTGGACTCCGGTGACCAAGTTCCTTATTTTATCAATAAAGGGTTATCTTTAAATTATCCTGATGTTGAACAATGGAACGTTATGTATACTCTAGATAACACTTAGGATCATTACAAACACAGATAGAGCACACTAATATAATAAAGCTGATCCTCTGATCTCAAGGAACTTGCTTTGTGGTTCTAGCCAAAATGAGGGATGAGGCCCATTATCTTTGGTATGCTGGAGCATCACCAAAAAAACTTACCCTACTGAACTAGAGTCTGATAACGATAAGCTGTAAATTTATCGTTGCATTGCTCAAGCCAAATACCTCATCCAAAAGATGGGTTACGAATTAAATATCGACAAAAGGCTTAAACTATGGCAAAGATCGATGCTTGCCCATACGTCTTCGCACCCCAAAAGAGAAGGCTCAAGATTATTATAATTGCATTCGCCTTAGATTAAGCTATGTAACGCCCCCAACAAGCCCGATGACTTTAGAAGTCGAAGTTGAAGTGCACTCTCACTCATCAGAATCCGCTACTTGGGACTCCGATACTAGCATCGGCCAAGTCTTTAGGAAGGTACTGTCTGTCAATATGAATACATACATGAACCTAATTTATGTAAACCACATATGCCTATTCACTACAAAAATAGCGAACCAAATTAATGTAAACAACATATGCTCGTGTCCATGTCGATCAATATATTGTATCCAAGTCCAATGTCCAAGCCCAACGTCCAATTTTATGAATTTCGAATAATTTACGAATACCCAAAACCCTAGCTACTATATTGTGTCAGTGTCTGTGTCCAAAATCCTAGCTACTATATTATGTCATAATTTTCTTGTCCAAGTATAGATTAATTGAACACATAATATAAATATGAAAAGAAGTAACAAATTTAAAAAATTTACACGAGGAGAAGGATGGGGTGAGGGAGTCGGGGGAGGAGGGGATCGGAGGTGGGGAAGAGGAGGTCGGAGGAGGTCACCGAGGAGGAGGGGGAGGTCGCCGCCGAGGTGGAGGGGAGGAAGTCAGAGGAGGAGGAGTTCGTCGAGGAGGAGGAGGGGATCGGAGGGGGAGGTCACCGCCGAGGAGGGGGTCTGTGGAGGAGGAGGTCAGAGAAGGAGGAGGGAAGAAGTTTGGGGGAAATTTGGGTTTGGTGAAAAAATTGAAAATAGGAAAAAAGTGTTGTCGTTTAACTTTTACAGCAGTTCAGCGATGGAAATTTTTGTCAACAAGTAGTCTCTAATTATTAGCGACTAACTACCGACGAATCTAGCGATGATTATTTTCAGTATATTTTCATAAAAAATTAGTCGCTAGTTAGTCACTCATCCATCGGTAAATAGCGACATTTAAAATATAGTATTTTTGTATTGACATATCCTCCAACAGAGGACGAAGACCAAACGTTAGAATTCTTCGAAAAGGAACCTTGGGCTCAACACCTAGTATCTCGGTGGGAGTTACGTTTCGAACAACGAGAACCCCTACAGAAAACGAGTTCATACAAATTGACTTAGGGGACGAATCTTCGCCCAAACCTATCTTCATCAACAAAAATCTATCTAGAGAAGACCAAGAATCCTTAGTACAACTTATCCAAGATTACATTGACATCTTCGCCTGGAGCTATGAAGATATGCAAGGGTTAGACCCGTAAGTCACAGTGCACACTTAACAATCGGCCAGATGCCAAGCCTGTCAAACAGCAACACCGGTGCTTCCATCATGATGTCATAGATGCTATCATCTGATTGGCGTGTATCCAAAGATTTATAGCTAATTTTTTAGATGTTTCCAACCTTTCACTAAGTTGATAAAGAAGGGAGTCTCTTACGTCTGGACTAAGGAATGCAACCAGGTATTCGACGACATCAAGAAGTATTTTACGAATCCTACAGTTTTGGTGGCCCCTGTAGTAGAAAGACCTTCTTGCTTTACGTCCGTGTAATAGACCATTCTCTTGGCGTTCTGCTACCTTAAAAGAATGATGCAGACCATGGACAAGCTATCTACTATCTCAGTAGGATAATAATGGCACTGAACACTAGTAAAATCCTATTGAGAAGGAATGCTCGGCTCTAGTGTTTGCCATACAGAAAGCTCGCTACTATATGACAGGATAGAGAATCCACGTTATCTCTAGGGTCAACCGCCTCAGAGTTCTTATGACTAAGCTGGGAGCACTAAACTCATGGCTAGCTATATAGACAATAATGTTATCATCGTATGGCATGGTGTTCGTCCCACAGAAGGCAGTTAATGGCCAAGCATTGGTAGATTTTCTAGCGGCACATCCTGTGCCGAAAACCTTAAAACTCTATAATGGCATGCCAGATAAGGTCTTAGAATCCAACACGGTCATAGAGGAGCCCGTCTAGCGAATGTTTTTCGACAGTTCTTCAAAAACATGACCTGTGGGTAAAATTATCGTAGTAGCGGGAGTAGGATTTGTTACTCTCGAAGGCCTGGTCATTCACCGTACATACTCTCTCATGGAACCATGGACCAATAATGTGGTTGAAAACAATACCCTCACCATCAGACTCCAACTTGACAAACAACTGGGGGTTGATTACTTAGAGGCTTACGACAACTCAAAGTTGATAGTCAATCAAGTCTGAGGCCAGTACGAGGTCCATCATGAAAATCTGCTCCCCGATTATCTGGCGACAGTCAACATAATCTCCATATTTTTAGGGTTCTTTATAGAACACGTACCTCGATTGTAGAACCTAGAGGCCAACTCCCTCGCTGGCCTCACCACTTCCTTACAGCTCATGTTAGGACCCAACACTCGGTTACTTTGATTGGTCGAGAGTTGGTGTTCCCAAAGAATAACCTATGCATGTGTCAGAATTACTCCAGGCAGACAGACACTAACATTTGTTAGGAGACCCTCCCTTTGATTTTATTATGATACGATGACTAAAATTTGTATCGTCACTCCTATGACAGACACCTCCAATGCCTATCAGACATTGAAGTAATAGAGGCACTCTGTGAAGCGTATTATGGTACCCGTTAAGCCCACCGACCTGATCCTAAGTTGCAGGACCAACTCTGACGTTTGGGCTACTATTGGTCCACAATGATGGCAGATGCCATTGAATACACAAAGAAGTGTAGAGCATGTCAGCTATATGTCGATTTCATTCAGCAGCCCTCAGAGATCCTACACCCCACAGTTGCAGCTTGGCCTTTTGAAGCATGGGGTATAGACATCATTGGCCGATTAGCCCTTCGTCATCAAAGGGGCATCGATTCATCCTCACCATCACCGACTACTTCTCTAAATAGATGGAGGCGATACCACGTGTCACGACCCGCACCCTGATTAGGGGCACGAGAAGCGGTTACGTCCAGCCTATGCCGCAGAATCGGCGGTAGAACGCTGTATATAAGGTCTGTAAATGCTACGTCTAAACAGATAAATGTACCTGTGCAGTATATACACTCCGAACGGAGGAATAGGGCAATACTGCCTCAATCACATAAGCAAAACTAAGGTAGAAAGCATGGAAAAAGATATGATATAAATAAACAGGAAACGAGTCCAGAAAGTAATCACAAGACACAGCTAACACAAGTCCAAGTCTCAGAATATAATATAAGTACTACAACTGAAATGTAAACAGCTGGCTCGCAGGCCAGGCAAACCTACTAGCTAAGCTACTCAGGATGGGCAAAGTCAAGAGGCTCTACTACTAAGACCCTGTCTAGGTCAAGTCCGTCCGACCGTATCCCGTGGTAAGTCGGGCAATCACCCTCTAAATCATCTGTAAAATTTGTCAACGGTATCCTGTCAGGAAAATGAGCAAGTACAAACACCAACAGCAGTTCCATGTGAATTGACAAAAACTATAAGAGACAGTATAATGAAATACAAGACAAAGAGTAAAGGCAACTTGGGAACCATTCGAAAGCCGAGTTACAACCTTTAAACCAAACAAGGACCGGGGTTGTAACCCTTCTTACGAACAGAACCTAGTCCCATAACCAAGGTACAGTATAAGAGACAGGTAGAGCATATGAGAAATGAATCATAGCAGGGTGAAAGTACAGTAAGTAAAGCTGAAACTAGAAATATATATATATCATGATGTGAGTACTGTAAAGGACGATAATGTATATATATAGGATGACTTGGGAACTATTCGGAAGCCGAGTTACAACCCTTAAACCAAACAAGGACCGGGGTTGTAACCCTTCTCCCGAACAGAACTTAGTCACCCTAAGATAATAAATATAAAAGGTGCCTTGAATTATTAGTGCGTCATGTGATCGGCTTGGGAAACAAGTTCAAGCTTTCCATCTGACCGCCTACAACCATATAACCAGTATGAAACAGCAAGTGTGAGACAAGGCCGGTCACCATGGCAAGTGTGAACAAGTAGCTATGGACAAGTGTGGAATGCAAGTATGAAGCAACAAGTGGGGATTTGATCACACAACCACTAATAACTCCCCATCCCCCGACTAGTATAAAGGATCCGGACATAACACGTCATGACACGAGATTTAAGAGCAGGTGATCAGCCCACTCCCAAGTCCATGTCTATACAAGTACAAGTAACAAGTCAAGTCTTATACCAGTATACCAAGTAATCCGGGAACAACATCTCATGACAGGATCCGACATATACTAGTCCGTGAACCATCGTGTCTGGAAATCAAGTAAGTCACTACAACTGAATCGGATATAGCAGATATCAAGACAATGAAAACTATCAGTGAATGTACTCGCCTGTGGTCCTGAGCTGATAGGGTGAACAGATGCTCAGAGCGATCACAGACCTAAGATAAGATACTATAAGTCAAACAGAACTAAATGCTGAAAAAGGAAACTAATACAAGCCATGAATGCAAGTCTAAGTCAAACTAGGTCAATCTAGGTCTAACTGAGTCATACTAGGTCTTACTGGTTCATACTAGGTCATACTAGGTCACTGGAAGTCATTCCAAGTCAAACTAGGTCAATCGGGATCAACGGTTGACTTACAGTTGACTTCGGTCAAAAGTCAACTCTGATCAACCCTGGTCAACTATGGTCAACTATGGTCAACTATGGTCAACTCTAGGTCAAACCTAGGTCAAACAAGTCTAATGTTGACCAACTGTTGACTTTCAGTCAACTGGTCAAGTCTCGGTTGGTTTCGGTCAAATCGGGTCGCTTTAAGGCTAAGTTTGACCTTCGGTTGACTTTTGTTGACTTTTGGTCAAAACGGTCAACCGACGTCAAAACTAGTCTTAGAGTACCATATTTGATCATTACCAACCACGAGGATCAAGTTCTAACACTATCTTAGGTTTCTAACACAAAATCCCACTTCTAGGCAAAAACTAGCATTTACCCCTTCTTCCTATTTCTACTCCATGAATTTACCCTTCTATCTACCACACTCACCCACACTCATACACAACACTCACACACAACATCTCACCCTCACATAGACCTCTCTACAAGTCTCCTAATAGGTTTCCTATTAGTTTGCACATAGGCTAACTATAGACACTCACTAGTAGGTTCTCACACACACACACAACTCACAATTACTCCTCACAACTACACACACACACAACTAACTAATATGGACTGTTATTGGACAACCCCCAACCCTCTCTCAACATCACACAACAACCACTATAAATCTATATATAATCCCACACAATTAAACCACATATATATACCCATATGTATATAACTACATGTATATATATCAACATCTCAAACACTAGTTGTATGCATAAATGGGATTGAACTCTCAACCAACTCTCAACAAAACTCCCTCAAATCTGAACCAAAATCTGAGATTGTGTTCTCCCCCCTCTAAACATCACCACAACACCATATTAACCATATAATTATACCCCCTATATAACCATATACATATATATATCAATATATATATATATAGGTGCATAAAACTACTAGTTCAATACCATAAACTCCCAAAACTCAACCCAACATAATGCATTCAGCACAGCCCCAACCTGGCCGAAATTCACAGCCTATACAAAGCCCCATAATCCATCACCACATCACATAAATTAATCACCATTTATATATACATATATATATATAGAATGATATATATATAACTATATATCCACCAAAACACATAGAAATAATATGATACATTAAGATACTCTCATGAATCATCTCTACAACATGTAAAATCTGAGAATAAATAGAAAAACACACAATAGCAATATTTTAACATCATTCATGGATCAAAAAGGGGGCTTTTTCCTAATAGGACACAAGCCTACAAGTGGACACTCCTAAAAATGTCTAAAGGACACAAAAATAGTTTTTAATGGTGGACACACCCTAAGAATCATCATGGGGGGGTTCCTACATGATCTACATAAGAAAAGAATAGGTTTTGGAGAAGGATTCACCTTGGTTTGAGAGCTAGAAATTAATGGAGCTTCAAAAGAAAATGGAGCCTTTGGAGAAGAAGAAGAAATGGATTGGAATGAAATGATAAAGTGTTTTCTCTCTCCACCCTATCCTCTCACTATGGTGGCCGGCCATATGGTGTTTTTGGACTATTTTGTCCTATATGAATAATTACAAGTTTGCCCTCCAATCAATTAAATGGTCCAAAAATGGGAAATGGTTAATCCGGGGGTAGTTTAGTCAAACCGAAACCACTAATCTCTAACTAATAATTAACTAAAATAATGGTCTAGTCTCTAACCAAAATTTCTAACATGTGGGCCATGGTTAGCTAGTGTGTGGGCCCGCTAAGGTCAAAATACCCCGGGTCCCCGAAACAAGTCAAAACAAGTCGAAATGAATTGAAATTCGAACCCGATTCAAATAACCCCAAAATAATACAAATAATAAATATAAATTTTCAAAATAATTTTTAGAAGTGGAAAATTACCAAAATACCCCTGTTTGTGAAAACTGGGGGTGACAAATCTATCCACCTTAAAAAAAATTTCGTCCTCGAAATTAAAACAAGCAATCACAGAAAAACACATGCAGAAAACAATCCCTCTCGAACACCTCCAAAAACAAAAACAAAATTTTTTTTTTGCAAAAATAAAAATCTCTTAAGACACAACAACACTTGCAAATAAAAACTGTTACGTGTCCGACACGGACACGAAACCATCACAAAATCTCACTTATCAAAAGCCAAATCAACAATCACCAATGCAAAATAAATCAAAGAGATCCAATGACCAAAATCTCACCTATCAAAAACCAAATCAACAATCACCAATGCAAAATATCAAAATAAATCAAAGAGATCCAATGACCAAAATACCCCTGGGCCAGAAATGGTACTGAAAACATCCTAATCACATGGTTAGGCTCTAGGTCAAACAGTCTCTAAGGTTTCACTAGTAAAACATCAAATCACAAATCATGGCTTAAAAATTTAAAATGATTAAAATCTCCGAAATCAAAGCATGAATTAAATCACAATAATTAAATGACTAAAATTATAGCATTTTAAAATTATACTCAAATAGAACTAGGTGCTACAAGCCTATCCACCTTAAAATTTTCATCCTCAAAAATTTAAAACAAGTAACCACAGAAACTTTCATGCAATTCGATAATCATATGCGTCTGTCCAAAATCATGATACTCAGAATCTCTGTCATGCCAGTGGGCAAGGCTACGATAATCACAGAGTCCTCAACTATGGTACATACCTCTAGAATCATGGTATTTAAAATTTTCGCATTGCCGCATGCTTGGCAGCGAAAACCTTAAATTTCCACACCCGAGAAATATGACCATAATCCGACTATATGTCCTCACTATGCCTGCTAGCATGACCCTAGAGGATTCTAAAATCTCATAATCGAGGCGACCTAGCCCATACGACTTATCTCAGAAAATCACACCACAAGAACAACTTTCATCAAACAGACAAGGAATAGATGGAATCGGAATTCAAACAGTAATAAGGAAGCAAATGCGGAAAGAAGATCGAAAGATCGGAACCTGCACTCTGCTCTGCTACTGCCTGAGTGGGCTCAACTGCCATGGCGAACACACGCCCCTGCTGGCCTCCTCTAGCCTGCCGCACTCTATCCTGGCCCGCCTGTCTGGCTGCACGGGTAGCACAGTCCTTCATCTGATGACCTGGAGCTCCACAGAACAGACAAACTCCCAGCCTCAATCTACAGACCTCCCCAGTGTGCCCTATCTTCCCGCAATAGTTGCACTGTGCCGCTGGCCTCTGTCTCTGACCCTGATGCTGCTGGGCACGCCCCGGTGCCTGCTGGAACTGCAACTGAGGCTGCTGCTGCTGGAACTGCCTCTGCTGGAAATATGGGCGCTTCGCTGGCCCCGTACTCGAACTGGCTCCCAAGGCATCACTGCCCCTCTTCGGCTTGAGGCCGAAGTCCTCCTCAGCAATCTGAGCCTCCATCAGGATCTGCTCAAATGTCGCGTCTCGTCGCCCAGATGTGCGAGTGCGCACTGCATGGATGAGACCCCTCCTGAACTTCCGGGCCTTGCACCCCTCATCCTGAATCAGACCGGGTGCAAACCTACTCAGGCGGAAGAACTCCGCTGCATACTCGTCCACTGACGAGCTCCCCTGCACCAAGCTGACAAACTGTCCCTCCAGAGCCGTCAAGGCTACATCCGGGTAGAACTTCTCCTTAAAGAGTTTCCTGAAGTCCTCCCAGGATATACCTCGAACCGACGCACGCGGATCCGTGCGGTACCATGTCAATGCAATGTCGAAAAACTGACTCGCTGCAGAAGCCACCCATAGAGCTCTCGGAACCTCAGCCAACTCCAGACACCGCTGGACGTCCTCTAGCCAGTCATCCGCATATAGGATACCCTCGGTACCCCTGAAATCTCGTGGGCCCATCTTCCGGAAGTCGAGATGTGTACCGGGCCTCCTCTGGCCCTGCTGCTGTGCTGGTGCTCCCTCAACTGTAGTCGGTGCACCCCTCTCCACTGCTGCCATGGCTAGCTGGTGTGAGTTCTCTACTGTCTGTCTCAGCACCTCTGTCTGGCGCTGCTGCGCCTCTGCCTGAACTCTCTGCGTCTGCAACATCTGCTGCAGAAGGGCCATCATACCCTGAGTGTCTGCCGGTAGCTGAGGCGGCGGTGGAAGAATGTCCGGGATGACCATAGACGGTCCCGCTGCTGAAGGTGGAAGACCTCCAGGGATCGTCGCTGCTGGTACTGCTGCTGCTGCTCCCGCCGGAAGGGCAGGAACTGATGGGGCTGCTCCCCCAGCTGGAGGTGGAAGACCTCTGGGAACTGCCACCTCTGCTCCTGCCTGAAGGGCAGGAACCGATGCTGCGGTACTCTCTACTGCCGGTCCCGTAGCCGGAGGTGGAGGACCTCCCTGATCTGGCCTCCCCGGAACTGAGCTCGGGCCTGCTGCCTGAGATCGTGTAACTGTCATCCTGAAGATGAATGGAACCCAAGAGATCAATATGGCACATGATAGGAATATCAAGGACGGACAATTAAATTCAATGCAAGGAATTTGTCATGGTAATCAAAAGATCAGAATCTCCTAACATGTGATTGAGTAACTCCTATCATACCCTAATCCTATATCCTAATCGCAGGCTCGTAATTAGCACTCTAAGTCGAGCACCATTACGAGTTCGCACTAGTTGCGACACTGACCTGCATGGGCCACCACAAAAACGTGTCACGACCCGCACCATGATTAGGGGCACGAGAAGCGGTTACGTCCAGCCTACGCCGCAGAATCGGCGGTAGAACGCTGTATATAAGGTCTGTAAATGCTACGTCTAAACAGATAAATGTACCTGTGCAGTATATACACTCCGAACGGAGGAATAGGGCAATACTGCCTCAATCACATAAGCAAAACTAAGGTAGAAAGCATGGAAAAAGATATGATATAAATAAACAGGAAACGAGTCCAGAAAGTAATCACAAGACACAGCTAACACAAGTCCAAGTCTCAGAATATAATATAAGTACTACAACTGAAATGTAAACAGCTGGCTCGCAGGCCAGGCAAACCTACTAGCTAAGCTACTCAGGATGGGCAAAGTCAAGAGGCTCTACTACTAAGACCCTGTCTAGGTCAAGTCCGTCCGACCGTATCCCGTGGTAAGTCGGGCAATCACCCTCTAAATCATCTGTAAAATTTGTCAACGGTATCCTGTCAGGAAAATGAGCAAGTACAAACACCAACAGCAGTTCCATGTGAATTGACAAAAACTATAAGAGACAGTATAATGAAATACAAGACAAAGAGTAAAGGCAACTTGGGAACCATTCGAAAGCCGAGTTACAACCCTTAAACCAAACAAGGACCGGGGTTGTAACCCTTCTTACGAACAGAACCTAGTCCCATAACCAAGGTACAGTATAAGAGACAGGTAGAGCATATGAGAAATGAATCATAGCAGGGTAAAAGTACAGTAAGTAAAGCTGAAACTAGAAATATATATATATCATGATGTGAGTACTGTAAAGGACGATAATGTATATATATAGGATGACTTGGGAACTATTCGGAAGCCGAGTTACAACCCTTAAACCAAACAAGGACCGGGGTTGTAACCCTTCTCCCGAACAGAACTTAGTCACCCTAAGATAATAAATATAAAAGGTGCCTTGAATTATTAGTGCGTCATGTGATCGGCTTGGGAAACAAGTTCAAGCTTTCCATCTGACCGCCTACAACCATATAACCAGTATGAAACAGCAAGTGTGAGACAAGGCCGGTCACCATGGCAAGTGTGAACAAGTAGCTATGGACAAGTGTGGAATGCAAGTATGAAGCAACAAGTGGGGATTTGATCACACAACCACTAATAACTCCCCATCCCCCGACTAGTATAAAGGATCCGGACATAACACGTCATGACACGAGATTTAAGAGCAGGTGATCAGCCCACTCCCAAGTCCATGTCTATACAAGTACAAGTAACAAGTCAAGTCTTATACCAGTATACCAAGTAATCCGGGAACAACATCTCATGACAGGATCCGACATATACTAGTCCGTGAACCATCGTGTCTGGAAATCAAGTAAGTCACTACAACTGAATCGGATATAGCAGATATCAAGACAATGAAAACTATCAGTGAATGTACTCGCCTGTGGTCCTGAGCTGATAGGGTGAACAGATGCTCAGAGCGATCACAGACCTAAGATAAGATACTATAAGTCAAACAGAACTAAATGCTGAAAAAGGAAACTAATACAAGCCATGAATGCAAGTCTAAGTCAAACTAGGTCAATCTAGGTCTAACTGAGTCATACTAGGTCTTACTGGTTCATACTAGGTCATACTAGGTCACTGGAAGTCATTCCAAGTCAAACTAGGTCAATCGGGATCAACGGTTGACTTACAGTTGACTTCGGTCAAAAGTCAACTCTGATCAACCCTGGTCAACTATGGTCAACTATGGTCAACTATGGTCAACTCTAGGTCAAACCTAGGTCAAACAAGTCTAATGTTGACCAACTGTTGACTTTCAGTCAACTGGTCAAGTCTCGGTTGGTTTCGGTCAAATCGGGTCGCTTTAAGGCTAAGTTTGACCTTCGGTTGACTTTTGTTGACTTTTGGTCAAAACGGTCAACCGACGTCAAAACTAGTCTTAGAGTACCATATTTGATCATTACCAACCACGAGGATCAAGTTCTAACACTATCTTAGGTTTCTAACACAAAATCCCACTTCTAGGCAAAAACTAGCATTTACCCCTTCTTCCTATTTCTACTCCATGAATTTACCCTTCTATCTACCACACTCACCCACACTCATACACAACACTCACACACAACATCTCACCCTCACATAGACCTCTCTACAAGTCTCCTAATAGGTTTCCTATTAGTTTGCACATAGGCTAACTATAGACACTCACTAGTAGGTTCTCACACACACACACAACTCACAATTACTCCTCACAACTACACACACACACAACTAACTAATATGGACTGTTATTGGACAACCCCCAACCCTCTCTCAACATCACACAACAACCACTATAAATCTATATATAATCCCACACAATTAAACCACATATATATACCCATATGTATATAACTACATGTATATATCAACATCTCAAACACTAGTTGTATGCATAAATGGGATTGAACTCTCAACCAACTCTCAACAAAACTCCCTCAAATCTGAACCAAAATCTGAGATTGTGTTCTCCCCCCTCTAAACATCACCACAACACCATATTAACCATATAATTATACCCCCTATATAACCATATACATATATATATCAATATATATATATATAGGTGCATAAAACTACTAGTTCAATACCATAAACTCCCAAAACTCAACCCAACATAATGCATTCAGCACAGCCCCAACCTGGCCAAAATTCACAGCCTATACAAAGCCCCATAATCCATCACCACATCACATAAATTAATCACCATTTATATATACATATATATATATATATAGAATGATATATATATAACTATATATCCACCAAAACACATAGAAATAATATGATACATTAAGATACTCTCATGAATCATCTCTACAACATGTAAAATCTGAGAATAAATAGAAAAACACACAATAGCAATATTTTAACATCATTCATGGATCAAAAAGGGGGCTTTTTCCTAATAGGACACAAGCCTACAAGTGGACACTCCTAAAAATGTCTAAAGGACACAAAAATAGTTTTTAATGGTGGACACACCCTAAGAATCATCATGGGGGGGGTTCCTACATGATCTACATAAGAAAAGAATAGGTTTTGGAGAAGGATTCACCTTGGTTTGAGAGCTAGAAATTAATGGAGCTTCAAAAGAAAATGGAGCCTTTGGAGAAGAAGAAGAAATGGATTGGAATGAAATGATAAAGTGTTTTCTCTCTCCACCCTATCCTCTCACTATGGTGGCCGGCCATATGGTGTTTTTGGACTATTTTGTCCTATATGAATAATTACAAGTTTGCCCTCCAATCAATTAAATGGTCCAAAAATGGGAAATGGTTAATCCGGGGGTAGTTTAGTCAAACCGAAACCACTAATCTCTAACTAATAATTAACTAAAATAATGGTCTAGTCTCTAACCAAAATTTCTAACATGTGGGCCATGGTTAGCTAGTGTGTGGGCCCGCTAAGGTCAAAATACCCCGGGTCCCCGAAACAAGTCAAAACAAGTCGAAATGAATTGAAATTCGAACCCGATTCAAATAACCCCAAAATAATACAAATAATAAATATAAATTTTCAAAATAATTTTTAGAAGTGGAAAATTACCAAAATACCCCTGTTTGTGAAAACTGGGGGTGACACCAGTAGTGGAGGTGAAAACCTCCAATATAATTAGCTTTGTTAAGCACCACATTATCTACCGCTTCGAGGTACCTCGAAGGATAATTCATGACAACGATCCTCAGTTTGTGAGCAATGCCATCCATCGGTTTTGTGACAAAAACCGAATACAAAACGTAGCTTCAATATTCTAAAATCTAGCAAAAATGGGTTGGCAGAAGCATTCAACAAGATGATTATCAAGCTACTCAAGAAAGTCATGTCATCTAATAAACACAACTGGAATGAGAAGCAAGGTGAATGCCTTTGGACTTACCACATGACGGTCCGGACATCAACGGATAATATGCCATTTTTTCCTGGTTTATGGGAGCGAATTGGTTCTTCCTCTGGAAATCTAGATCTCCTTTTTACACGTAGCCATCACTAACCAGTAGACAGAGGAAGATAGCCAACGTCGTCGATTACAGGAGTTGAAGCACTGCATGAAAATTTCCTTCAAGCTTAGCAACGCATCGAGTTATATCAAGCTTGAATATTTGGAGCCTTCAAAAAAAGGTTAATAAAAGGGCATTTCAAGTGGGTGACCTTGTGTTATCAGTAAGAAGACCGATGGTCATAACTCACAAAAAAGCCAAAAAGTTCCAGCCTAAGTGGAAAGGTTCCTTTATGATGGAGTCGGCATATTCTAACATCGCCTACCAGCTCGCAAATCCTAATAAAGATTTGCTAATGATACCGATCAAGGGCAAATTCTTAAAAAAATACCATGTCTAGTTCTAACATGCACATTTCTATCCTTAGAAGGGCCCAGTGAGAAAATGAGATTTTCTTCGATACATTTCTCCCTAGCGGAGCCAACTAAAAACAAATAGGAGGAAGGGCCTAACTGCTACTAAAAATGACTCAACGGCCATATCCTAGTGAGGGTCGTAAGAGTCTCGCCCTGACCGTAGTTTATGGTTATAAATACTTTTGAACTACCCAATTGTTATTTTCTCCAACAAAAGTTCAACAAATTTGCCATCAGAACCTAGTAGTTCTAAGGCACTTCATCATAAAATCCTCCAGTAGAAAACATTCACGTCCATATCACCTCGGAATTGTCCTCTACGTCTCTATAGAAGTCTGTCTTACCATGTTAGCATAACCTCTGAGTAAGATATTTCTAAAATAGATGTTTACCATGTCAATATTACCTCTGAGTAAATATTCTTACCTAGCAACCTCTGTGTCGCTATACTCCCAACAGGAAAATCTACGTCCATATCACCTCTGAATTGTTTTATGTAACCCTACAGAGTCATATCTTTCCATGTTCGTATAACCTCCGAGAAAGACAACTCTACCATAATTCAGTATTTACCATGTCCATGCTACCTCTGAGTAAACATTCCTACCAGTTGACTTTGTACCACCACATCCATAATAACTTTGATGGTGATTGTCATTTTTAGCTTACCATCTGTTCCTACTTCTAGGTACGATAAAGATGTTAAGTCCACAAAATATTCCCAACGGAGCTACTCTACTCTATCACATTCATATTACCTTTGATAGGTTTATTATTATAAGAAGATGCACAAACCCATGTGCCTGAAACTCTACTTCCCATGCTTATTGTTCATAGTATTTTAAAACTTGTTCAAGTTTTAATAAACTTTGAAGGGTGTCTTGTAGAAGCATGGAAAATCACATATGGAACCATGCGCCTCACAGGTCATGCTGTCAAGACCCGTACCCAGTATAGGGGTACGACTACATGACGATGCCCAACCTACACTGCAACATCGATGGTAGAACACTTTCTAGGCCTACTCTACTAACTAACAATGTATATATCATAACCTGTCAAGATATCTCAATCATAATGACTATAAGAAAGGTAATTGGCACGATAAGATATAATGAGATGGTATAAGATATTCTGAGAAAGTCTATCATAAAAATAACACAAGTCCAAGAGAGTCTAAGAGTCACTATCTCAAATATAAGTTTTAAATAATAACAGGAGTTGTCATAAAGCTGGAGACAAATCCAGTACAAATCTAGTCTAACTGAGTCGCTATTAAAGACTCCTTAACTGAAGCTAAACCCTCTTGGATCAGTATCTCCTAGTCTAAGTCTTCTACATCCTGTGGGCCAAAGTAGATAGGGCAACCGTCATCTGAATCGTCTAAAAAAAATCTAGTCAGGATTGGAGCGAAGTACACCTCTAATAACAGTTCCAATAAATGATAAATACTACATAATAGTTAATAGAAAGAATATACAAGATAAAGTAATATGTACAAGAATGTAACACATCATAATTAAAACTGTAAGTAAAGACAAGAGCAAGAGAAAAGGATATATCATGTACAAGAATCAAGAATAAAGTTATCTATGTGAGTGAGCATTAGTTTCAACATATGATCGGGTTAGGAACTTGTACAAGAATTTATGGTCTGGTTAATCATACGTACGGTGTATGATTAATACTCACGGGAAACAATATCATGCACGGGAAGGGTATAATCACATATCTACGCTACTACTTTTCGTCCCCGACTGGTACAATAGATCCAACTATGGTACGTTATGACACGAGATTATGTGGTAAGGTAGCTAATCCCCTCAGAAATAGATGTCTATACAATGCATAAGCACTTCAATGGGGCTTGCATATGGTATACTAAGACATACGGGAATAACATCTCATGACGGGGTCCGAAAATACCAATCTGTGTAACTAATGTGTTACGGGATTAATGATATCTATACTAAAAATAAGAAATATAGAGGATATCATAAACGTGAAATTATCAGAAAATGTACTCGCTTTTGATCAGGTGTGAAATGTCAACTGTATCTGATACGGTGCCTCGAAGACCTAAATATGGAATATCAATATCAATTTGTGTTTTGGAATCATAAACATACTATACCAGTTCAATACTAGGTCTCCAAGTCATTTGTAGGTCAAACTAGATTAACTCGGTCAATAAATTGCTAAACTAGGTCAAATTAGGTCACACCATGAATGTGCATTAAAAATATGAACGTGCATTCAACTCATAACTAAACCATAAGCTGCATATTAGATTCAAAACATTTCAACCTTTCCATAAAATATTTGAATAACAACTAAACCACATGAACAATAGTTTGCCATGAAATATAAAAGAGCAGAACAGTTTTATGGAAGGACTGGACTTTTACTTCACGTTACAAACTCGCTTGTACAAAGAAAGCCTAGGGACAAAAACCTAGGTACAGTAATCTAAGTACAATTGTTTATTTTTGATTCTGGGGGTGACGATAGAGGCTCGGTAAAGCGACAGAAGCTCTGCCTTACTCCTTGGACGATCGGACGTAGCCTTGGCTCCTGTGACGAGATGCTTGGCGTTGACGAAGAAATGCTCTTCTTGATCTCCTCGTATTGCTCTTCTGGCTCCTCTCTCTCTGGATTGATCTCTGTGTATTTTTCTCTCTGATTATTAGGAGAGCGTCCTTTTGCAAGGGAATGGCACCTTGCTATTTATAATAGTGGGGGCATCATTAGGGTTTGTAATGATTGCCCATTCTCAAAGTGGCGGCGGCCTGGTAAATGATCAATCTGGGCCATTAATCTTGAGCGAGAAGGATCTGGGCCATTAATGAGGATTATGCCAAATCCTGTCAGTCATTAATGTTGATTGTAATAAATTCCCATCATGATGATTTGCTGACATCCGCGAATTTAAATGAATCAATTTAATTCATTCTATTGCCACGTGTCCCAAATTATAGGGATCTGACCCAAAATTTGATTATCTTTAGGACACGTGCCCTGTCATCATTGCTGAGCCACATGAGGAGTGTTCATATTTGGGCCGTATGAAGGTCGTCAAGATCGAGCCGCATGAAAGATTTCATGACCGATCCGCATGAATAGTCTCTATACTCGAACCGTATGAAGGTTGTCATGACCGAGCCACATGAATATGTTCATGACCGAGCCGCATGGGGGTCTTCATGGCCGAGCTATATGAGATTCTTCATGGCCGAGCCGTATGGATTTCTTCATGTCCGAGCCGCATGGGGGACCTTCATGATTGAACCACATAGGTTTCTTTGCACTGGCCGCGTGAACTCGTCTAGTCTGGCCGCATAAACTTGCCTCGAAGCTGTGAAGATTTTCTTCTAGTTCCCTAGGAAGATAGTGCTTTTGTGTCAGTCATCATGACTACTTTATGTCAGGGCTGTCAGCCATCAGACCATTAATTGTGTTTGAATGATGCTGGGTACAGCCATTCTGAAAAGACACGTGGCTTCTCTCTACGGGCCGCATGGAGTCCACTCGAGCTGCCTACGTGTTTGAGCCGCATGGGACTCCTGAGCCGCATGCGGCTCCTTGGCCGCATGGATCATTTTTCTCTTCTTTTTATGCTTCTACAAGACCCCCTTCAAAGTTTTCAATTTGCAAATTTGAAATACTTTGAATAAGAAGCATGATTATGCCAGAGCCGTATGGATGTATTCTGTTCTAGCCGCATGGATTTGACCAGCCGCATGATTACCTCAACCGCATGACTCTCTGTGCCGCATGGGCTGTTTTGGCCGCATGAGCTTCTTGCCACGTCTTCCTGCCACGTGTGCAAATCTTTTGTAAATCTTTTGCATTTAATTCTCTTGATTTGCTGTCAGGTTTTAAGAGCCGCTTTTTGCGCCAGGATCCCAAGAGTCAGGCTATTATTCAGCCATTTTGCCTCGATGACCGAAGAGTCGGTCATCATATTACAAGCGGATCGAGGCGTTCTTTCCTTGTCTATAAATAGGAACACTTTCGTTCTGGGGAATCTCCTTTGCTCTTTTCAATCTTTCTAACTCCTTTCTCTCCCACGCACCTATGGCTCCCAAGAAGGTTGCTGCGTCGAAGGCTGCGAAGGGCAAGGCGGTCGCTTCTGCGGCGACTGTGGCGACGAACGTGGCCACTCCTCCGCCGGCCGCTGCTCACTCTGTTCATCCCGACGTTCATCCACCTATTACTGGTAAGGGCTTTGCCTTAGAACCCTAACTGCCATGGCTTTGCTGTATAATTTATGCACAAGCCGTATGTACAAGGTTCGTCGATATGACCGCATAAGCACTTCGTCCAGGGGGCCGCATGGGCTTGTCATACTCGATCTGAATCGCATATATATTTTCGGTTTGGGGCGCATGAGCGTAGTTCACTTTCGAACCACATAAGCTCATCTGCTTGTAGCCGCATGAGTCTGTCTGTTCAGGGCCGCATGAGTCTGCATGGACTTTGAACCGCATAGTCTTACCTGAATCCGAGCCGCATCAGCACCTAGGTTTGCCTGTTGAGTCTATGTGAACCTTGAACCGCATAGGCCCTTCTGAACCAAAACCGCAGAAGCTTCATAAGCTCATCTAAACTTGATTTGTATGGACTCGTCTGACTCGAAGCCGCATGAGGCTATGATGAACAGAACCGCATGGACTCATCTGGTTCTGAGCCGCAAAAGGCTGTGACGACCCGAGCCACATAGACTCAAATGATCTTTCAAACGCTTCTTTGTTTGACTATCTTTTAATCTTGTTTTTTTTGTCTCTTCTTCAGTGAATCTGCCAGTAAATCCTGTGGGAGAACTCCTAGTGGGCTCGAATCAGTTTGCTTTAGGCGTGCGTCTTGATGACTTAGTTAAGTACGTGCTGAATCAATTTCTTGCTAATGAGCCTTCGGGGAGGTTGAACGCCATCGAGAATCAGACCCTCTATTATCTCCGTGCCATGATGAATTCTGGGAAGTTGGATGGATCATACCTGAAGCCCTCATTCCTCTTCGGGGACGCTTTAATCATAAAGAATCCTCGAGTATTAGAGATCTCTGAGAACTGGGATTTTACTTTGGATGGAATGGTGATCCATATTCCTCTCATGGAGCATCACTATCCTCTGTCGTTGTTCAATATGGTATTGTTGGACAGGAAGATAGTGTGTAACTTAACTCCTACCCGATCGGGGATGTTGATGGGCGACATCCATTATAACCCGAACATTGGGTCAGCGTACGTGGGTAAGGATTTCGTCCGCCGGTACATGATGGGACTGGCCCCAGCTACTTTCATGAACGTATATGGTCCCAACTTCACATTCACTCAAGCTGATACATTCCTGAATTGGCTCGTTCGCAAGAAATCTTATCCCATTGGCAGGCTGGCATTGCTGAACTGGATAAACCCCACTTCTACGTGGGCCCACTTGACCACTTGGGTTCTACAGACCTACAGGACATTCCTGCGGGAGGTGGGACTCTATCATGCCATCCGGGGCACCTGTCACGGGCTTTCTATCAATAAGCCATTGTTCGTGGCGCTCCTGGAGATGTATAACGGGCGAACGGGGACGTTCTTCGCACCCGAAGGGGAGTTGGGGCTTGCTCTCCATGAGATGTATACTGTCTCCAAGCTTCCGTGGGGGAACGAGCCTTTCGAGGTGTACACCCCGTCGAACGAGGAGTTCGAGGACCTGAACCGACGACTCCCAAGTTTTGTTGCGGTGTACCAGGAGTTGCTATGCCATCATAGTGCTTGTCACCAGATGGCTATAAAAAAAGAGGATAGCTTAGAAGGAAATGCTCCCCACACCACATTCTGGGTCAATTATCTTTTTAAAGTTAGCCCTTCTGGCGAGGTTATTCCTCGAACCCCTCAAACCCAGGAAGAGATAAAAGACCTGATGTTGAGCGTCAAGAAGTCGCGGTCTAATAGCGACATATTCGGGAGTCAAGCTGACTCTCTTAGCTATTTTTACTACGGTACCAGGCAGATGTCTGAGAAAGCGCTTCTGGCTGGATTTTTGATGATATGGCTACGGAACTGCTTAGTCTCGGGGGGGGGGACAGGTTCTATTGAGAGGATCAGCCGCCACTTCATTCTCCCTGCCGTTAAGCTGGTATTTGGAGTTAGACTGGCTCTTCTCCCGGCTATGGTGTGTAGCATACATCATGGTCTTCGAACATTCTCGTCCAAGGTTATCGCCCACAAGAAGATGCTGGACTTTGAGCGCATAGAGCTACCTTTCCACTATTTGATGGGGTGGTTGTTGATGCACTACAAGTCTTTCATGGGATCTGGAACAACGGAAGATGCTACAGACGAAGACGCTTTTCTTTTCCAATGCCATCACCAACCTTGGGAATACAGTACTATGCCAGCTTATCGGAGGGCGCTGGCGAGGGTGGATGGGTGTGACTTTTTTGTGTCTGTTCCTCATTTTTTTGATAAGGAAGTGAGGGATGTACACCTTGATGGTACCGGACCTTCTCACTTTCTATCTCCGAAGATGCTCACCTGGTTGCGCAATATTCACCCCGCGCATCTAGTTTATCATAACCGCGATAATGTGTACTTGGAGCCCTACCTGCCTAGTAGGTTTTCCTGCCAATTTGGCTATAGCCAGTTATTCCTTGACTGTCCCAGCCCTTGCTTGGGCTTTGAAGGTAGCGTTCTTGATGGTGTCAGGGTGTAGAATTATTATGACGCTTATCATACACGGGCCAGCTTCTTGGTCCCTGATACTAAGGCATCGAGGGAAATTTTGTACGTGGCTGCCTTGTATCATGTTATGGCAAATAAGCCTCCTGTCAATTTCGATCCGAGTACCAGTTTTATCGTAGGTACCGGTTTAAAGGAAAAGCCCAAGGGGGCTAAGATTATAAAGCAACTAGCGCTCCAGACTCCCCTCCCTGAATCAGAATCTTTCGAGGCGGCTGAGGAGGATAATGATCATGATAGCGAAGACTCTCTTTCTTTTGGGGTGAAGAAGTAGCGGATCAACCGCCTACCACACCAGACGAACTGGCGGAGGATCCGTCGCTTGCTACACAAGAGGAAGTAGTGAGGGAAGGACAGCCTCCCGCTGTGCCTGGTCCCTCAAGCAAACGAGTCAGACGTGAGTCTTCTGACGGCAGAACGACCTTTTCTGTGAAAAGACCCGTCGTTAGGTCTCGTGGGTTGCTTATTACCGAGAGGAGTGAAAATACTGACGATGTTCCGGAGGTAAGACTACGTTGGAGCTATCTCCATGTTGTGGTTTTCTTTTTCTTGGAGATATGACCTAATCATTTTTTCTTTGTAGGCGTATGACAAACCAGATTCTCATGAACCGTCTGCTGCCCCTGGAGTTGATCCGGCCCTTGCTGCTTTGATTAGTAGCATGTGTGCCGCGGTCCTTTCTGCGGGGGCTCTCTCAGCGGCGGCTGAGGACTCCCAAGTTGCTGAGGCCTCGGTCCGGGTTGACGAAGGTTTCCTCGGGCCTGTCTCCGAGATTGTTGAATTTTAGCAAGTCGACGCCGATCTCGTCGCATCCCCTCCCGAGGGTACCGGGGTGGAGGAGTCTATTATATTCGACTCGGAGGCCGCTGGTGGAGAGGTTGTGGTGGCTGTAGGCGAACCTCAGCCTCCACACTCTTCTGCTGGTAAGATAAGCCAAATATTGACTAGTGAGGGGGCTTATTTGCTCTATCAACATATCCTCCAGGTTAAATCGATTCATGGCTGTCTTGGCCCTACAGGTCCTGACCCTTTACTTTCCACAGTGGATGTTCTTGGAGAAGGCTCGGCCTGCTGCGATCTGGGGGAAAGGAGCATTTCTTCTCCTTCACCGACTCATGTCGAGGGGCCTCTCGCCAGCTCCGGGCAGATGGGAGTGGAGCTTGTTCCGGGAGCGATGGTCTCCGTCTCATCCTCTGCTGCTTATACGGCTTCGGAGATTGACTTCTCGGCCCTGCCGAGCATTCAAGTTCTACGGGCTGCTGAAGAGGAGTTGGCCGCTGTTCAGGCGTCCTTCCGTACGGAGTTTGTTTCCCTCATGGCAGGAGCGGCAGATTCTGTCATGTCTTCTTCAGTGTTGCCAGCTACACTTCCGTTGACGCCGGCTTCTTCGGAGGCTTTGGACGAGGTGTCGCAGGATGTGGTCGACAGCTTCTATCGCCATTTAAAGAGAGGCGTAGATGCTGCCGTAGAACGGGGGATCCCTTTTTCTCTGTCCCTGTGGTGCGCTCGGGGCTAGATTGAAACTTTGAAGACTCTTCCTGGCGGGGTAGGGTTGGCTGCGCTCCGAGAGCCCAAGTTGGCAGAGGCTGATCAGCTCGTGACCTGATTGCTGGTGTTTCGACAGGCTGACTTGCCTGCTACGATTGAACGGGAGTGGGGCTTTTTTATTGCCGTTCGGGATAGGATAAAGCTCGCTCGAGATACTGCCGGGCCAGTTGTGAAGGGGGACCTTGATGAGATTTTTGCTTCTTATGATAGGCTGGATCGTCGAAGTCAAGATTGTAGGGCTCGGAAAGAGGCTGCTTCTCGTGGAATAGCTGACACGAAGAAGCAGATTCTCGTACTTCAGAAGGAATTGGCCTTCATAGAGTCGAAGCTGAAGGCTGCTCATGCGGAACAAGAGTCAATCGTTCGGGAGGCCGAGAAGGTTTTTCGATCTTCTGTTAACCTGGAGCGGGCTTTCAAGAAATTTGAGGACAACTGGCAAGCTCACGCTCATCTGGAGGATGCGGTGGCGCTGACCCAAGAGGTGGAACGTCGAGCTAAACAGAGGTTTGAGCGGTCGGTTGCCTTGCTGAAGGACCGTCTCACGGCGCTATGTGCCCCGGAGCAGTGATCGGTTTTCTATTTTCTTTTGCTATTTTTTTCTTTCTTTTTGTTTCTATTTTGTAAGGGATGTGATCCCAAATAATGTAGCACTTTAAATTTTGAATAAATGAGCATGTTTCAACTCATCTTCTCTTTCTTGTACTCGTGGTGTTTGTAGAATTGGACCTGCTGGAGGATTATTTGTGGACCTGTTACCCTGGGCGTACCTTGATTTTAGGTACGAGTAACAAGTTTTGGAGAAGAATACCAAGAACAACTTCGCGATAAGATAGCTATAGAAGTTTTTGGTATTCGAGAGAATGCCAGAGAGCAACTGGGCTCCCAGGCATGATAGGGAAGGGATGGGCGTGTACTGGAGACCCAGTACAACATCTGTGGTCGGCTGAGGACATTTGTGGTCATCAGAGGACATTTGTGGTCAAGAGAGGACATTTGTGGTCAACAGAGGACATTTGTGGTCAACATAGGACATTTGTGGACCTATTATCCTTGTCGTACTCCGGTTGTGGGTACAGATAATAGGTTGAAAGGGAACCGACATACTTACTCAGAGGTAATGAGGACATGGCAAGGATGAAGGTTTCTTCTAAGGAGCCTTCCAACGCAGAGGTAATGAGGACATGGCAGAAGTGGGCTCAATGAAGAGGGGGTACATAAAATGACTCAGAGGTAATGAGGACATGGAAGTTTTATGTAGGGGTGATTTGTTTTTGGCGGAAGTGAAACAGCTCAGAGGTAGCATCGACATGGTCATTTTGGAAGTTTGTGGACCCGTTACCCTTTTTGTGTACTGGGAGTGCGGGTAGTGGATCATGAGGGAGGATCTCTTATAGGAAGAAAGTTCAGAGGTATGATCATACATGACTTACTATCTGAAAGAGTGACCGGGATGTGAGTTCAGAGACACCAGCGGGTATATGACTCGATATTATGAAAGTGTGAGTTCAGTGGCACCAGCGGGCACATGACTCGATAATCTGGGATGTAGTGGATGTGAGTTCAGCGACACGAGAGGGTACATGACTCGGGAATCTAGAGAATGGTGAGTGTGAGTTTAGCGGTATGAGCGGGTACGTGACTCGTTGATCTAGAAAATGTGAGTATGAGTTCAGAGATACCAGCAGGTACATGACTCGTATGATTGGAAAATATGGGAATGAGTTCAGAGGTACCAACGGGTACATGACTCGATGTATGGAACCAGAATGTAAGTTCAGTGGTATGGGGAGGTACATAACTCGACACTCTGAGATGTCTCGAGGATTTTGTTTCAGACTTAATACTTCTTCAGGAACTTGCCGTTGATGGGCAACATGAGCAAGTCTCTATTTTGTTTTGCGAGGTAGTAGGCGCCGTTGGAGAATACAGCTTCGATGATGAACGGGCCTTCCCATTTTGGTTGGAATTTATCGGCAGTTTTATGCGTCATAACCATCGGCCTACGAACCGCCAGAACGAGATCGCCTACTTGGAATGTTCTGACCTTGACCTTCTTGTTGAAAGCTCCGGAGATTCTGGCCTGATATAGTTCGATTCGTTGTTGAGCCAACAGGCATTTCTCGTCTAGGGCCTCCAATTCCTGTAGTCGGCGATGGTGGTTTTCGTCTGTCGTCAGCTGATGTGCGAGGGCGACGCGGAGTGAGGGGATCTGAGTCTCTAATGGGAGAACTGCCTCGCTCTCGTACACCAGAAAGAATGGTGTGTTCCCTGTGTCCGTTCGGACTGTGGTACGGTACGCCCATAAGCATTCACCAAGCTTTTCGTTCCAGTCGCGTTTATTGGACGACACTAACTCCTTGAGTAACTTGATGATGGTTTTGTTGAATGCTTCTGCTAATCTGTTGGCTGCTGGGTTGTAGGGTATCGAAGCAATGTTCTGAATTCGGTACTTATCGCAGAACCGATAAAATGCATGGCTTGCGAACTGTGGCCCATTGTCGTGAATGATCCTTCGGGGCAGTCCAAAGCGGTAGATGACATGATGCTTAAGGAAGCTGATCACGTTTGAAGTTTTCACCTCTGCCAATGGGATGGCTTCCGCCCATTTGGAGATGTAATCGGTGATTGCGAGTATGAATCGGTGTCCTCTAGATGAAGGCGGGGTAATTGGGCCGACAATATCCATATCCCATACTTCGAATGGCCAGGAGGCCACAGTCGGATGTAGGAATTCAGATGGTGGATGAAGTCGGCGTGGATTTGGCAGGCTTTGCACTTTCGTGTATAATCAATTGCGTCTGCAACCATCGTGGGCCAGTAATAGCCCATTCGGCGAAGGCGGTCTTGCAGTTTTGGGCCAGGTTGATGGGCTCTGCAGATACCATCATGGGCCTCGTGCACGGCTTTTTTGGCTTCTGTATTTGATAGACACCGAAGCAGCAACCCATCATAGGATCGGCAATACAGCATTTTCGTCTCCGTATCATAGAAAAATCTTAGAGAACATCTTCTGATAGAAGTAGCTTCCTTCGGATTCTCTGGCAGGATGTCGTATACTATGAAGTCGATGAACGGCTGTCTCCAGTCTGGTGCTTCGTCGATTGAAAGGGCGGAGTAGCTTTCAATGCATCGAACGTTATCCTTAGGACAGACCCGTTCACGGCCTATTATGTCGACCTGATGACGAGCGTAATTTGGCACAGCTAGGGAAGCGACCAAACCAGCTAGGGCATCAGCCTCAATGTTCTGGAGTCTGGGAACATGTTCTATGAAGAATCCTTCCAGAGACGAGATGATGTCGATTGCTATTCGATGATACGGGATCATGTCTTCGTGGCGGACCTCGTACGACCCCCGAATCTGATTGACGATTAACTGTGAGTCGCCGTATGCTTCAAGATACTCTACCCCCAGCTCCTTTGCAAGTCGGAGGCCAATGAACAAGGCATTATACTAGACCACATTATTTGAGCAGGGCTCTGTGAGTGAGTAGGCCCGATTGATCACCAAGCCGGAGGGAGAAATCAGCACCACTCCAACTCCAGCGATGATGTTGCCTTTGGGTCCAGTTCTCGAAGCGCCGTCGAAGAACATTCGCCTGATGGCAGCATGGAAGACTGTATTTGAACTGGTGACCTCGTCCGGTATCTCTTTATATACCCTAGTCATCTCCGAACCTGGATGGGCTGCTAGAAAGTCTGCGAGAGCCTGGCCTTTAACAGCCTTTTCCGGGACGAAGATCTTGTGGTATGGTGATAGTAATATCGCCCAGGTAGCAAGACGAGAGTTGAGTGCCCCAGGTTTGGTCATGAGCACCCGGAGGGGGTTGATCCGCGATATTACGTGGATGGTTTGTCCCGTGACGTAGTGTCGCGTGTTCTGGATGACGAACACATGAGCAAGGCATTCCTTTTCTACGGCCGTGTATCGGTATTCTGGCCCAATCATCTTCCGACTGAGGTAGTATATAGCTTGTTCGTGGCCCGTATTATTGTTCTTTGCCAATAGAGCACCAAAAGAATGTTCCATAGCTCGCACATAGAGCAGGAATGGCTTCCCAGCAACAGGAGCTACCAGGACTGGAGGATTCGACAAATATTCTTTGATGCTGTCGAAAGCGCACTGGCATTCCTCATCCCATACGAAAGAGACTCCCTTCTTCATGAGATGGGTGAATGGTTGACATCGTCCGGAGAGATTAGAGATGAATCTCCTGATGTAAGCTAGCCTGCCTTGGAGGCCTCGGAGTTCGTAGAGATTTCTCGGGGGACCCATCCCCATGATTGCCTTTGCTTTTTCGGGGTCGATGTGAAAGTCCTGAGAAGTAATAACGAAACCCAGGAATTTCCTGCTGCAGACACCCAAGAATGATTTCGTAGGGTTCATCTTTAAGTTGTGTGCTCGTATAAGGTCGAATACTGTCCTGAGATCTTGCAGATGATCTTCCTTCGAACGGCTTTTGACGGCAATGTCGTCGACGTAGCATTCCACTATCTTGCACAAGTGGTCTCTAAAGATGATGCTCATAGCTCTCTGGTAAGTGGCGCCAGCATTCCTTAAACCGAAAGACATAACGGTGTAGCAATATGTACCAATTGGTGTTCGGAATGATGTGTGCTTCTCGTCGTCAGAGAACATCTTGATCTGGTTGTATCCTGAGAAGCCATCCATGAAGGACATACGTTCGAAGCCGCAGGTGTTATCGATCATAATATTTGTGATAGGGAGAGGGAATTCATCTTTAGGGCATACCTCATTCAGATTCCGAAAGTTAATGCATATTCGAATCTTCCCGTTCTTCTTGATAATTGGTACTATGTTGGCTACCCAGTCTGGATGCTGCTCTTCGCGAATGAAGCCGCTGGCTATCAATTTGTTGACCTCGGCTTCAATAGTATTCATGACATCGGGGCGAAATCGTCGTTGCTGTTGCTTGACAGGTTTTGCATCCGGACGAATATTGAGTTTGTGGAGTGCGATCTCGAGGTCCAATCCTGGCATATCTTCATAGCTCCAGGCGAACACATCGATATACTCTTTGATGAGTTGGAGCAGCGACTCTCGCTCTTCATCTGTCAGACTCTGGCTAATGAAGATTGGTTTCGGGTAGGCTTCATCGCCAAGATTAACTTGTATGACCTCATCCTCAGTGGGAGGTTCTCTTTGCTCGAAATGCTTTTCCTATTGTTCATCTAGCTGTTGGGCCTACGGCTCTAGCTCGAGGATTTTTGGAATATCTTTATCTTTCTCATAAGCGTCGGCGAATGCCATGTTGACTGACAGGACTTGTCTGAATACATCTCCGATGCTGGTATCCGAATCAGAAGTTGGTGACCCGGTCGAATGTGAATGCCAGTCACATTCTTCATCTGAACTTTCAGGGGTTGTCGTGGGTGTCACATACCCTAATCCACATCGGGTCTTGCTATAGTAGTCCCGTGGTTTGCCAGCCGGGACCGGGGGCTTCAAAGGTAATCGTCGTCCAGTATCGTAGTTCAAACCCGGTGTCGTTTCCAGATCATACCCATATTTTTGTATGAGATATTTAGATTGGGGGCTATAAAGATACAGAAGTAGTCTCCCGGCATCCGATCCAAGGTCGACTTCTTCTATGGTGAAGGGATGCGGATCCTCCTTCCGGCCGAAGATGATTGGATGGTCCCCTCCTTCGATTATTCGTAAGCGTCTTCTGCTGGAGTAAGCTGGATTGTGGTGTAGACATTTGTCACCTGTGTGTGTAGGTGAGTGCCTATACCGTGTTCCATAGCATACATTGTACAAAGCTTATTAAGCTCAAGGTAGTTCAAAAATAGCCCTTTATTGATGAAGTAAGGTATCTTTTCTAGTGGGATTACATCATCTGCGGAGGGAACATCAGTGTGGGCAGCCACATACTTGGCTAGCTCCGGTTCCTCTTCGGCTACCCCCTGTGTGAATGAAGACTGAGATGACGACCTGGGGAGCTTGATCGTCAGCGGTTCAGTTGATGGAGCTGAGCATGGAGTTGTTGCAGACTAACGACCCCCAGTTTGGTACTCGATGTGGGGCGAGGAGTGGCTGGTTCGCTAGAAGTGTCAGACCTCGCATCGGGGTGATGACCCTTCTTGGGAAGGCGTATCGTCAGTGGTTTGTCGGAGGGATTGAGCTTCTCCGTTTGGGGCTGACCGACTCTCGGCAGTCTGATTGTTAGTGGCCCCGTTGTGGATCTTAGCACTTGGCCAGACCTTGGCAGCCGGATTATCATCTGCTCTTCTTATGCCGAGAGGTTGATTGCGTCCTTACACAGAGTGGCGGTAAGGGGTGCAGACCCGCCCGGTTTGCGAGCTTGGAGGTGGATCGTCAGCGGCTCTTCTGATCCTGTGGTTGTCTCGGTACTAGTTTGTACATCTCCTTCACCAAGATGCTTCTTTGATTTTTCGTATAGGTAGGAGTCTGAGTAGTAAGATTCGACCCCTTTGAAGGGATCGATATCAGCAAATTCCGTTCTCACGAAGCCGTATTTGTCGATATATTTGAAGCACTGGTGCGGCGTGGAAGGCACGATCATATAATCGTGTATCCACGGGCACCCCAAGAGGATGTTGTAAGAAGTGTCTGCATCGATGACGTAGCAGGTGACTTTGGATTGGAGGTCGTCAATTTGACACTTCAGACGAATCTTTCCAATAGGGTAGCTCCTGCCCGAATTGAAACCGCTGATGGCAGTGCTTGTAGGCATCAGACGATGCATTGGGATGCGGATATGATGTAGCAGGCCCTTCGGGATAATGCTTATGGAAGAGCCAGGATCAATGTGCATCCGATCTACCTTTACGTCGTCGATGTATCCAGTATAGTATAGTGGGCGATCGTGCAGATTAGTTTTGATGAGCATGTCCTGTGGAGTGAAGACGATGTTGGGCATTGCTCCCGTGCAGGCGCTGTCTTGGAGATCTACATACGGGTTTTCTCCCGTGAGGTTAACTTGAGCCAGGTATGCATCGACGTTTTGGAGTGCATCGCTCAAAGCTGCACGAACATCCTTGGAGAGTCTCAAGAGCTCGTATAATGACAACTTGGCCGGTGTGTTGGCCAATTGTGCCAAGATATCGAAGTTGTAGGGCCTCTCTAGCCCTTGTGCAGCCTCTTTTCGGAGGGATTTGTCGAAGTGAGTCTCCCTCGGCCTAGGCTTGTCGGTCGTCGAAGGCTGAGCCGGTCCCGGAGCATCAGTTGTAGTGGGTTGATGATCTTCAGCTGGATTGTCAACCACAGGTTGGGATTGCGCCCCAGACCGCGTGACGACGGCTGTAGCTTCTTCGATATCCGCCGAGATTGTACGGCAGGATCTGATTTTTCCATTCTTTTTCTTGCAGATAGAAGACGATATGGGCCGAGTCACTTCCGATACCAAGTCTGGATGGATCCACATGACCTCCCCTCGTGATGTGGTGAGGGGCACCAAACCAGCAGCCTGATCTCGGGGAGGTGGAAGATTAGTAATCTCCATTGTCGCCAGAGGAATGGGGACCACCCCGTCTTGAGTTTCCGTCGGAGGAAAGCTGCCAAATTATACGGACACCATATTGGCTGCCACCGTTACCTCTTCGAAATCGATGGCCAAAGCGTTCGAATCGATGAGGTTTTGGATGTACCGTTTTAGCTGGTAGCAGTCGTGTGTAGCATGATAGACGTAGCAATGATAATGGCAGTACTTTGGGTTCTCTATCTCTGCTGGCCGTGGTTCCCGTCTTGGTGGAGGAAGCTGAATTCTGTCCCCTTGTATGAGCATGTCCAAGATGGGCTTGACGTGACCGTCTTCGAAAGAGTACGTAATTTGCGGCCATTGTTTGTCTACTGGCTTTGGCTCAAGTTTCTGTGCTGTATCGGCCACCATAGCCTGCTTTCCCCTGTTGTCCCGATTGTTGGAGGGGCTACCTCCATTATCGTTGTTGGGACGCTTGCCCTTGTTCCCTCCATCCGAGATGTGCAATCCCAGTTGGCGAGCTTTCTTCAATCGTTCTTCGGCGCTTGTGGTGCTGATGATGAACGTCTTCCAGTCCTTGAATTGACTCTCGCCCATCCAGAGACTGATTATTGGGAGGAGTCTCTTTTGGCAGATTTCAATCAAGGAGGAATCTAGATTTCCAGAGGGCAACTTCATGGCGGTTTGGCGGAACCGCTCGATGTAGTTCCTTATCAGCTGTTTCTCTCCTTGGACGACGTCCATGAGGGTGGACATGGTGATGTCCTGCCCTACTTCGTAGAATCTCTCCAAGAACATGCGCTTGAAGCCGACGAAGGTGTAGATGCAGTTGTCCGGCAGGTTGCGATACCAGTCGAAGGCGACTCCTTCCAATGCCCCGATGAATAATCGTGTGAGAATAGCATCGTCATGGGGCAGATGGTCGATGGTGACCTCGAAGTAAGTGATGTACCGACTTGCCGAGGTCTTGCCATCATAAGGATTGATATTGAACGGCTTATATCTTGGTAGGAATGGAACATCCCTCCATGCAGCAGGATACGGTTGTCGTATTCTGAGGTCTTGAGAGTTTTCTCGAGCGTGGAACATGGCTCGGAGCTCCTGGACCTCTCTTCTCGCTTCGCGTGCTTCGTCCACGGTGGTGGGGGCCATTGTTTTCGGAGGATTGTTGCCCGGGTTTGGTGCCGCCGAATTCGAGTCCGCATTGACCGTGGGACCCGCGCTTGTTTGGCCAGGCGTCCCTCCTTGCAGAGTTGGAAGGGCCGCTTTAATCTCGTCTACAGACTTAACCAAAGCAAGCAATATGGCTTCGAGACTGTCGATGCGCTAGCGATCACTGGAACCACCTTGGTTGCTGTCTGTCATGAATACCGTCTTCACATGAGGAGAGATAGACGGAGCGGTGGAGGATGCGCCCTCCGAATCGTACCCCTGTAGTGAGAAGTCATCGGGGTATGTGGGTATGTTCCCTTCTGATTCAGACTCGGAAGGAACAGTACCCCCAGTCTCCGAGTTTGCCTCGTCTTGGGAGTTGTGGATACTATCGGGGACGTCGAGGTTTGCTGTATCTAATGGGAGAGTTGTCTCCCCTGGCTCGTCTTCTTGGAATATTGGGTTGCTATGGAGGCTCGGAGGGGTGCTACCCCCAGCCCCAGCAACCCCCTGCGTTATAGACGACGAATCTCCTACTGTAGCAGATTTCGTCTTAGAGCGAGTACCTTGGAAAACTCCAGTGGTGGGCACCCGCTTAGACGATAGTCTTTTAGTCGCAGTGGTTGAGATCTTCGGGCCGGGAACATTTGTCTTCTTCCTCCTTCCATCAGCGGGGACTTTTCGAGCAGAGTTGCAGGAGACGACGGGTAGTGCCTCGTCTTCTGAAGATGGCTGTTGCAGTCTTTGAAAGACAGACTGCCGTTCTTCTTGCATCATCGTGCTATTGCAGCAGCAGTTGACGATGACTTGGGTGCAGCGACATCCGTGGGAGGACTCTTTGCACACCGATGCACCTTCTATTTCCTTGCATTTGTGGATGATGGCCTCACGCAAGTCACTTGCTTTGCTGGCTCGGGAATTCCGGGCATGCGAGTGTGTAGGCCTCCCGCCTGCTCCCTAATTCGAAGGTAGCTCGTATACTTGCCTTCGTTCGTTATTGGGAGATGCTTGATGACTATCCCGTCCATTGGCCGCAGGGGGCAAGGTACGAGTAGCTTTATACAACTTTCCATTAGAGGCCCGCGCGATAATCAGCGGGACGCTCCGATAGTCAGAGGTTGGGGCAGCTGACTGGGCTTGGTGAGCCCGTGCTGCCCTAGACTTCTTCCTTTTAGCACTTACGGGTGCGTAATAGGAAGAGTCCAAGTTGGATACCACAGAGTCTGGCTTATCATCCAGAGAACCATCAGGGTCAGGACCGTATGAGAGACGGTCGAAGACCGATCGAGAGAAGCATGGAACAGACGCTATACGGCTAGGATTGGAAGCCGTACAAGCTGTCTGTATGCGGCTGTCTTTAGCCGTCGGATGAGTTGTTCTTGTACGACTAGGAGTCACGACCGTGCAGGCTGGCCGCATACGGTTGGCAATTGTGGCCACATGGGTTTTCTGCAAGCGATTGACTTCAGTAACCGTATGAGTTTCATCCATGCGGTTGGCAACTGTAGCCGCATAAGCTATGCGGCTGACAGATATGGTCGTGTGAGCTTTCTTCATGTGGCTGGCGGATGTAGCCGCATGAGCTTTCTCCATACGGCTAGCACCTTTATGCGGCTCGGATTGCATAGAGTTCCTCTTTGCCCCTGTAACTCCAGCATCATAGTATTTTTTTCTGTCGGACTTGGGGACAACAGAGTTGTCTACGGTCTGAAGTGGGGCCGCAGGAGAGTCTTCCCCGCCGTCTTGAGCAGCAGAGGGTATCTCTGCAAGAGCTTCAGTAGGAGCGAATGATCGGGGTCTCCACTCCTTGCGGGCCTTCTTCGTGCGAGCTTGCTTCTGGACCGGGCCAGCGCTCTTGTCGAAGAGCATCTCTTCAAACGCCTGTTGGTCGAACCGGACGACCATCATCTGTTGAGTGGAGCCAAGTTTGGCCGCATCCGATTGCGTCACCAACTCCTCAGCCGTAGAGAAGTTTGTCCCCAGCAGAGTCGCCTTCGTGTTTTCTATGAAATATAAAAGAGCAGAACAGTTTTATGAGAGGACTGGACTTTTACTTCACGTTACAAACTCGCTTGTACAAAGAAAGCTTAGGGACGAAAACCTAGGTACAACAATCTAAGTAAAATTATTTATTTTTGATTCTGGGGGGTGACGATAGAGGCTCGGGAAAGCGACGGCAGCTCTGCCTTACTACTTGGACGATCGAACGTATCCTTGGCTCCTGTGACGAGATGCTTGGCGTTGACGAAGAAATTCTCTTCTTGCTCTCCTCGTATTGCTCTTCTGGCTCCTCTCTCTCTGGATTGATCTCTGTGTATTTTTCTCTCTGATTATTGGGGGAGCGTCCTTTTGCAAAGGAATGACACCTTGCTATTTATAATAGTGGGGGCATCATTAGGGTTTACAATGATTGCCCATTCTTAAAGTGGCGGCGGCCTGGTAAATGATCAATCTGGGCCATTAATCTTGAGCGTGAAGGATCTGGGCCATTAATGAGGATTATGCCAAATCTTGTCAGTCATTAATATTGATTGCAATAAATCCCCATCATGATGATTTGCTGACATCCGCGAATCTAAATGAATCAATTTAATTTATTCTCTTGCCACGTGTCCCAAATTATAGGGATCTGACCCAAAATTTGATTATCTTTAGGACACGTGCCCTGTCATCATTGCTGAGTCGCATGAGGAGTGTTCATATTTGGGCCGTATGAAGGTCGTCATGACCGAGCTGCATGAAAGATTTCAGGACCGAGCCGCATGAAGAGTCTCTATACTCGAACTGCATGAAGGTTGTCATGACCGAGCCGCATGAATATGTTCATGACCGAGCCGCATGTGGGTCTTCATGGCCGAGCTGTATGAGAGTCTTCATGGCCGAGCCGCATGGATTTCTTCATGGCCGAGCCGCATGGGAGACCTTCATGATTGAACCGCATAGGTTTCTCTGCACTGGCCGCGTGAACTCGTCTAGTCTGGCCGCATAAACTTGCCTCGAAGCTGTGAAGATTTTCTTCTAGTTTTCTAGGAAGATAGTGCTTTTGTGTCAGTCATCATAACTACTTTATGTCAGGGCTGTCAGCTGTCAGCTGTCAGAGCATTAATTGTGTTTGAATGACGCTGGGTACAGCCGTTCTGAAAAGACACGTGGCTTCTCTCTGCGGGCCGCATGGAGTCTACTCGAGCTGCCTATGTGTTTGAGCCGCATGGGACTCCTGAGCCGCATGCGGCTCCTTGGCCGTATGGATCATTTTTTTCT
Source organism: Iris pallida (assembly GCA_029216955.1). NCBI lineage: Eukaryota > Viridiplantae > Streptophyta > Magnoliopsida > Asparagales > Iridaceae > Iris > Iris pallida. Next base: position 19,054,960 of record JANAVB010007397.1, read on the forward strand.
TCTTTTTCATGCTTCTACAATAATATTATCAACGACGGAAGAACATCTCTCTAGAAGAACAAAAAACATACTTAAAGTAAAATTATTCATAACTGAATTTTAAGAGTTTTGGAAAACTAATTTCTTACATTAAAAATAAAAGAACTTGTAAGAAAATAGCAATCCCTCACAGAACAACTTTCACCAACAAACAAAGAATACAATGTTGCCAAAATAAGGACCAAACATACATGCTTCCAGGTTGCTTTTGCATCAATAGCTGATGCCCTTACATTGAGTCTAAAGGTAGGTTCATCGTGTGTAAACAATTGTTCTTCCTATCCCACTA